>OY294047.1:54479889-54582233 GCA_958510825.1 Brachypterus glaber | reverse complement strand
AGGAATCTTATTCATTATATGTAGTACTCATACTCTGTGATATTTAATGTGATATTAATTTAATATTAGTGATATTTACCTAACTTTAAATCAAGACATTTAAGTACAAACATTACAAATTAACACAAAGTCTCATCGGAGTAATCCGCCTACTTTTGTTAAAATAATAATAATAATAATAATAATAATAATAATGTTTGTTATTGAGTTCTCGGCCCCAGCCGAAAGAAACATTGTTTTGAAGGAGGAGGAAAAGCTGACAAAATATCAGGATCTTCTTTTTCAACTCCGCAGACTGTATCCAGACCACTGTATAAAAGTGGTGGTGCTTATTGTTGGATCCCTTGGTGGTATAAATGACAGCTTTCTCTCCAACCTCAAAACCATACCGGCATGTCGCGACTCAGCCGAAATTCTGGCTGGTCGCATGCAGAAAGCAGTAATCCTTGGGTCTCTCAATTTACTCAGAGCACCCGATAACCGGTCACGGTAGAGGCTTACTCCACGGACGTGAAGAGCAGTTGCCGCAATTTCCCCGCACGTCGCCTCGGTCATCGGAGGACGAGGTGGACCTGTCGCGTTTTATTTTAAATAATAATAATAATAATAACAATAATAATAATAATTATAATTATAATATACAGTCTGTTCCAGAACTCGCGTACAGAAATTTGTGGTATATTAAAAACCCTCTGGAAAATATGAAAAAAATTTCAAAAAAAATCCATCTTCAATACTAATGAAAAAGGAAGCTATTTAATCTGACCAATCCTGTTGCTGATGTTAAATTACCTACAAATTAGTTTTTCCCTACTTATTAGTAACTTGCATTTTAATTGTTGACGCGTGCATTGTTTGAGACTTTCAACTTTAGAATCTTTTTAGGTTGTTTTATTTTGACAAAACCGACAGAGGCTATCAAATATTCTATTTTTATACTCCACTCCATCCGGCGGTGGTTTTTTGACATTAATAAATATTTATGTCACATTAATCACCATGTCAACCTACAGAATATGTACACTGAAAAAAATGACGTTCTTGGCTCAAAGTAGTCAACACTCTTGGCAGTTATTCTTTTAGCTTAAAAGATGTGTATCTTCAAACAAAAGTATTTATTTTGTCTCAAGAAAAGTGTCGCCTTTGAAATATTTTTAAAATTCACTTGGACTTGGAGCATTTGAGGCAAAAACCATTTATCTTGTTTTAAGATTATTAAAAATTAAATAATTTAAAATACTTTGGCCAAAGAATTTTTTTTTTGAGACAAGACCACTTGCATTTCACACAAGATCAAAGAATTTTAAGTTAAAGAATCAGAAAGATCTTGGCAAGTGAATTATATTTTCATGTTAAGAGAAGGCGCTTTTGGACGTATTCAAGAGTGCGAAGCATTTGGCCTAATTTCATATGCCATTACCGCAAAGGATCCTTTTTTTCAGTGTACCTGCAATAATTAAATTTGCTTCCATATCTACAAATTCAATTTTTAAAGGTAATTTAACATCAGCAACAGTATTGGTCCACTTAAAGCGTTCTTATTTTTGAGTTGAACGAAGATGGATTTTTTTGACATTTTTTTCATATCTTCCAGAGGGTTTTTAATATACCCTCAAATTTCTGTACGCGAGTTCTGGAACAGGCTGTATGATATTATAATATAATAATTATTATTCACAGCGCCTGTGCTAGAATAATATTATACGGTAGTTTTTTCAAAGATTTTCAAAAATCCTCCGTCCTAGACAAAAAATTCTTAAATTTGTTTCATGAAAAAATAAGCAACTTTTTTTTGAAATGTCCGTCCGTCTGTCTGTCTGCCCGTCTGACACGTTTTTTGTGAACACGATAACTCAAGAACGAATAATCCGATCGACTTAAAATTTTCAGGAAAAATCAAGTTCTACGAGGAGAGGATCCCTATTGTTTTTGAATGTAATCCCCCCAAAAACAAAAAAGCTGAAAGAAAATTCCGATTAACGTAACTTTTTCAGGAAAAAATACTTTTATCCAATACATACTTATAATAAGACAATTACCAGCTTTATTTTAAATAGATAAACTCAATAATAACCCCCGCATGGCTTTTACTTTATTGAGTGGATAATTATTTATTTTACCCACAACTGTCACTTGTCAAATTATTTTCTTGTAAATGCCATAAAAATATGAATTTCTAAGCTATTAATTGGATAAAACCTTGTATGGCACTCATGCTGACGCCTCGCAGGTTAATTTTCTCATGGGCAATATCTTACTTTACCCACTAGTACCATAAATAACTATTAGGCGTGCATTAAAAACAAAAACAAACAAAAAAAAAATAAAAATAAATCAAAGAAAGAACATCCATGGGCATCCATGAACATCGTGGATGACTCCCGAGCCCTGATTATCCTGTAGCAGCACATTTTAAAGGTCTCAGATTTTTTTCTCTTTGCAAGATTCCATAATTTATTCTTTATTTTATTATTTATAATTTTGTAATTTGAGTGATAATTTTTTCAGGAATTAATTCCTGCAAACCAACGAACTAATAACTCTTCTCTCTAGAATAGGCATTTCATTCGTTAAAACTGACAAAAACGTAGCCAACATATACATTCGCCTGTCTTACTCCCACAGCTTTGTTCTAACAGAGACAACAATACTTTATTTTAACGGTATGCCTATTCTAGAAGGAAGAGTTCTTAGTTCGTTGCTGCAAACTCATGTTCACTTGTTTTAACAATACATGCTAATTGTTGTATATATTTTAAATAATTGCATCTCGATGAAACAGATATGTATACATATATGTATATTCTGATATATGAACAATTTGCGTGGGAAAAATATACATAATTTAATTTTATCATTGTCTTTAACTTTTTAACTAGTCGTTAAGCCTGTTTTTAACAGGCAAGCTTATAGGAAAGACGCCTAATTTCGGATAGGTTCCTAATTTCGGATAGTAGTGTATCTAAGATACCATCTGCAGAGGTAAACAGAATCCTACTTTTTTGTGAAGCCAAAAGTCAAACTAAATCCGTCCTGTAATATGGTAACGATAGAGCTTCTCCCCCTTAAATGACAACACAAATCGTTTAAATTGCAAATGGCAAAATTATGGCTCATATAGTATTCGTAAAAAACTTCTTATTTGAAGAACAAAATGTCAAGGAATAACAAGAAACATAAGCAATTAGGGACACTAGATCTACTCTTGAAAAAAAAATTGGAATATGTCCGAAATTAGGAACCCTTTTTTTTGGAAAAAATAAATTGTAATAAAATTGTTTTCATAATAAATCATGGTTCGTTATAATAAGTGGTATGTTGTTATATAAAAAAATATAAAAAAGTAATACCGCATATTAAATATTGGATAAATTGTAAATAGTATCCGAAATTAGGCGACTTTCCTATATACCGTGCGATTAAAAAGTGCCGAACACTTTTTAATGCAAAACTGGCATTAGCGATGAGTAAAATGCAAGAAAGCTGTGTGCGTTTTACTGGCCACCGATCTGTTGTACGTAGCAATCACATGGGCTTGTCGCGCACAACTCTAACAGAGGCATGGCTTCAAACGAAGAGTATTTTCTTTTCAAACTGTTCGGCACTTTATAATCGCACTGTATTTAAGCCCGAGGCAGTTTTCAATAGTGGCGACTTCGCCAATTTTGTAAATTATTTTTTATTAAAAAAAAAAATGGGGTTTTGGAATTTTCTTATCAGCAGACCCAGGTTCCTGACGTGCATGCTCAGTTTCAGATTTCCAGCAGTTTGGGGAGAATGAAAAACTTCTAAAAGGACAAACAGACAGACAGGCAGACAGACAGCCAGACACCCCATCAATTTTGTCATAAGGCTTTTCGTATTAGTTACCAAAGTTGCGGTTATGGTTATAATTGGTAATAGATTGGTTCAAATTATTTACCAATACATTTGTATGTGTTGGTTACACTGTCAGTTACTATAGTAAACATGACCTACAACTAGTTTATTTTGTTTGTTCTGTCGATAGATATTGGTCAAAATACAAGAATTTCGTTTTAATTTGTAAATAGAAATGATAAGGTGTAAAAAAACAGTAGTTTATATTGCGAATGTTTACACATAAGAAAGAAAGAAGATAATAGAAACAGATGTAATAATAACAACGAACTAATAACTCTTCTTTCTAGAATGGGCATACCGTTAAAATAAAGTATCGCCAACATCTCGGTTTGTTTGTTAACAAATAGTAGGTATATTCAGGCCTGAACATTAACAATTACCAGTAACTGGTGTTTTGTCTCTGTTAGAACAAAGATGTGCGAGTAAGACAGACGAATGTTTATGTTGGCGACGTTTGTGTCAGTTTTTACAAATGAAATGCCTATTCTAGAGAGAAGAGTTATTAGTTCGTTGAATAATAACCAAATTCTATAACCGCTCATAAACACTCATCGGCGAATTTCCAGTGCTCGCATAGGCGCCGCTTCGATTCTATCGTTGACGCGAGGTTTTTAATATTTACATTTTTATTTTCTTCGAAAAACACCGATATATTTACATATTTATAGTTAATATGTATATTCAACATTGTTGTGTGTAACAAATTAGTCGTCAAATGTTTCGATTTAGTGACCTTATAAAAATTTCCCTCATAATTCGGCACAATTATTCCGTAAACCTATGTTTCTGTGTTTATTTTCAACGTTGATGAGTCATAACTGAATTTATTCCGATTAATGCTCATAAAGCACGGTCACAGATTTTACTACCATTTGGTTCAACCGCACGTAACCACAGCGTCAAACGGTAAAAACCAGAACTTTGGTAACTAATACGAAAAGCCTTCCTATGGATTTTGAAAAATTAAAAAGAGAAGAACTATTTGCATTTAAGTAATTTTTTTGAAGCTCATTATGATAAAACAAGCCGTGAAGATATGTGGTGCTACGCATTCCATTATATACTATTCACAGTAAATGGTATATTGCATTTTTCCAAATGCTTAAAAACAATTTTTTTCAAAACAAAAAAAAAATAAAAAAAAAAATTTTCAACAATTTTTTTTTTATTTTCGTTTAGCGAAAAACAAAAAAATCATTTTTTTTTTAGTTTTTGGGGAGATTACTGGCAAAATTGGTAGAATTTATCCTTATAATAAAAGTAATTTTTCCTGAAAAATTTACATTAATCGAAATTTTCTTTCAGCTTTTTTCGATTTTTTTTAAGGTTAACCCCCCATAACTTTTTTGTTTTTGGGTGGATTACTTTCAAAAACAGTAGGGATCTTCCCCTCAAAGAACTTGATTTTTCCCTAAAATTTAGAGTCGATCGGATTATTTGTTTTTGAGTTATCGGGTACAAAAAAACGTGACATCTGATGGACGGACGGACAGACGGGCATTTAAAAAAAAAAATATATATATATCCCAGAATTTTTTGTCTATGACGATTTAAAAAAATTCTTAAATACCGTATAATACTATTCTAGCTCAGGCGCTGTGAATAGTATAATTTTTTTTAAACGGTGTCTTACACTTTAAATTTGGTGCACTGTGAGCTGAGATATTTTTGGAAAAATGTTGACCTGCCCTCCCCCACCTCCCCAATAAAAAATCCCTCGCGTCATCCCTGAGAAAATTTTACGTTGCAACGTGTTGTTTCATACATGCAGACGTCCACGGACCTTTCTTCGAAATTTCATAAAAAATCTAAGCTAATTTTTGAAGATTTGGAAAGAAAACTATATGGTATAATAGCTAGAGCTGTAAAAAGTACAATAAAGAAATTTAAAATAATAGTAAAAGTATTTGCAAAAACATATGATCTAAGGCCACTGCGATCTTGAACCGCTATCTATTCAAATACATTGCGTTTTTTTTTTCGCTCAAATGACCTACATTTTATTTGAACAATATAATTTATTATGATTTCGATGTTTCTAACCTTAAATATCACAATTTAATTATTTGCAAGGTTTCCCGCGAACAACATGAGATGGTTAAGTATTCTAACAAGTATGGATTCATTTAATTCAGTACAGGGTGTTTTTTTTAATAAACTCCCCTTATAACTGTTTTATTTAAAGTGAGGACCGTTGTTTAAAAAGATAACAAATTTCAAAAAAAAACAAAATTAAATGCGAAGTAGAATTTACTGACTTATGTAAAACTACCCCTTACTTATCCACCCTCTTGGAACTACCCCCAACTTTTGTTTTTTAAATATCACCCCCCATTTTTACTAAAGAATATGAAAACACATTTTATTCTAAATTCAAACATTTATTATAAGCAATATCTTATTTTTCATAAAATAAAATTCCAGAAACTCAGGTTAGATTATATCCAAAAACCATACACCACCACCAGTATGATGAATATTAAGTCGTAGTCTTATTAAATAATAAATTAGAGAACCTATATATTTAGAACAAAAAAAAATTACATGACAACCTAAAAACTTGTACTAATTATCTAAACAAAACAAGTAAATAAAATGTTGACCTATTGATCGCGAACGCACAAAATCCAAAATAAAACATTTGTCACGATCGAAAATAGACGTCGCGAATAAAGAAAAGGCTGCGCCAAGCCGGCGAAATTCTAAAAATATGCAATCGGCCAAATGTCAGCCGGCAAGGTCTACTGACATTGGAAGCGAACAATTATTTATTATTTATTCGTTTATTTTTAAGACAGCTATTCGAATTCCCGATTATTAAAGCTGGGCCATATCTCATGTCAATTAAGCCTTAGTACCAAAGAACTCTTACCTCAAGAAGGAGCATGATCAAATCTACCGTATGCTTTGTTTGAAGCCTGAACCAACTACGGTGAGGGGCTGGTGGGGAGTGACTATTGTTTACACTTAGTACGCGTAAAGAGAGAGAAAGAATGTGTAAACTCACAGTCTAATGTCGTAAAATGACTGACAGGGGTACAGTGTTGCCGATTTGAAACATATACTTTGGATATTTCATTGTAAATTTTAAGAAACATTAGTTTTGTATGAGTAAGAACTAGTAGTTTAATTTTAATAGATTTAAATATACTATATTATTAAACATAATTATAGTATACACAATAAAGTTTTTTACATTTTTAATTTAAGTATAATGATTTTAATTCATGATAAGGTGGAAACTACGCAACCTGGCTACTAGGTAGCCTGAAAGTCGACTAGCGACATCTACATTTTACGCCACAAAGCTGTATCGAGTTTCTGTTAGTAAATAAACAAACAAAAAGATGACACCTTCATAAACATTGGTCTGAAATTACTTCTTGAGGTAAAAGTTCTTTGCTTAGTACGTATTAACATAATCCTACCCTGTCCCATCTTAGGAACATGTTTATTATTAATATTATTAAAATTTAGTGCAATTTTTATAAAAAGAATGTTTTTACCAATGGGCAGGGTGGAGCTACGAACTTGACACTGATGATGATCTACACGATGTTTTTTTAGTTTTTAAAAATCAAATTGCCCCAGATCAAAAAAAAAAATACACATACCAGTTCCTTTATTGAAATTAGGGCAGCGGAATGTCCAATCAGTATAATTTTTTTGGAAAAATCAAGTTGAATAAAAAAAGCATTCACTCGTAGTTAAAACAAAGCGTTTACTTCTGATGAAGGAAAGCAAAATCAAGTTTAACGCCTGAGCCCTCCAACCGTGCAAATACAAAGGTTTAATTTCTATTTATAGAGATTACCTACACAGACTGGTAGAAATTTCTCCAACTGCCATTTCAGCCTGACCATACATAAATTATTTCCATAATATACAGGGTGGTTCAGAAATAAGTTACAAATTTTTAAAGGGTGATTCTAGGTCCAAAAATATGAAAAAAAAAGTTCATAATGTCAAAAAATCTATGTAAAGAAAGTTTGGGGCAAAAAAGTGACATCGCCCCCCATATTGCACGTCCCTGGTTAAAATTACATAAAAGGATAGCCTTTATTAATTAAGGTGTGTGCAAAAAATATTTACTGTGCTTCATAGGGTTCCAGAAGTATTAAATAAAAACTACTTTTCAGATGTACCCTTAAGAGCATAGAAAAAACGGATTCCTTGAACCAAGGACACGTGCCTTTGGATATGTTCAAAGCCATATTCTCTTGTTTCAAGGCTGGCATTTTCTTGAACCAAAGCCAATGTCCTTGAATGAAGAGCACGGGTTTTGGAATAAAAATCCGCGCTCTTTATTCAAGGACATTGACTTTGGTTCAAGAAAATGCCAGCCTTGAAACAAGAGAATATGGCTTTGAACATATCCAAAGACACAGGAATCCGTTTTTTCTATGAGGATCGTAGCTCCCTTAAGGCTGATTTTCGGACCAATTTTATAAGAACTGTTTTTCATACTTTTGGACGTAGAATCACCCCTTAAAATTTTGTACCTTATTTTTGAATCACGCAGTATATCTCGTATTTAAAATTTTTATAGTGGTAAGGGGCTGTTCAACAATTATGTCACCAATTTGTTGCTATTTTTAGACTTTTACAATTTTATATGGGGCATCACTTTCAGCTCCCCCCCCCATATATTTTTGAACAGTCCCTAAAATGTCCTTTTGGCAATATTTTAAGTTTATGGTCTGTAATGTTTGTTTTCCCTATTTTTTTTTACAATTGAGGTAGTGCGCCTTTTATTTTGATCAGTAATTTTGTTATTATATATCGGGTTTTATTAAAAATTATCATAAAAGGTTGGTGTTTTTTTCTGAATCTATTGGTTATTACATGAGTGAATAAACCTTTTTACATTTGATATTTATGGGTAACCCGATCAAAAGCTTTGGTAATATCGAATAGTATAGCAACAACATAAGTTAGCTTAAATCCTGTACAATTTTTGTTTTCGGAGACAAGTCGGTGAAGTGTATAATAACTACATACATAACTTAGTGAAAGGTTTTGGTGAAATCAAAAATAATAGCAGCAACATAAAACTTGCTTCTATCCTAAACCGTTTTTTTTTTAGATAAAAATTGATTATTTTAATAATTTGAAATTAAATTCGTAAAGCTCTGAAGTATATAATAACCACATACTCAGTATGCTCTTTAAACCGTCTAATTATAGTCCAATAACAAAATATACCTTCAATCGCTGTGTGTTTCCTAGTGTACGTATACCCACGAGTACTGTTAAATAGAGTGGAGTGAAAAATATAAAATAAACATTCATATAGTAAACCTGGCAAGCTATCCTAACCTTTACCAGGAAATCAAGCATATTTGGCAAGATAGAGAGGTCAGTTTGGCGTGGGCAAAAAGGGCCAAATTAACCTAGTTTTCATGCCAAGATCTGGGCTCGAGCCCACCGGAGAGTAACTACTAGTATTAAAGGGCTTTTCGGAATCCTTTGGTTATACTTTGGTTCTAAGATGTTTTTATTATTGAGCTCGTTTATGGTTATAACCAACGCATTTCAAAATAGTTTGGACTTTATTTAGATCATTTTAAAGTGCTTTTTGGTTATACCAATAGTCATGATCAACCATAAAACCTACCCCTATTTGTGACTTACATGCGACTAATTGTGACGTTAGAAGCGCGGTGATGCACAGCCAAACCATAATTGAAATAGCGTTTGTGATTGTTTTAGGCCACAATACTTGTTAGAGCACAAGCTCTAAATGCCGGTTTAATAGCTAAAACGTATTGTAGCATAGGAAAATTGTGTAAATTACTGCGCCATGTGGAAAACAAGATTTTAAACGACCTAAAGTAATATCTTTCTGACTTTTAAAAAATATATACGTATATTCCACCCTAGTCGATACCGTCGAGTCTAAATATAGACATGACATCATCGTCAGCGGCGCTCTAGGTGCCTCCGCACATAAACCGCGATGCGGGCTCAGTGCACTCTGGTGTAGCCACGGGGAGGTGCACCAGGTTGGGTACGGCAAGAGAGTAAAATTCACGTTATTTCCTAAGGTTCAATTTTATTTTTTGATAAAATTTAAAAACCTGGGAGCCTCAAAAAACCCTATGCTTCCATTCATTTAAAAAAAAGTCCAAAAGATAAATTTGTTAAATCTAGCCGCGTAGGCTATAGCCTACTAGGCTTACAAACTAGCTTAATTTTACCATTAAGTTGTTAATTTTTAAAAGTATTATACTTGATTCAAATTTTAAAGTAGTTTGGCCAACGAACTAATAACTCTTCTCTCTAGAATACGCATACCGTTAATATAAAGTATCGCCAACATCTCGGTTTGTTTGTAAACAAATAGTAGGTATATTCAGGCCTGAACAATAACAGTTACCAGTAACTGTTATTGTTGTCTCTGTTAGAACAAAGCTGTGCGAGTAAGACAGACAAATGTACATGTTGGCTACGTTTTTGTCAGTTTTTACAAATGAAATGCCTATTCTAGAGAGAAGAGTTATTATTTCGTTGAGTTTGGCTAAATTTTAGCTGCGAATTATTCAAGTATTTTAAAATTTATCGTTTTTGACCACTACTTAATTTTTTACCACGGAGGCTTTTCTTCAAAACTTGTAGCATGTCGGACAAATAGAAGCTTTTTCCTGTTTGTAGGAAAAAATTCAAACCAAAGGTGTAAGATAGGCTGCCGTTTTAGTATCCCCAATTGAGGTACATTACCACATTATCAGGGCCGTAGCGAATATGATTTCGTGGGGGGGAAAAGGTCCCCACCTTTTCGTGAAACATGCAACTTTTGTATTTTGAATCCATGAAATATGCAACTTTTTAAAATAGGTGGGGGAGGCTTTTCTGACGTCCAATGGCCCCAGTGAAAATTCCTTAACATATCCTTTTAGATATAGAAAGCTTTAACAATTCATCACTATAAAAAAATATATCTGTTTGGAGAAACTAGATTCATAGTTAAATACTGAACAAATATTTTTCTGGTTATTGCAACTAGAAATCTGGTAAGGTTGCCTTTACCAGACCAAAAATTTGTTGGTCGAATTTAAAAATGGTTGCCCCAACTAGATCGTTTTTACAGTGAATTAATAATTAAAACTATTTTTGTTCCAAACTATAACCAAGTTTTATTATCGAAACTATAACATACTAGTATGAAGAACAGCATACTACACATATTTTATTAGTTAACTACAACAAACAATGACGTCACACTTACTATTCTTAGTAAGCATGTACCCCTTGGTGGTTTGCTCTCATAGTAAGTATTATCCTTTTCTATCATATTTCTGTCCTTTCCGAATTATATTTTTTCGACGAAGAAGAGGTTAGTGTTTTTGTGGAAGCCGGACTTATGAACAAGATTGTTTTGCCACTTTTGCAAGAATCTTGGCAAGAATGAATTGTATTGATATTATTTTAAACAATCGTCAGATATCATTCATGGATAATATAGACGCGATAAACGAGTTAAATAAAAGTAAGTAATTTATAAGCTTTATGCATAAATGTTCTTGCAAAGTTAGGACAAGCCTAATTTTTTCCTTGTAGACCTCATTTTTGGTTCTCAATTTTAAATATCGCAAAATAAACTACTCGATCAACTTTTTAACCTCGAAAAAGATTTTACTTTTACTTTACCTACTAACTATGACGTCATTTAAACAACACTCTTCAAACCATACTAGTATGTTATAGTTAAGATAATAAAATTTGGTTTATATTTTGCAAATTATATTCATTAAAGAGCGCCTTCACCAAATTTTTAAATTTATAATACCTTTTTAAATAAAATATAAATTGTGTTTCAAAAAAACTTGTACTTAATTACCTTTTAATACAGAAGCACACCGATTAAGGCCATCTGATTAAATTTTTGAGACATTAATTATGTCGAAACGGTTATGATTTTTTTTTATAAAATAAACCGGTATCACAAGAAGTTATGCAGTGCGGTCCAAAAGTCACCCCCCCCCTTTTAACTTTTGAACGAGTTGAGATATCGACTTCAAATTTAGAACTTTTAAATAAGACAACTTAAACTATCTTTTAGCATATATTTGATATTTTCAGCTCTTAAAATGTGGGCAGGGGGGAAAGGGGGGTCGTGTGATACATAATTTTAAAGCTTATAAAATTCTCTATTTAAACTAACATTTTTAAATTTTTTAAAAATGAGTTTTAAGGTTTTGATTTTTCAATTTTTTGTGCTAAAACATTCGATTTTTTAAGTTTTTTTTTATAAATTTTTATTTATGTCAACTAAAATTAGTTTAAAAGTATAATTAACATTTTTTTATGATGAAATTAGGCATTTTTTAAAAATTATTTGTTTTTTTTTAGAGAAATTTTGACATTAATACCCATTTTCTCCCCATTTTAATCCCAATTTTTTTTTTTATTTTTAAAAATATGGAGTTACATATTTTATAAGTTTTAAAATGATGTATTACACGACCCCCTTTCCATTTAAAATAAATGTGCCCCCCTGCCCACATTTTAAGAGCTGAAACTATTAAATATACGCTAAAAGATAGCTTAAGTTGTCTTATTTAAAAGTTCCAAATTTGAAGTCGATATCTCAGCTGATTCAAAAGTTAAGAGGGGGAGGGGGGTGACTTTTGGACCGCCCTGTATACTATACTGAAAGGTTCAGAATTTTAATAGTTTAATATTTAGTAAAATAAGTTAAGGCTAAGGTTAATTAAGGCATAGTTAAAAAAATGTATATCTGACTAAGAAAAATATTATTTTGCATAACATTTTTGTATCGTGGCTAAGATATGTAACCTGTATCTCACATTTGCTGTTGTTAAGTTGTATTACTGATCTAGTTTAAAGTTCGTTTAGTATTCAGAAAAATGAACAATCGGTAAATAATACCAAAATTTTAGTTAGTAATAATATAAATATTACACACTGACAAAATAATCGATCCTTTGTTTACTTCCCTCTGTATTATTATAAATCAAAATGTTGGTATTATTTACCGATTCTTATTTTACTAAATACTGTAACATACTTTAAACTAGATCAACAACAACTACAACTTATACCAAACTATAACTGTGATATAATTTACCAAATATTACAGTATTAATAAGACACGTTGCGTGGGGATCCAAATGTACCAGCACGCTCTCTATGTTAGTATGACAACATATTGTATAAAATACACATATTGTAGTATTTAATATCACAAGTAAAGTATTAAATACCAATGGTGGCGATATAAATAAAAAATATGTATTAACAAATAACATTCAGTACTAAAAATACAACGAAATTTTCTGAGTGTATTACTTTACTAAAAATATGCTCTTCTCCTTTAGAAAGTGTGTAAAATAATTAGAAAAAAAATATATAACTAAAATAATTAGTATTAAATTTCTAGAAATGGAA
Source organism: Brachypterus glaber (assembly GCA_958510825.1). Taxonomy (NCBI): domain Eukaryota; kingdom Metazoa; phylum Arthropoda; class Insecta; order Coleoptera; family Kateretidae; genus Brachypterus; species Brachypterus glaber. The sequence goes on along the minus strand of OY294047.1, from coordinate 54,568,940 downwards.
TTTAACCCTTTTTTGGTATAAGCAAAAATTCAATCTTTATCAGGAAGTGTAACTTTACTTCCTGTACAAAAATTTGCTTTGTAATATATTTGCTTATAATTATTTAACAGATAATTTTATTGTGAAAATTACAATATATAAAACGCGGAAGGAAACATGAAAAAGAAAAATCGCAATCCTAATAATTAAATAAATCTTAATTTTGTCCAACTGATTTTACAATTTATTAAAATTTGTATATCTTTGTAAAAAATAATAATTCTCCTGTTCTTTTTCGTTAAACATATTTGACATGTACAAGTGTAGCACTTGGCTGCTTATCAAAAAAATTCATTTTATATTTAAATTAAATGAATTTTGTCTTTCTATACATACAAGATTATTTTGAAATATAGTCTGTTTCTTCAAGCAAGAGAGTAAATTAAAAATCGCACAGTAAATATTTTTACAAAAGGTTCGAATAGTATAAGTTTGTGTATAGAATATATTTATGTTTTATAAAATAAACTACGCAGTATATTCGCACATCCAATATTCGAATCTGTTTTCAAAATATTCACTGTGCGATTTTTAATTTACTCTCTTGCTTGATGAAACAGACCATAGCTACACTCCTTTTAAGGGGTGATTTTACATAAAAAAATATGAAAAAAGGTTCCTATAAGCATATGTCCAAAATCACTCGTAAGGAACTACGCCAATTCAAAAGGGTTTTCAAAAATTCGATTTTTATTTAATAACTCAAGAACACTTTTTATTATAAGAACGAGGTTTTGCATATAAACTATGTGTTAATAAGGCCTATTAACCAATAGTTTTTGCATGTAGTTACTTCAACCAGGGGCTTCCGAAACGGGGGTCTTTTCACTTTTTTTCTGCCTGACTTATTTATTATTAGAGTGGTATTTATCAAATAAAAATACAAAAAAAAAACGTACTTTTGTTGTAATACCATAGAATTAACCGTTTTCAAGAAAAATACAGTTCAAAAATCGAAATTTTGGAGCGCCTTTTGACGGGGAACTTTTTTTCATATTTTTCTCCATAAGGTTGAAATTTAGGTAAATTTAAAAAAAATTTAGATTCTATTGCTGCGCTAATCAGCTTGAAAAATTATGACAAGTAATATTAACTATGAATATCTCAGCTAATATTGTGAGAGTGTTTCTTATTTTTTTTTTTTCAGCTAGGGTCATAGCCCTGTAGGTACCTGCAGGGTCATGAATCCCAATTTATAAACCTATACCAAATTAGGTATACTTTAAATGCTGGTCAAAATAAAATCTGGTCGCCATATTTGGAGAAACTGGCTGATACCAGTTTTAAATTCAACTTAATTATTTTATTAAACATTGCTTATTAACCTTGCAACAGTAAAAAGTACCTATGGCTGTTGAAAATTTCACTACACACAGAAATATTTTTAACAGTATAAAGGCTAGTCTTACATTTTGCAATTTTTGGCGATATTTAACGGTAACTTAAAATTCTTAACCTAAAATTTTATTGGTGCTTATTTTGTTCCCCATTCAATATGACTATTTCGAAGCGCGCTTAGCTCCCTTGGGGCTTATTTTCGGACATATGTTCCTTTGTTGGTTTTTCATGTTTTGTGATGTAGACTCATCCCCTTTGTTTTCCACCAAGACACTGCAAAGAACATGTATATGAGACTATTATCTTCAATGGCGATTTCTCCCGTCAGATTAGACAGGCACAAAAGTTCTACCCAAAAAGGATAGAAGACATACATACACTCCGACTTCCACCCAACCAAACAAATTCTGTATTTGTTCATTGTTGAACAAATACAATATTTACTTGGCCGGGCAAAAAGTGTAACTATATTATTTTTATTAAAGAAATTACTGGCGCCATCTAAATTTTAGTAGAATTATCTTATTCTACAGATTCACATTAGCTATGTTCGTTCGTGCCGCTCAGTGCTACACTTTCCGGCCAACCAAATAAATACTGTATTTGTTGTATGAAAAACAAATACAGTATTTATTTGGTTGGCTGGAAAGTGTAGCACATATGAGATAGAGATAGGGTAGACGTCTTTTGTTTCATAATTCTGGTTGTAGAGAGCTCCATTCAAGTATACTTTTTTGTGTATGATTTGGAATAAATGACCGGAATTCCTGCCTAACAGAATTGGAGGAATTGTCGAGACGTTTCTAAGAAATTCTGATAAACATAAATGTGTATACGTGTACCTACTTAAGCACAAACAAGATAAGATTAAAATATTTATTTTTGTATCTACCTTGAAATAATAAATATTGTTTGATACATGTTGTAAATTGTAGTTCTAAATAAACGACTTATCATATAATAAGTTATTATTATTATTAAGAACAATATATTACATTAATTGTTATAATTATTATTAAAATAAAACGTCTAAAATAATGTTGCCGATACTCCATTTCCCATATTCGCCTTGGGTATAGTTTTTGATGAATGCTACAGCATGGCAACACTGTAGATGCCAAAATGACATGACATATAACTTATACAATTGGCCATCCTTTTGAAAAGAGTGGGTAGACTAAATGAGCCTTACCTCTCTCCTCTAATTCCCTGATAATTTTCTAGGGACAATCGTAGGGGAATTTTGATTTGAAAGCTACGGAAATTAGTTGAAGTATTAGATGGAAAATAAGGGAAGGTTAAAAAAATTGTGCATTACTAAAATGAATTCGCAGGTAGTTACAGGGAAAATAATACACAGCATATCTAGCCGTAACCGTATATTTCTAATGGAGATTTCTCCCGTTAGATTAGACAGGGACAAAAGTTCTACCCAAAAAGGATAAAAGACATACATACACTCCCACTTCCACCCAACCAAACAAATTCTGTATTTGTTCTTTGTTGAACAAATACAATATTTACTTGGCCGGACGAAAAGTGTAACTATAATATTTTTATTAAAGAAATTACTGGCGCCATCTAAATTTTAGTAGAATTATCTTATTCTACAGATTCACATTAGCTATGTTCGTTCGTGCCGCTCAGTGCTATACTTTCCGGTCAACCAAATAAATACTGTATTTGTTGTATGAAAAACAAATACAGTATTTATTTGGTTGGCTGGAAAGTGTAGCATAAATGAGATAGAGATAGGGTAGACGTCTTTTGTTTCATAATTCTAGTTGTAGAGAGCTCCATTGGGGATTTATGGGAATGAGGGGAATTAGGAATATTTTGCTAGGTGAAATGCGCAGAGGAGCATAATTTGCGTTTTAAGTGAAAATTGAAAACATCGACTCTCTGTGGAGATATTTGGCTACACTTTTAAAGCGTATTGCGTAGCCAAATGTTTTTAAGATGGAGTAGGGTGGCTTATGTGTATTTGAAGGTTAAATAAGGTTAAATGTTCATGAGATAATGTACCAGCTCACCTAATATTCTTTGATAATATATTAATAATAATTGTAATATAAGTAATGTATGCAATTTAAAACAGAAAAAAATATTTGCAACATCCGGTTGGTGTAAAATTTAATATCAGTCTTTGCGGAAATAATTACTTTTTTTACCGGTAGGTGTACTATTACAAGCAATTATAGTTTTGATGGCAAAATAATTATTTATTTAATAAGTATACACACAGAAAAACGTTTTCTAATAAAAAGGTTAAAATTAAACTCACATGCTTAGCATAAATTAACCATGTGTGCTAAAATTCAAGCTCGCAGTGCTTGAATTAAGCATTAAAACGGTTAATATCACAGGCCCACAAACAAAAAATAGAGTCAATCACTATTAACCAGTCTATATTTTTATTATGTAGGTATTTTTATGTGCTGAAAACGAATTTGACATCATAAAATCTCACGAACCCCATAACTTTTCCAAAAAAATGCAAAAAAGACTACTGGACGAGCTAACTCGAGATCTTCAAAGTGCTCTATCACGTAAACTATTGAATTTTGAAGTTGTGCAAAAAAACACCTTCGATCTATAACATATCCTAAATTTAACCAAATCTGACTGAAAAACTTTTACATAAGAAGGCAGCGAGGTACTTTGTGGGGTCAGCAAGCTTTTTCACTGTCAAATTCGTTTTCAGCACACAGAAATACGTTTTTTGAGCTAGTGTAATTAAACCATGCAGTGATAGTGATAGTAAATTTAGGCTAGATAGAGGGACTAGTAGTTTAGGGTTCTTTAATTTTGTTTTTACCTTATTAGGTATCAGTTTTGAGACCCTAAACTAAATTTAATAACCCTAGAACAGCTATAAGACAAACCACACGCGAAAATGAGCGGATTTTGGTCTTTAGGAGACGATGTAAATCGTTTCATCTTCGCTTTTTGAGAATAGGGCTCCTGGTTATTTATTTATTTATTAGGATACATCACCCAACAGCCGAAGCCAATTACAGGGTGAGGAGCCATTTACAGGGTTATAAAATCTTTGCAATTTGCAGATGATAATTTTATTCTTAGTGCTGCCATAGTATACTTACGATTATGGGAATTAATTTGTATGAGGAAGATTTCTCACGTCGATAAAATTAATTAATTAATAATTAATTAATAATCAAAGTATTCAACTCTTGATTAATTAAATATTTGATTTATCGACAAGAGATACATTAGCATAAAAATCATAAAATTTTTATTATTCCTTATTGAAAACCGTTTAATAATGAATAAAATAACAATAATATTAAATTTTTATAAAATAATGATATAAGGGGAAGCTGGTACAGGTGGAGAAAAGGACACAATAGTATTAAAATAAACCTAGATGTCTAAAATTAAAGTGAACTTGGCGTAGTAACAAATTTTAAACTGTTTGAGTTTGAAATTATATTTTATTAGTAGTAATAAATTATTACCTAAAAACTCGCACTATTCTTACCAAAATTTCAGTTATATCGGTCCAGAGGTATGAGGGAAATTCTAGCTCGTGACGTGTTTATCTTGTAAATTTAAACTTTCGTATCTTATTTCTGTGTCTATTTATTTGACTGGATTTGTATTTTATTAATGTTGTATCTTAAATTTGTCAAATAAAATATTCATTTTTGTTGAAAACAATTTAATTTTATTTGCCTATCTAAATCTATTTTATTTTCGTTGTTTAATTTGCTGATGTTCTGCAAACAATGATGTCACTGTCCATTTTAAGAAACAGGTGTTTGCAAATATAATAATTTATTATTATTATTAAATTATTAATTAAAATTTTACACTATACTTCCAAGGTCCACAAAAAATCTTAAATTATAATCTGCAAATTTTAAAGTATGAATCGGTATGAATGCCACTCAAAGACTTTTTTAACCTTGGACTTACCCCTGAATAACTATTAAATTTTCTGTGAAAAATAACTGGTATTTCTTGTCATTATGTCCCGCATTTACTGCATTTCAACGGTAATATTTACTGAAAAAAACTCTCCCATATGAGGCCCGTGCAAAATAGGGTAATACAACTAGTTCATTATTTATGTTTTTTTCAAAGAAAAAAATTGAATCTCTCAAGCGCCAAGGTAAAAAGTGTCCAATTGCTATTATCTTCATTCATGTCCTTCTTATCTTTATTTTCCCTATCATAGCACTGCAGTCCTGGGGTTAAATACGTTATACAAAAGGAACAAAAAATGACGAATAAGTTATGTAGTAATCCATAATTACGTGACTTTTCACCATTTTTTCTAAGTGTACTGTTTGTCTTTAAAAAAATTAAGTTGTGAAGTCAAACATTCACTTCAAAATCCAGCTTAAAGTGCTTCAATCTAGCACCAGACGTGCAATCCATTAGCTGTCTCTATTTTGCGCTCATTGTTAAAGTAAACAATCCCTGTAAGAAATTATTTTTTCCGCTTGCTGTCATGGGAACTGTTTATATTTTAACCAAGATTGTTGGTGTTGAATGTCGTTTCTCATGTAAAGAGAAGAAATTTTGTTATGGTTATGGGGTAACTCAAACTCAAAACGGGTTAAAACCGTCATTTTCTTATTTTTCGTAATGTTTGAAAGCTTTAATAGTATATTAAAGTACTAGTTTCATACCACTCGTTTTTAGCGCACAAGTACAAGTTTAGAAAACGAGCCGCTTGCGGAGTACTAGTGCGCTGAAAACGTGTTATGAATCGAGTGCTTTATACTATTTTTTCTATTTTGTTCTAAAATTGAAACAAACTTTTAATTGATGCCCGATTGATGGATTTTTGTTTTGGGTTGGCATTAAAATTTTTGCAGTGTTTGAAATTCATAGAACAAACTACATTTTGATATCTTTTATAGTCAGCTCTTTTTTACTGCAAGTAACCAAGCCACAATTTTAACACGGTAAAAATTAACTTAAAAACACAATTTCGTAGAAAACTAAACTTAAAAGAAATGTGGACATTTGCACGGAAGACGTCATTAATTTGTCGACAGGATCCTGTTGCCAACCCAAAAGAAAAAAGTACTAATCTCTTATGGGCCGTTTGCTTATAATAGTCACAAAATAGAAAAAATCCTTTAAATTTAACATTTTAAGCATTATGTGTGTAATGAACGATGCCTTTTACCTTATGACGGCATAAAAGTCAGTTGGTGCTGTCGTCCTGTGGAAATATATGGAAATGCGACACCTAGTGCACCTTCACCGCCGACGACGACGACAAATACACATGTTTTCTTATCGTTATATCGTCTGGAGGATCGCGTTACCTTTAAGAATAAATTTCATTAAGCCTCCGCAATTTATTTCATATTTTTTATACAAATTTTGTCAGAAATTTGTACTTTTTGCTTTATCGACAGAATATCTGGAATCAAAAAATCCTGCAACAAAATAACCGGATACAAAATATACGGACACAAAATATCCAAAATCAAAATATCCGATAAAATATCCGGCTACAAAATATTCGGCTACAAAATATCCGGAATCAAAATATCCTGCGAAAAAATATCTTGATACAAAATATAAGGACACAAAATATCCAAAATCAAAATATCAGCGATAAAATATCGGGAATCAAAATATCCTGCGAAAAAATATCTGGATACAAAATATCCGAAATAAAAATATCATGCGAAAAAATATCCAGCTACAAAATATCCGGAATCAAAATATCCTGTGAAAAAATATCTGGCTGCGAAATATCCTTATGTCCTGCGACAAAATATACGACTACAAAATATTCGGAATCAAAATATCTTGAAACAAAATATCCGGCTAAAAAATATGCCGAATTAAAATATCCTGCGACAAAATATCCGACAAAAAATATCCGGAATAAAAATATGCTGCGATAAAATATCTGGCTACAAAATATCCGGAATCAAAATATCCTGCGACAAATTATACTGCTACAAAATATCCGGAATTGAAATATCCTGCGAAAAAATATCCTAAATAAAAATATGCTGCGATAAAATATCTGGCTACAAAATATCCGGAATAAAAATATCCTGCGACAAATTATACTGCTACAAAATATCCGGAATTGAAATGATAGTAAGTGACTTAATTTTTTTGTGGGCCTGTGTTATTATGGGCCAGTCCTTCACTGGCCTATAAATCTAAGGTAACCTCTTCAAGGTTGAGAAAACAATCCTAGACTTGGTTCTCACCCCGATCCGATTATCTCCTTCCGCTCCTTATCAGGTGTCAAATGTCTTTTCGCCTACTCTGACAGAAGCATCTCTTGTTTTGTTTATCTCGCTGTATTAAGCTGACATTCAAAAGTTAATAATTATTTTTTTTTATTGTGAGAAAATTTAATTAGTTTTTTAGAGACAGATAGAAAAATCAAGCACTTTGGTGCACTGTAAAAATTGGTCACTAGTCACTAGAACATTAGAAAACTCGCCGCAAGCGGCTTGTTTTCTAAACTTGTACTAGTGCGCTAAAAACGTGTTATGGAATAAGTGATTTAATATACTATTTGAATTTTTGAAAAAAAAAAAAAAATGTTGCAAACTTCAGCTTCTTAAAAAATCTACGTAAAGGTACCTAAACCATATAGGTGATATTTATTCATATTAATTAAAATGCTGTTGTTCAGTGTATAACAAATTGCAATAAAACATTGCAAAATTTTAGCAATTACGTCATCGCCGTGGCTAATAGTCGTTTTCCTGCCCACTGCGTTTGCCAATTTCACCTGGTGGATGACATCATCGACGGCAATAGGTGTTTCGGTATATTATTGTATTTGGAGACAAACTTAATACTTTGGGAACGTTCAAGTATTACGTAACGCAAATTTTGATCATTTTGGACCCCCCCCCCCTTGTAACGCTATTTTCCTATCCCATGTTAATGGTGTAACACTCCGAAACGCCCCCCCTAGGAGCGTTACGTAATACTTGAACTTTCCCTTTCCTCTGTTATGACTTTTTTTGTTGCTTTTTTTATATAAACATAGTTATGTTTCTCGATGTTTTGTTTGAAAAACGCTGATTTACACAAAACAATTTTAATTTTGGTTCTAAGAAGTTATTTTTAATTTTTTTTTGTAAATAGTTTATAATAAAATTAATAATAAATCATGTTATTATTAATAATTATTATGTAATAATATTGCTTTATTTTATTTCAGGTATGTCTAAAATCATCAAAGGGTGTTTAAACGTAAGTAAAAAATAATCTGTGAAAATAAGAAAGGGACAAAATATTCATTTGCAATTTTTTTTACGTCGTGAAATCCACGAACCTCTCCCAAAAATATTTTGTTATCATTATTGTTATTATTTTAACGATTTTATTTCTACTATCTACATTTATTCAAAAGTCCTTATGTCATATAAATGTTATAGCGTTGGCATAAAGTTCCATTTAATAGCTGCATTTAACTTGGTCAGCAAAAGTCAGCGAAATCCGCATTAATTGACATTTATTTGACAGCGTTTTCTGGGAGCAATGCTCATCAACGCTTTCCAGTAATTACTTTTGAATGGCACTTATTGCTGGCGCGTAGAATGACATGATATTTATTTGTGAGATTTTACGTTTACGCGCCAGCAACAACACGGAAAAAAAAATTATAGCTAGGAGCGCTATAACACACATACCAAGCAAATTATAATCGCTTATTATATAAATACAAGGCTTTCTCTTACAATTATGGCAGTCAGTGTAAAAATTTATATGAAATACTTTAATTTTTTAGTGAATAATAAAATATAACAAATAGTATGGCATTTATAGCTTAAATAGATTTAATTATTGTCCGTGCCAATAATTTTTATAATATAATAAAATTTCTGTAAATTTATAATAGTGCCTGTAATAAATATAATCGTGTCTGTAATATATATAATCGTTTCCAATTTATTTTTAACATTATTAGTTATTGTGTCCCTTATAATCTATAGCTTAAATCACTATAATTTGCCACTGTTACCAAATATCTTATAATGTATAGCGCAGAGCCCACTAATTTCTTTCCGTGAAGTGTCAGCAAAGGCTGTCAAATAAGTGTCAGTGTTCAACAAATTTCGCTGACATTCGCTGACCAAGTTAAACGCAGCTAATGACTTTTCTTGATCCTGTTTTATAGGGGCCCGAGAAAAGGGGGCAGCCAGTGCCCCCAGCCCTCTCCCGACGCTACGCCACTGATAATAAACATATTATGTCACGATGATTTGAAATAATAACAATTGAAGAACAATGACAATTTTTCGTAGAGTCGACAACTCGATTTATATGATAATTATAATTATTTAAAATACATTCGCGTGCCTAAATTAATTTAAATTTTATGCCTTTGAGTAGGCTGTTTATTGTTTTCTCTTAAATCAAGCTTTTGTTTAATAACGCTTCTCCGTTCGTTGCTTTAAATAAGGCGACTTGTTGTCGCATCTTTCGCTAATTAGCATTATCAAAATAAAATCTATAGGAAAAACAAAAATATGGAGTTTTAATCCTGTGATATAATTACGTCACGCGTCACGCGTTTTTTTTTGTGCGTAAACGCGAGAACGCATAGATGCGACAATCCGCCAATCTATCATGGTGTGTCATGTCTAAAAATAAAAGGTGAACGTTTCGATAACATCGTTTATAATAATAACAAGAACAATTAAAAAACAAAAGAAAGGCATCGCGTCACAAATGTCATCAAACCCAGAGGCGCATCGACTTGACAGTTGAAGTGCAGGGTCGTTCGTTCACTTTTTTTATCGTGATTCATTTTTTTTACGCCGGGGTTCGTTGCAAATCTCAAAGTTCTAAAAACAAAGTATTGTGATCGAATAAATAGTATATTCTATAACTAGTATGGAATGGAACAATAATTTTAGCACATATTTACAAATTATAATGCAAAAATTGAAGTTTATGTCAGATTGTTGTGACAGATATCAGGTTTAAATATTTAACAATAGATGGAGCAGTTTTAATTTTTTTAACTAAATTGATGAAAAACTGGCCAAATATTAAGAAAAACTAATAAACTTTATGTAATTTTAACGCAAAACTTTAAATTGCATTAAATTATTCAATATTTTATGGTAAATTATACATATTTTTGCTAATTTTGCTACAGTTTTCTTTACTTTTATAAACAAGAGATGGCACTACATGTGCTCATTCTAACACTTGATACGGAATATTCATACCGTATCTAGAGCTAGAATGGATTCATTCTGTGTTTGAAAAGTGTGTGTGTATATGCTTATATTCTAAAGCAGTCGTAGAAAAAATATATTTTGTTTAAATACTTAAGTTACCGCGCGGTGGGCTGAGGCAACGAGGCGGTTGCCTCAGAATCCAAAGCTTATAGGGCGTTTTTGTCGAGTTGTTGACCTTACAAAACCAAAAAAATTATATATTTTGGAGAGATAATAGACCTAGCGATGACATAAGCCCGTATTAAGGCCTATCCAGAAGCTTGCATAAGAATGCGAATCGCATTATGCGATGCCGTGATTGGTTTACAAGATACATGGCGGCACATCAAGCCAACCACGGCATGGCATTGTTATGTATTATGTTCTTATACGAGCCTGTGCATAGGCACGTAATTATTAAAAAGCCAGTGATGTCATTCGGCGCAAAACTAGGCCTGCCAATAACGAAAAATTACTAAGCCTACTAGATGTGCGTGATTGTGAGTTTAATTATTTTTTTTACACTTCACTGGTCTGCATATAGAACAGCATATTTTTTGCTTTCTAAAATTAAAAATATTTTTACAGTTATGAAAAAACAAATAATTTATAAAAAACACTGTTGCCGACAAAACATTACTTTTTCTTATACATAATTCGATTTAAAAAAAAAACCTGTAAAAAAATACAGAACAACGATTACTTTTGTGTAAGAAACCTGCGGTAGAAATGTTAATATAATGTCTTAATGCATTTTCGGGTTATCTCGGACAGGCCAACAGACAGACTGCAGTTACAACTTCATAAGTGAGAGGTGGACCACTATGGTCTGTTTCATCAAGCAAGATAGTAAATTAAAAATCGCACAGTGAATAATTTCAAAACAGATTCGAATATTGGATGTGCGAATATACTGCGTAATTTATTTTATAAAACATAACTATATTCTATACACAAACATATACTATTCAAACCTGTTGTAAAAATATTAACTGTGCGATTTTTAATTTACTCTCTTGCTTGATGAAACAGAGCATAGTAGTGGTCCAATACATAATACAGTAGAGTCTCGACAAAATGAACTAATGTATAAACGGCTTTGTTACTCTACCGGTTGTTCACCATTTAGAGTACAGGTAAAAATACACATCAGTGATACTTGCAGTGTACTTATTACATTAACAACTTAACAGTTCAAGCTATAAAGTACATACATATTTCCATAATAATAAGGGGATGTCTCTTTTTACGGTACGATTTATGCAATTCAGCCTGGCGAGGCAGTCGATAGTTCAATGTATCGAGACTCTACTGTATTTGTATACGACCTTTCAAGATTCCTGTACTTCCGAGATTGATTTCTGAGGTTTTTGAAAAATCTTATAAATCTTGTCGAAAAGTATCGAGATTTTCAAGATTTTGGAAGACTTTCTAAAACTTTTACACGGATTTCCCATTTTGATTGACATTAACATTTAATTTTTAAAGAGTATCCTACTAAATTCAAAGCATAAAAATGTTTTCTCCATTGTTTTACGCCCGCTTTAATATGCGTGAGATACTATACGCACGGTAAAAATAGTTCTGACTGAATACTATTTTTAGGATGTTGTCATATTGAGAAGTTTATCAAAAAAGACGTTGTTTTTACAGAGTATTTCGTTACCATCATAAAGTTAGAGGAAAAAAGACGTTGTTTTTACAGAGTATTTCGTTACCATCATAAAGTTAGAGGAAAAAAGACGTTGTTTTTACAGAGTATTTCGTTACCATCATAAAGTTAGAGGAAAAAAGACGTTGTTTTTACAGAGTATTTCGTTACCATCATAAAGTTCCTTCATTTCCTAAAACTTCTACACCCTATCCCTAGCCAATTCTGTATAATTTCCCATAAAATTTCTACACTCTACATCCTTTGTTATTTGTGAGCAGTAGTCTTTCTCGCAGCTCGCTTTTTAACCCTTCTTACTACCACATTCCATAAAACCGCTTTTTTTCCCAGTTCTCTCCAATACGTTTTCGTTTGTAACTCTATCTGACCGTTTTATCTTTGACATTCTCCCATAGCACCATATTTTAAAGGGCTCTAATTTTCGAGGGGTCTCCCGATAATTTCGTGTACAGAAGATTACGCAAACCAAAGATTACGTCAGATTACAAGAGATTACGTTTTAAACGACGAAAGATTACGTAAAGTTACGCAAAGATTAACCATAGCTTTTACAGCGTAACCCTCTAATTTTACTTTCGCCAAGGAAAGTCTTGCGTTAGTAAAAAAAAATTTAATGTTTTTTTACGTTTCTGGACGTTTTATATAAAAAAAATGTGTCTGTCGGTCGGTCGGTCTGTGTGTCCGGGAAATTTGTGGCCATGATAACTCAAGAACGCTTCGGGCTAAAGACTTCAAATTTGGACCACAGATTGATTATCCAAAGTTCTATATAAATGGACGCTTGTCTCAGGTGCCGGACTATTTTTTTATTTTTTATTCAAGTCTACAGTGATCCCGCCAGTTAGTGTGTTACGTATTTCTTTTTTTTTTGTCGAATTCTTATGTAGAAATTTTTTTTTTACATAAAAATCCGATTTTTTTTTTAATTTGACACCCTAAGTGGGTTTCTTTATGCAGGGTCACATATGTTACATTGCGACAAACATATCCCACTTAGTTTTTGTAAAAAAAAACATTAAAAAAAAATAAATTGCACTTGTTTCGATTTGATGTTTTTGTTGGCTTTTATGTACAGAAAAAAAGGTTTCCGAATTTTAAAGAAAACAAATCCGGAGCGAAAGGGTTAAGTAAATAACATTAAATTAAAAATAAATTAAAGTTTATTGTTTGTTTTTAACCTCTTACTATTCTACTTAATTAAGCATCCCCTAAGTCCAGGACTTGTGTGGGCTAGTAGTAGAGGGAACCAATAATAATAATAATAAATAATTTAAAATCTTAATTTCCTTTGATTGGTGGTCATTTAAAAACGTGGACGATAATAAAACAATGCTTAATTTTAATTAAATTATAAACTAATAATAGTTTAGCTTATAAAACAAGTCTTTAATTTCTAACAATGAAAATGGTTTACGTTTTACTAATTTTAGCTCTACGTTCATTCATAAAAACCATCCATTGCAAAAAAGGTACGAATAATTCCAGTGGCGTTTCCCGGATTTTTTTTGAGAGGCAATAACAAGTTTTCATAAAAGAAAATTATGTTCATAGAATTATATAAAATTGTAAACTAAATTAAATTCTTTGATATTTACAAATTTAAAAAATCTATATAAAACATTTTACTATTCCTTAAAACGACTTTTGTTTGATTAACGCAGTCGTCCCTCCGAAGTGACTGATCGATTTCGTGCTTTTTAGCACTCTTCAGAGCCACATATCGGTAGTAGGGACAACTACGAAAATCAAATCCTTTCCATATATCTCTATACAGAGTTTAAAAATTTGTAAATATCAAAGAATTTAATTTAGTTTATTAATTCAGATACCACTGTAAAAGGTGACCTCCTAGCGTTTAGGATTCAATTGGCGGCAATTGATTAATCTGCCCCCTATCGACAGCGTGCAATAGGTTCTTGAAACCAATAACTGCTTCCTTTTTTGGACTATCGATAGGTTTATCCAGTCTCTGCTTTTAGCAGTAGATGTCGCTAGCTGTTTTTGCTTTTCCTTACAACGATTTTTAAACTCTATATAGAGATATATGGAAAGGATTTGATTTTCGTAGTTGTCCCTACTACCGATATGTGGCTCTGAAGAGTGCTAAAAAGCACGAAATCGATCAGTCACTTCGGAGGGACGACTGCGTTAATCAAACAAAAGTCGTTTTAAGGAATAGTAAAATGTTTTATATAGATTTTTTAAATTTGTAAATATCAAACAATTTAATTTAGTTTATTAATTCAGATACCACTGTAAAAGGTGACCTCCTAGCGTTTAGGATTCAATTGGCGGCAATGTCCACCGTGGCATTGATTAATCTGCCCCCTATCGACAGCGTGCAATAGGTTCTTGAAACCAATAACTGCTTCCTTTTTTGGACTATCGATAGATTTATCCAGTCTGTGCTTTTAGCAGTAGATGTCGCTAGCTGTTTTTGCTTTTCCTTATAACGATTTTTAAACTATATAGAGATATATGGAAAGGATTTGATTTTCGTAGTTGTCCCTACTACCGATATGTGGCTCTGAAGAGTGCTAAAAAGCACGAAATCGATCAGTCACTTCGGAGGGACGACTGCGTTAATCAAACAAAAGTCGTTTTAAGGAATAGTAAAATGTTTTATATATAAAATTGTGTTTATAGAATAATATAAAAACGTTCCATTAGTATAGGTATAGTATAGTCGAAAATAACGTTTTTTGAGGTTATTTTCAAAACTAATCGGATGAGGTGCTATTTTGCCCTCAAATTTGGATTTAACGTCTCAAAATACATAGAAATATAATGGTCTCCGAATAAAATCTTGACCGTTTTTTTTGTGTGGCGCCCTAAAAAAAATCCGGACTTTTTCTTCTTTTTGTGTGGCTATGTAATTAATTGACAATTAGAACTGTCAAAAAAAAAAGAACTGTCGGTGAAAAAAGTGCTTTTATTAACGCCCGTAGAATTGAAAAAATGCCAAATCTGGTAACACTGGTAACAAGGCCCGAAAGAACGTCGTTGCTGCTTTTCGAGAGACACAAGGCTTGCAAAAAAGCGAGTCAATCAAAGAGGTAGTTTTGTCCATGGCACACACAATATTTTTTCGAAGGCCATTATAAAAATGCGCTAAAACTGAGAATAAAAATAATTTCTAATTGCTTATGAGGTCATGTATCTGTTAAGTTTTTTATATCATGGCCGTATAAAAAGTATTTACTTGTACACAAAAAGAATTTACATAAATTTTGCTTGTACATTATTTTAAAAGCAAGCACCTTCATAAATATAACAAGAAAAAATGAAACAATCAAAACAAATGAAACATGGCGCGTATCCAAAACTGGAAAATTTATTGCTAAGTGGGCTATGGAAGTGACGTGAAACAGTTGAATTATCTATAAATTTTGCCACTGAGGTCAAAAAAAATTAACACACTGTAAATTGTCACTTGAATATATCGGATTTAAATTTAAAATTTATACACATTTTATTTATACATTTATTTAATTTTATTATTCAATTTTAACAAATTAACCCGGACATTTTGTGAAAATTAAAAGTTTTTAGTAAAAACTCTTGCACTGTTGCCGTATTTATAGCTCTCGTACACATTACTATTGGGAGATCCTATCTACACGCACTGTAGATACGTTATAAACTAAAAATTGATCAAGTGCGAGTAGACCCGCGCATTGAGGGTTCCATGCCTATCTTTGTTTGTTTTTTTACTAACGCAAGACTTTCCTCAGGGCAACTTAATAAAACAACATACCAGTTTAAGTTAACTATATAAAAGTAACGTCACTTTTCACCTGATATTCCCTTCCTCACTGTGTTACTTTGCCAGCTCTGCCCCCATCCTCCACTAGAGCGGTGATCTAATTGTTGAACAGCCTCAAAAAGCAAAACACATTTTTTTACATTGCACGTGTTGCATTATCACCGACGATATAAAAACATATATACACACCAAAGAACTTTTACCTCAAGAAGTAATTTTAGACCAATGTTTATGAAGGTGTCATCTTTTTGTTTGTTTATTTACTAACAGAAACGCGATACAGCTTTGTGGTGTAAAATGTAGATGTCGCTAGTCGACTTTCAGGCTAACTAGTAGCGATGTTGCGTAGTTTCCACCTTATCATGAATTCAAATCATTATACTTAAATTAAAAATGTAAAAAACTTTATTGTGTATACTATAATTATGTTTAATAACATAGTATATTTAAATCTATTAAAATTAAACTACTAGTTCATATAAAACTCATACAGAACTAATGTTTCTTAAAATTTACAATAAAATATCCAAAGTATATGTTTCCAATCGGTAACACTGTACCCCTGTCAGTCATTTTAAGACATTAGACTTTTTGAGTTTACACATTCTTTCTCTCTCTTTACGCGTACTAAGTGTAAACATTAGTCACTCCCCACCAGCCCCTCGCCGTAGTTGGTTCACGCTTCAAACAAAGCATACGGTAGATTTCATCATGTTCCTTCTTGAGGTAAAAGTTCTTTGATACACAGCGAAGAGTACACTACGATGTGTTTAAGCAACATCATAATTTTACGATTTAGTTTACAAATAATAAATTATATTTTTTCATTAAATTAGATATGGATGTTGTCATTCCGAAATAAATTAATTAATAAATAAATAATTAGTATTTAACAGTACACTTCTCAATATGTGGTATTTTATTATTACACATTTCCAGCCTACGCACTGTTTTCTGGTGTAGAGGAATGTGACTAAACGCGTTTCTGGCAAAAAAAATTAAATTAAAGGATAAAATATTGCTTTATCCAATACATACAGATAATAAGACAATTACCAGCTTTATTTTAAATAGATAAACTCAATAATAACCCCCGCGTGGCTTTTACTTTATTGAGTGGATAATTATTTATTTTACCCACTCAACTGTTACTTGTCAAATTATTTTCTTGTAAATGTCATTAAAATTTTTAATAAAAATATGAATTCCTAAGCTATTTATTGGATAAAACCTTGTATGGCACTCATGGGTAAACCGATATTGCCCTCTCGTAAATTAACCTGCTTGGCTGACGCCTCGCAGGTTAATTTTCTTATGGGCAATATCTTACTTTACCCACTAGTACCATAAATAACTATTTCCTAATTGCAAAATATACCTTTTCTTTTTAAAAATACTTTTTTTCTTCAAGTGTACTAAAATGTTCATATTTTATAACTGAACACACTAGTTAGAAGTTTACAGTAAAAAAATAAGTTCATTGTTGTACGCCGTAAAAAAAAGTTAGTTAGCAAAACCACCCCGCCAGCACTCTTTGACTTTGATGACAGCCATACTTCAAACTTTTTTGTTTATTATGAAAATAGGTGGTTGACTCCAGATTCTGTGCAAAAACTTTGTGTGAAATTCATTAAAAATGATAGAAGAAGAATATATGGTTTATACACCTACAAATCTCTCCGAAATTGCAAATCAGACAAGTTACCATCGAAATCGCGAAAAGTGTACGATTTAGCCTACGAAAAAAATTTAAAATGAGCTAAGGAAGGTTTAAGTTTATTTCGAAAGGGTTTAATTGGCCTATTTTAAAAAAAACATACTTTATTACTGAATAAATTAAATTCAAAAATCCGCTTCGCGTCGTCCGTAAATTCTACAGACTAGTAACAAAAATCTTCACTTTTCCTCTTAGTAAAACAATATAGTATTTGCTTAGTAATAAGCGATACAAAATTAATTTTTATTTATTCTTTTTGTCATTTATTTATCAGCCTTCATAAAATCAGTTTTAAACAATAATAGAGAGATTTAAAATTTAGACGGTTTCATATTTCTTCAAGGTATTGACATAAATTGGCTCGAATGGTTTTTCGTGATTCCAAGATTAAAAATTTGTAAGAATTTTTTTAATAACCAATAAATTTTCAACATTTTAAAGGCTTTTTTTATTTTGTGTTAAAGATAGTCAGATAAACATGCATATATTTTATTTCAATTACTAATTTATTCATTTTTTGACAAACTACTATTTAAATAACAGAAACTAATAATATAAATCTTAATTTTTATTTCTTTATTATTAAAATAATAATATTTTAAGATATATGATGTCTAGGAGTCTTATACTAGAACGTAGTTAGTTTTGTACAGAACATCATATCATAACTTAAGAATATTATAACAGTTTTAATTTTCTAAAGAAAAAAAAAATTTAGATCTTTCATTTTTAAAGCTCATGAAAATCAGACTAGTCATTTACAAACCAGTATGTTCAGACAAACAGTAGTAGTAGTTATGATAAAAAGTCGGGTAAAACCACCTATAGCGCTTTGACAGGTCATTAATGTAAATCAAAAACTATAAAGGCCCTATTATAGAACCCTGGGGTAGCCCAAGTTTTGCAAAAATAAACTCAACTATTAAAAATGTTAAAACAGTTGCACAAAGAGATTTATTTTACTTTATTCGGCTTTTTTTTGTCTTTTGGTAAAAATATGAGTGGAGAAAAAAGCTAAAAAAAAATGACAACTCAAATATGAAAAATAGTAGACTTTTAACTCGCTCAGGGAGTCTATTCTGGTATCTTGCGGAAATAAACGCGTGAGGTGTATAATTTTCGAGCGGGGTGATCGCTATTCTCAAATTTACAACGTTGTCAAGTTTTTATACAAACTAAATCCAATCATATTATGCGACAAGTGTCGCTGTATTAAATATTATTTGTTTGTTGATAGTGTTATTAGATTTATGTCATATATGTGTTTTGTTTTTAAAAAATATATAGAATAGAAACGTGAAAATAACCCGTCTGTAAAAGAAATACAGTTATAGTTCTCCACACTATAAGATAGCTCCGACGAAAGGGGGAGGTATCACGCACGCTCTCTTCTTTACGTCATAATCGTCATAAGGCGTACGTGCGTGCAAGTGAGAGCAATAATGCAATAACAAACAGTAGCTTTACTTGATAAATGGCGGGAAGGCCTAGAAGTGACCAACACTAGTTTTTACCAGGTTGTTTAT
Organism: Brachypterus glaber; assembly: GCA_958510825.1. Classification (NCBI taxonomy): domain Eukaryota; kingdom Metazoa; phylum Arthropoda; class Insecta; order Coleoptera; family Kateretidae; genus Brachypterus; species Brachypterus glaber. The sequence continues at coordinate 54,549,685 of OY294047.1, read as the reverse complement.
CCCCGTATATGATTTAAATAGATATAAAAATAAAATAATCGATAAAGAACTTAAACAATTGTATATAGAATTTAAAGTTAAACAATAAAACTTGAATAAAAATTAAAAAACCTAAATAACACTATAAAATAAAAATAAAAAGGTTAGTCCGAGATAAAATACAACATTGCAATGCATTGAAACGTTGGGGGCGCTGCAATCGACTAGTGTTCGTGTTGTTATACATTGCGAGTGTAGGAACTGAACCTACTGTTGTTATTGTATTTTGAGTGAGAGGCACCACATCCCTAACATATTTTCCATAGCCATAGCATCCGTGTGTCAAACAATACATTTGACATTTAATAAACAACTCGTTTGCGCATGATTTACGGTAAATGTGAGTTTTCGCCTAGTCGATACCAACCGAAGATGCGCTGAACAAAAAAACACAAAAAATGTAATTTTCACTCGATTTCGGTGACCTTAACGCGAAATATCGAGCGGAAAAAATCCGTTTGAAACCAGAATAGAGGTCCAGTTTGCAAAATATGATATTATTGATATTTTTGAAAACTGATCACAGAACTTTTTAAAAATTATGATTGACGTATAAACTTTTATCTCAGTCACGGTCTATAAGAACTTGCCAAATTTTACAAAAGTTTAGATACAATTTTGTTTGTTTATTATATCAACAATAATTACTACATATTTTTAATTACGCCAATGGACTTGACCTTAAAATTTTGCACGAGTAAACAAATTACTCTAAAAGCACAGGCACACAAAAATATCTCGAAAACAATATCGGTTAAATGTAAAACCTGGTGCTGTAGGAGAATGTCAAAGATAAAATGGTCAGATGGAGTTACAAACGAGAGCGTATTGGAGAGAAGCAAGATAGTAAATGAAAAATCGCACAGTAAATATTTTTACAACAGGTTTGAATAGTATATGTTTGTGTATAGGATATAGTTGCGTTTTATAAAATAAACTACGCAGTATATTCACACATCCAATATTTGAATCTGTTTTGGAAATATTCACTGTGCGATTTTTAATTTACTCTCTTGCTTAATGAAACAGACCATATGATTTTATTTTTTAACAATAGTAGTGGACCTTAAATAATGACATTAAACGTCACATAAAATTGTTTGAAGTTTAATGTCACTTTATTGTGGGACCCTGAATAGCAGCACGTGAATTAAATATTTAGGTTTTTTGTTGTACTGTGTTTTTACCCTGATTGGAATTTGCAGACGCAATATTGATTGACACAATTTTTGATATTTGAAACCAAAAAATAACATCAAATCGACTGATCCACCATTTGGGTTACCTGTTTTCGTTAAATGGAAATGTTGTCGAAATAAATTTAATAATTGGTATTGGTTATCATACTATTCACAGCGCAAGCGCTAGAATAGTATTATACGGTAGTTTCGAATTTCCAAAAATCGCCAAAAAACGTCCTAGATAAAAAATTTTTGGATAGAATGTGTTTCATGAAAAAATAAAAAACTTTGAAAATGTCCTTCTGTCTGTCCGTCTATCTGCCCGTCCGATGTCATGTTTTTTGTTAACACGATAACTCAAGAACGATTTATCCGATCGACTCGAAATTTTCAGGAAAAATTAAGTTGTATGAGAGGAAGAAAGTAATTCCCCAAAAATAAAAAAGTTATGGGGGTTAAACTTTTTAAAAAACAAAAAAAAAATCACTTTCAAAACAATTTTTTTGAAAACTTTTTTTAGAATTCTCCTTTTTGCAAAAGTTGTATGAGAGGAAGCAAGTAAATCCCCAAAAATAAAAAAAATTATGGGGGTTAAACTTTTTAAAAAACTAAAAAAATCACTTTCAAACAAACATTTTGGAGTGTTACGCCCATGTCAATGGTATAGGAAAATAGCGTTACAGGGGGGGGGGGGGTCCAAAATGATCAAAATTTGCGTTACGTAATACTTGAACGTTCCCTATGGGAAAATGCAATATACCATCCACTGTGAGTATATAATGGAATGTGTAGCATCCGCCGACTACTGGTTATGACCCTTTTTGTGGTCATCAATTTTTTGCCCGAGGTAATTTTTCTGCAGTTGGTAGTTGGCCAAACTATCACTAATAGGTGTGATTAAAGAATGAGTGATTTAAACATTTGCATAGAAATTATCTAACCTACGATATGAAAAATTGTCATAATTTATGACTAAACGCGAAATGAAAGTCTAAAATCCAAAATTCACAATTTCGTATATTTATATTAGAAAAAGTATGACAAGATTGTATGAGACATTGTTTTTTATTGTTATTTCTTAAAAGAGAAAAAATATATAAGACAGTATGGCCCCATTCTCCCCTACATACACCTAATTAAAAGTAAAAATTAAAATATTAGACTAGAAGAAATTTCTTGATGGGTAATAGTTATTTTTGGAACACATGTCGTATTGGAACCATTTCCGGATAGTTCTATTCGCAGGTCACGGATTTTGCAGGACCGTACTCAGCGATTATTCTAACTGAACAATAATTTTGTAAAAAAAAACCGAAGTGAAAAAATAAAATTTAAATAGTACAATGTCTACATTTTCCTCTTTCCACTGTACAATTTACTTCTACACCGAGAATTTCGCATTAAGAATGTCATGAAAATGCGAACAAGTGGTAAAAAATGTGTCTGTTCAAACCTTATAACTTTTGAATAGAATGTCCGATTTCAAAAATTCTTTTACCAAACGATTTAGTAACTTTGCAGTTTGTGTCACGTCAAATATGGTTAATATTGGGGTAAGCACTGAGGACCAAGGAGGAAAAAAAAACATTATTTTTGGCGACTAGCTTATTAGGACCGAAGCAGGGCCGGCGGAAGTCAGAAATGTTGGCCGGGCGAAGCCCTGATTTGGCATCCCCCTATAGTTATGCACGCCATTGGCAAAAAGTTGACGACAAAATATTACATAGAAAAAACGGATTCCTTGAACCAAGGACACGTGTCTTTGGATATATTCAAAGCCATATTATCTTGTTTCAAGGCTGGCATTTTCTTGAACCAAAGTCAATGTTCTTGAATAAAGAGCGCGAATTTTTATTCCAAAACCCGTACTCTTCATTCAAGGACATTGACTTTGGTTTGGACTTGCCAGCCTTGAAACAAGAGAATATGGCTTTGAACATATACACAGACACGTGTCCTTGGTTCAAGGAATCCGTTTTTTCTATGCACCTGTAAAAAATGAAAAAAAAATCAAGTCCGGAGTATTTAGACGCCCCTTTGTTAAAAACCACTAAAAAAAAGGAAGGACAAACAAAGAATGCGTAAAATATGTGTTTTTCTCACGATTCTTCTTTTTATGAATAAACTGTTCTTTGGCAAATATGTTAAAATTTAAAAAATAAAAAATAATTTCCAGTACGTCCCTGTCTAAATAAACTTTTAACCCGCAGGAGTATTGTTTACCAGGCAGTTCTCGCTGCAACCTGCAAAATGATAAGATGCTTTAGTCGTCATTTTGTTCTGTTGTTCGTAGCATGTTTCCAGTTTTCGTATTTTGCGTTGTCGTGCGTGTTTATGTGAAAGTATCCAACTGTGCCAAAATATAGGAAATTTTCCATTTTTCCATTTAAAAAAAATTTTGAAAAAAAAAGAAAGAGTAGAAGTTGTTTCTTTTGAGAAAAAAAAATGGTCCGTTTCAGACGAATGTATGTAATTTTTCTTTTAAAAAATTGTTGATTTTTCTACACTGATAAAAATATTTGTAAGAATATTTCCAACTTTATGTTATGTGAATTTTCCAGAACATATTCTGTATTATTTCATAATAAGATGTGAAATAAAATTTTACAAAACATATTCTGTAAAAATTTGTGTAAAATAAAATTTTACAGAACATATTCTGCAAAAATTACATAACTTAACGTTGGCAACCATCTTACCTGCGTTATGTGAATAAAGCGCGCCAAAAATTACATAATATATTATGTGAAAATACATAATATATTATGTGAAACTTACATAAATTACATAATAAGTTATGTGAAGATACCTAATATATTATGTAAAAATATAGCTAGTTCTGTGAAATTTTACATACATTATTGTGTGGTTCTGTGATTTTTTATCTGTGTATGGTATAATATGTCATAAAATAAGTTTAATTTATGGTCTGTTCAAGCAAGCTAGTAAATTAAAAATCGCACAGTAAATATTTTTACAGCAGGTTTGAATAGTATATGTTTGTGTATAAAGTAGTTATGTTTTAAAAAATAAACTACCCAGTATATTCGCACATCCAATATTCGAATCTGTTTTGAAAATATTCACTGTGCGATTTTTAATTTACTATCTTGCTTGAAAAAACAGCCATACTAATCCATATTTTTTTACAATTAAAAATCAATTGGTTATGTTTTGATTTGTTTAGAAATAATATAAGAAAATATCTAGTTATAAACAATGTTTATTAAACATAGATAAATTTGTAAAATGGAGAAGAAACTGCACTGGAGATTTAAACGAGAGGTCATAGCAGGACCGCAGGGGTGCCATTTTAGATTTTGTTGGGGGTGCAAAGAGATTCAGACGCGCCTTTACCAAAAACCCATTTTTTCCCAAATCTGGGAAGGAATTAAAGTGGCGCCGCAGGCGAAAATGTTTGCATATATTTTTTAACTAATTAAAATGGCCAATTAGGCGAAATTATACAAACATTTTCTTAAATTAGTAAAAACATAAAAAATCTTGCGCCGTAGGAGAAAAAATAATTTATATTTTTTAAATATATTATATATATTGTATAGAATATAAACAGATAATATATTATAATATATATAATACAAATAATATAAAAAGCACAAAAAAGTGACGACTAAAAAAATGATCGTCAGCCCTTGATTAACCAAGTTAGCGCCGCAGACGATATTTTTTACGAATTCTCTTAATTTCTGTCATTTTTTTTTAATCTTATGTTGTAAAACTCTTGTTTTAAAAAAATACATTTAAAATAAAACATTTGAAAGCCGTAGCGTCGCAGGCAATTTTTTTAACAACTGTGATTGTCTAAAATTTTAAAGCAGTGGTCGAGGCAGTGGTATAATTTTAAATTTAATACAAAAGCAAGAAAGTTCTAGCGCCAAACGAAAATTTTTACGAATTTGAAGGTCTATAGTTTATGGTTCACTTGGAAAAGGGCCTGTATATTTGCTGGTTTTGGGGTTTTGGCGCCCTTATCGTTCTGGGGGACCATCAAACCCAGGACCCGGGGAAACTTAAATTAAAAAATGAGAAAGCCCTAGCGCCGCAGTCGAAAATTTTACGGATTTGTAAATCTATAGAAAATATATGGTCCACGAAAAAGGGCTAGCATATTTGCTTGTTTTAGCGCCCTTATCGTTCTAAGGGAGAATTAAATTTTTCGATTTTCTTATAGGATTTTGATATTTTAGTTTACTAAAATCAGGGATAATTTTAAATTTTGATCAGGAAAAAATCCGGGAATCTAAATCTGCACATCCTGACCAAAACTAATGGAGCTCTCTACAACTAGAATTATGAAACAAAAGACGTCTACCCTATCTCTATCTCATTTGTGCTACACTTTCCAGCCAACCAAATAAATACTGTATTTATTTTTCAAAGTGTAGCACGAAGCGGCACGAACGAACATAGCTAATGTGAATCTGTAAAATAAGATAATTTTACTAAAATTTAGATGGCGCCTGTAATTTCTTTAATAAAAATAATATAGTTACACTTTTCGCTCGGCCAAGTAAATATTGTATTTGTTCAACAAAGAACAAATACAGAATTTGTTTGGTTGGGTGGAAGTGGGAGTGTATGTATGTCTTCTATCCTTTTTGGGTAGAACTTTTGTCCCTGTCTAATCTAACGGGAGAAATCGCCATTGGCATACTCTGTTGCTCTTAGCATATTAAATTTGTGATTGGTTGTATCAGCAACTGCGTAAGCGAAATATTTTAAGAATGGTCAAGAATAGAGTCACAGGTCCTTTAAGTATAATCTGTAGCTTGGTTTTCAAAGGGCCAATGTCACTATTTTCTTATGACTCATAATTTATTAGTTATACCGTAATAATTTTTTTCAGATCTATATAGGTTAATAAAAGCCAATGTCACTGCGTGTGAGATAAATGTAGACTTTAAGCGACAAGGGCCGACGTGTGTTTTCAATAAACATTTTTGTTAAACTGCTAAAAGGGGCCAATGTTTGACTTTAGTGTATCCGTTCAAAATTTTTGACATTGGCCCATTTACAACCAAGCCACAGAAATATAAAAGTAAAAAATTAACAAAAGCTTTAAAAAAAATGAGGTAAAATTTATATTAGCACTTTACATTTTTGTGAGAATCGATTGCTCTAGACACCCCTCTCTCCCTGTCACCATGTGTCACAACTTCTTGTACCCCCAGGCCCCCTCCCCATATGCGTGACACGTATTAAGGCATATCCAGAAGCTTGCATAAGAAGATAAAACATAAGAATGCGATGCCGTGATTGGCTTACAAGATACATGGCGGCACATCAAGCCAATCACGGCATCGCATTGTTATGTTTTATGTTCTTATGCGAGCTTGTGAATAGGCATTTATGTACGTCCCCTGAATACAATGTGCAATTTAATTTTCCATACGAGTCGTACAAAATATTTTTTCTCTTAAATTAGGTATCCAAAAATAAACATTAATTAAAATATACTAGGATTTGTTTTAAATGAATTAATCAAGTCAGCAAAGTTTTGTTTGAAAATTGTAAGCGCCAAACATTAAACTCACCGCTATAAATAACTGACCAATAATATTTACGCTATAAATTATATTATGTTTTCTCATTTTTTATTATACAGTGCGGTCCAAAATTCACCCCCTCTTAACTTTTGCACGAGTTGAGATATCGACTTTAAATTTTTTAGAACTCTTAAATAAGAAAACTTTTTAGCATATATTTGATATTTTCAGCTCTTAAAATGTGGGCACGGGGCATGGGGGGGAAGTTGTTTAAATGGAAAAGGGGTCGTGTGATACATCGTTTTAAAGCAAATAAAATTCTCTATTTGACTATATATTTTTTAATTTTTTAAACAATTTTTTTAAGGTTTTCATTTGTAAAAAAGTGCGATTTTTTGAGATTTTTTGTAAACTTTTGTTTATATTAATTAAAATTAGTTTAAAAGTATAATTTACGTTTTTTCATCATGAAATTAGTGATTTTTAAAAAATTGTTTGATTTTTTTAGAGAAATTTCGCCAAAAATATCCATTTTCAACCCCATTTGAAACCCAAAAAAAATGTTTGAAAAAAATAAAAAATATATAAATAGAGAATTTTATAAGCTTTAAAATTATGTATCTATTTAAAAAAAATGTCCCTCATGCCCCCTGTCCACATTTTAAGAGCTGAAAATATTAAATATATACAGAAAAAATAGTTTGAATTGTCTCATTTAAGTGTTCTAAATTTGAAGCCGATATCTCAACTCGTTCAAAAGTTGGGGGGTGACTTTTGGAGCACTCTGTACATAAAGAAAATGTTGTTTAAAATACTAACCCCAGAAAAAATTACGTAAGTGAGGGTAATTTTTAAAATTACCGTACTATGGTTTGTTTCATCAAGCAAGGTAGTAAATTAAAAATCGCACAGTAAATATTTTCAAAACAGATTCGTATATTGGATGTGCGAATACACTGCGTAGTTTATTTTATAAAACATAACTATATTCTATACACAAACATATACTATTCAAACCTGCTGTAAAAATATTTACTGTGCGATTTTTAATTTACTCTCTTGCTTGATGAATCTTTTTCCGAACACCTTGCTAAAAATGATATATTAAAGAAGATTCATTCTTCTGAAAAATATGTAAAGTAGTCCTACCGATACTTATGTAGTATATCTATGGTCTGTTTCTTCAAGTAAATAAAAAATCGCACAGTGAAAATTTTTAAAACAGGTTTGAATAGTATATGTTTCCGTCGCTATGCGACAAATGGAGTTACTGCTTTCTCGCTTAGTCGGGCAGTATATGGGAAAGTATTATTTTATTGGCAGCAGATCTTTTTGCTTTTTTGATTTTGTACATAAAGTTGAGTGAAACACTCAGTGTAGAAAAATCTAAATCAAGACTCTTATAAAAAATATATTGTCATTTCTCGATATGATAATTTCGAAAACAAAGCCAAGGCTCGCTTATCAAAAAAGTAATTCAAAAATATTTTATCTAAAAAAATGTTGAAATATAGATAATTATTATATTTCTAATCATCACATCATTAACATCATGGCTAATTTTAGCCATGATCCAGTTTTTTTTATGCACATACAGAGTCGGACTGGTTCCTTCCTGCCCCCCGCCAGAGGTGAGAATCTTTCTTTCAGCGGTAAGGACCTTTTTTTAGTCATCATCATTCTTGCCAGGGGTAAAGGTTTTTTCAGTCAGGCAAATTTAATTTAAGCTTCGGGCTGCCCAACTTTCCCAATTACCCCTGGTAAAATTTTGATGACTAAAAAAAAGGTCCTCGCATTTGGCAGGTTGCGCCCCAACGTATGTTAAAACTTAGCTTGAACCCCTTGCTATAACCCAAAAATATGTTATCAAAATACTGTTAAATAAACCTAGACCCTAGTAACATTGAATTTGGGCAAGTTTCTTGATCAGAGTACTTGACAAAGTACTTTGTAAAGAATTGGACAATTCTTGAGCAAGAGAATTAATCAAGATTCTGTATCCAGACTTGGGCAAAATTCTGGAAGCAGAGCGTTTAGCAATACTTTGTCAAGTGTGTTCGTCAAGTCTGTAGCAAGTAATTTGACAAGATTCTTGGTCAAGAATCTTGACCTAATCTAAAGTACGATTTGATCATGATAGAGATCGTTTTTCGATTTCTTGTCAATATTTATTTCTACATTCTTGCTCAAGACTCGTCCAAGAATCTTGACGAAGTATCTGTAGCAATTCTTTGACAATTCCTGAGCAAGAATCTGTCGACAGTACCTATCTTGCGTCAGAATTGTCAAAATCTGGATGCAGATACTTGATCAAGAATCTTGAGCCAGACTTGCTCGACTTGACAAAAATTGTTACTATGGTCTGTTTCATCAAGCAAGATAGTAAATTAAAAATTGCGCAGTAAATATTTTTACAACAGGTTTGAATAGTATATGTTTGTGTATAGAATATAGTTATGTTTTATAAAATAAACTACGCAGTATATTCGCACATCCAATATTCGAATCTGTTTTGAAAATATTTACTGTGCGATTTTTAATTTACTACCTTGCTTGATGAAACAGACGATAGTCATTTATTATCAGTCATCGGCGAATTTCCAGTGCTCGCATAGGCACCGCGTCGATTCTATCGTTGACGCGAGGTTTTAAATATTTACATTTTTATTTTCTTCGAAAAACACCGATATATTTACATACTTATAGTTAATATGTATATTCAATATTGTTGTGTGTAACAAATTAGTCGTCAAATGTTTCGATTTAGTGACCTTTATAAAAATTTCCCTCATAATTCGGCAAAATTATTCCGTAAGCCTATGTTTCTGTGTTTATTTTCAACGTTGATGAGTCATAACTGAATTTATTCCGATTAATGTTTATTATATATTTTATGTCTATAATGTTCCACACAAACCCATAGGGCTTAGGGACTGTTCTGTACTGTTTAACCTAAAACTGTGATAACTGAATTGTTTAATAATAAATACTTAAAATACTTAAATGAAGGACCCCTAAAGGTGGGGGCTCGCGAGATTTTTCTCACTGTCTCACCTGTCCAATCCAATGCTGCACGAGTCCCTACTGTAATTTTTTCGATAAGATAAAAATGGATAAATTATAGAAATAAAAACTTATCGGATCAGTATTATTGAAACGTTTACTACGATTCCATAGCCGTCTATTTTTATTAATCGAAATCAAAGTGAGTGAGCTGTTAAATATAAACATCAGCAATAAATAGAAGGCCGGTGTTTTTTTTCTTTTTTTTATAAAATACGATTATCTCTTTTGGAACATTCACCTTTAATCTTAAACTTGTATGGATTAAATCTTAAATTTTGCACGTGTGTGTTTTGTTTATAAAAAAGTTTGATATTTTTAAAATAATTGATGTTTCACAGCGCCTCAGTTTTTATAAACAAGAGCTTTACGAAAACTCGGCGTAGAATCTATCTGAGTAAAGTCAAGGCATTTATGATTAGCAGTTTAAAAATTACTTTTAGGGATATTTTTACATTTAGATTAAATTAACTGTCATTTTACGTTTTACAACTAATAATACAAGAACATTTTACACTACCCGAGCTGGTGATACCTAAAATTATATTTTTTAAATAAAATTATGAACCAGTACTATTTTAACTTGCCGAAAAAAATTCTGCCACATCCTTTACCTACTGAGAAAATTTTATTGAACACTGAGTTATATTGCTTTATTTTAACCAAAAGTTTGTTGCTTTATTTTCCTTTTTTTATACATTTTCTTTTTCTTTCTACCATTTTTTCTTCCTTTTCAAAAGTTATTTAATTTTTGTTTTAATGTCAAAATGTTTTGATCGACAATTGACAAGATACTTAACTTTACATAGGGATTTAAATTTATTCTGCCAACCATAAAACAATAAATTAATGATTTTCAACGCGAAGTTTGGTAAAAATATAATTTTGAAAAAATATATTAACCCAATCAAAAATTATTAATTATTTTCTTTTCTTTGCAGGGAGGTTTACAATGCCATCTGCCATCGGCTAGGAGACACTCTGCACATTCCTGAAGATTCCGTTCAAACGATATTCAACGACATGAAACTTTATCCGTCCAATTCTGAAGGTATGTAACCTCTTAATTACATAATTTTAAGGTTCTGGTAATTATGACATTGCCATTTACCAAAAAAAACAACACTTTAATGAGGAGTAAACAAACCATGAAAACGCGATCATCATTTATCACATCGCCGCTCCTGCAGAAAACTGCACAAATTTTGGGCCTCAGTTCGGGATCTTTAACATCTTGAGGCCATCAGTGAGTCAGTGGAAGTCGTTAAAAGCCCCAAAGACTTTTTTCTTAGAAAAATTCGCTTTTTTCAAATGATTTCACCACATTTAATTTTACTTTTGTGTAAAATCTACCTGGAAAGGGATCACTGCACCTTTTATTCATTTTTATCACCTGTTACCTTCATTAGAGTGGCCCAAAATGGTTATTTCCCAAAGCTGGTCAAACATTTTTGAAAAAAAATAATAAATAATTTCAAATTTCAAAAAAGTAACAATTTAAAAAGTTTTTTGGAGGACTTGTCTTTAACTCGTAAGTACTAACTACTAACTAATCGTCTTTAACGTTCAAGTGTTACGTAAGGTAAAGTTCAAGTGTTACGTAACGCAAATTGTACCAAAATTCATACACTTCATACACAGTTTCTCGCGTTATTAATGGCTGTAGAGATTTCAGGTTTGGATACTCCCACAAATAGGGGGTGTGTTTGGGGGGTAGCCAAAATATAAAATCTCTACAGCCTTTAATAACGCGGGAATCAATTTAAAAATACCCGACTGACGCTGATTTTGCAAACTTTATTTTATTTTATTTTTTTGAAAAACCTCGCCTGAGAATATATATCATAAAAACAATATTTTTAAGCCACCCTATTGCTATACGTTTCCGATTTGTTGACAAGCCGCACGTAGCGTCATCTCTGTTGTCACTAGAAACAAAACACTATCAACGAAAAAACAATCAATAATATAACCTCAAAATAATGACGTTTAACCAAACAATCTCGTATCGATAGTTAGATGATGGTTTTTAACGAGTTTTTAATCGTTTTTGGTGTAATTTTTTTCAGTGTCGACGATGATTCAGTGTGCGAGACAGTGTAGCCGCAGAAATGGGGCCGCTCCACCTCACTTGACCGTTGGGGAGTTATACGTGTTCGTCAGGGAGATGCAGAAGATGAAAAGCCCCAAACAGCATCGGAAAAGATCCATCACGAAGATCAGTAATAGTAAGTAGTTAAACTAAGGTTTTTTATTTGATAAAATAAGCCCTAATTGTTGGAATTTCACATCAAATGTAACGTAAAAGTTACATTCCTTTGAGAGGGTAGGAACTCTTAGGTATAATAATAATAATAATAATCTTTATTAATCTCATAAATTAATTACAAGTAATACGAATACACGAGACATGTCTTTTAAAATAATAAATAAAAATAATATTAACGACTATAATTATACACATTAAAACTTCTACAAAATGTTCACTAGCCATTGTTGTCTTCAAATTCCTTTATAGAATAATAGGCTTTTGTATAATCTAAAAGTAACCCAGAATAAAATTTACAGAAGAAATTTGTGGACTTTATTTTCTGTCAAATTTAGGTCTAAACTGTCTGGCATGATGACAGCAGTCTGGAATCCTGGCTTTGATTCAAGGCTGTCACAAGCTGACTGGGCCCCATTACTTAACAGGCTCCCCCACGGTGCTTTTTTGGGGGCATTTTTAGTTTGTTCTGAAACCCTGAAATTCCTTTACCATTCAATAGTACCGTCCATTTATATGTATTCAGCAAAAATTAAAAAAATCTACCAAGTGCTTTATTTTTTATTAAAAAAATAAATGCTAAACGAGCTGCGATAAGTAAACCAAGCCATGCAGCCCTAATAAAAAAATCCCTAATATAAAAAAAATGTTTAAAAGCTTAATTTTTTGGATTCTCAAACGTTTTTACTATTGGCATTCTAAAACGCAAAAATCTTCCTGTTTCCTTGTTTCTGGCAAGATTTTTATAGTAGAGTAACTATATTTTTTGTTTTGCCCTGTACATATTTATGAAAATAATATTATCTCATAGATTATTATATAACTAGTTATATAATAATCTTTAACTATTGTAATTTTGCCCAAAACACTAAAAAACACGATAAAAAATGTGCTATAAACTTTTAGTCACATCAAGAAAATTGTAAAAATTCTCATTTTAAATTCGCGTTGCGTTACTATTGCTTCTACCTCCTTTTCCATGTTTTTTAGGGAACTATAAGAAACACACGCCATTTTAAATTTATGCTGGTATATTTTAAGTTTTTTTCTTTTAGGTTTATTAAAATAAAAACCTGATTGTTTTTTTTTTTCAGAGCACACAAACTCAAGTTATGAAGTATTTTTGGGAGGTTCATGTAATCCAACAACGTGGAGGGAGGATATTGCAATACCTGAATTGACAAAACACAAAATTTCATTTTATAACCCAGTAAGCTTTTTTTTTTAATTTTATACACCACAAAAAAACTGCCCTACTTTAAGCATATTGATTGCATATGAATGAAAGAAAACACATTGATTCTTCAATTTTTTGAAGTAATTTAAATGTAACATTTTATTATCAATTTTTTTTTCTGTATGTGGAAATGTTGCCAGACTTCTTGAATACAAAAGTAGTTCGTGCAAGTAGGTTAAATGTACATGTTCTGTGTAAAAAGTACATTATTTGTGAAAGAGTGTTCGTGTGTGTGAAAACTTGACAGACTTTTTGATTGTAAGCAAAAGTAGTTTAGGGGTTGTCCATAAAATACGTTACGCAAATTGACCAAAATTCATACACTTCCTACCCCGTTTCTCGCGTTCTTAAAGGCTGTAGAGATTTTATATTTTCATTACCCCCCCCCCAATAGGGGGGGTGTTAGGGGGTAGCCAAAATATAAAATCTCTACATTCCTTATTAACGCGAGAAATGCGGTATGAAGTGTATGAATTTTGGTCAATTTGCGTGACGTATTTTATGGACGACCCCTAAATGTACATATTTTATGTAAAAAAAATTACAATTTCTCTGTAAAAAAGTAGTTCAAATGTACAATTTCTGTGTATAAAAGTAGTTCAAATGTACAATTTATGTGTAAAAAAGTAGTTCAAATGTACAATTTCTGTGTAAAAAAGTAGTTCAAATGTACAATTTCTGTGTAAAAGAGTAGTTCAAATGTACAATTTCTGTGAAAAAAAAAAAAAGTAGTTAGTTCAAATGTACAAATTGCAGCAAGTGGCCACGTGGAAGCCCGAGCTGGTGGCTCTGGAGTACGATGCGAAGCAGGCGGCGTCCGTCCTCCTGTTTGTCATCGACAGCCAGACGCGCAGCACGGTCGGGATGATTGAGGTGGCATATCTGGTGGCGTCTGGGCGCTGCGTCGTGGTGGTCGCGCAAAAGTACAAGCAGGGGCAAAGTATTATGGATGAGAATATTACAGATAGGTGAGTTTTTACTGTAAATAATTGCGAATAAAAACGTATAGAAAATTGTGTACGTTCTCGTTCTCGAATTTAAATACATTTTTAACAACATTTCGTATCAATATATATTAGGGTGCCCAGGATCTACGGAACTGTTTGGGTCCCACCCCTCAAAATGGTTCCTTTTAATGATAACGCAAAAAAACGCCTGGTTCGTCTTGGCTGGGACACCCTGTATATTCGTTTCCACACTTTTTTAAACACTCTTCATTTTGAATATATGCTAGATGAAGTTTTGTTCAAAAATGTATACATCAAAAATAATCTATTTCAAAAAAAAACTTAGCTACAGAAATTGCGTCTTTTGACGTTTATGTTAAAAACTCAATAACACTAAGTTACTAACTTAAAGTTAGAGACTTGAAATTTGCATTGGAGGCTTATTACACCAAGTCCTTGGCATTGATTGTGTTTGCAATAAAAAAAATTTTTGTTTCAGTGAGTATTTAGATCTAGAAGATGGCCAAAAAAGTCTGCTATACTTAGTTAAAAGTAGAGGAGTAAAAATCCAAACGAGTCTACCGTCAGCTCTACAATGTATAGTTAGTTTGTTAAGAAATTCTTCCACTAGTGGGCAATCGCCTGAAGAACAACTTAGTAATAAGCTCAGGTAAGTCCACTTTTACTCCCTCATTTTATTTAACTTTTCCCTAGGCGTTGTGGCGAAAATAAAAAAAAGTAAGCATTTTTTCACATTTCTCGGCGTTTTACATGCAAAAACGCCGACTTTCGCGAATACAAATCTGTCTGTCTGTGGGTCTCTCCATCCGGGAAAGTTTGTGTCCACGATAACTCGAGAACACTTTCAGCTAAAAACTTTAAATTTGATAACTACTACTTTTTTTTTATTATTTTTTTTTTAAATATGTACCCTTTTAGTATTTTTTTCTTGCAAGACATTTTTTAGTTTGCTTAAAAGTAAAAAACTAATTTCGTAAATTTCTGTCCTTGCTGAGTAAGTATATTTTACAGGCGGTATAATAACCTATTATTCATTTCTGTTCACATTAAATTCCTTGTAAGGTGTTGAATTACTGTCAAGCATATTCAAAGAAAAATAATATTACACTCAACAATAAAAAGATACAAAATTAGCAGATTTCATTCATAGAAAAAAAAATATTGAATGAAGTTCTCATCTAGGTAGTTCTGAGAATTTATACAAGGTGATTCACGAGGCTGGCTATGTTTAAACAAAGTAAAGTCAAATAACAAAGTCTCTTTCTGATGAGCAAGAAAAGTTTCTCCTAAAAATACTATAACTTTTTTTTGGATTTTTTTAATAATTTTTTTGAAACAGGCAATTCTTGGGTTTTGACATGTTTATTGAAAACGGTTTTGGTTAGAAAATTTTTATAGGATATGTATATCTACTTTTTATAAAACATTTTAAAAAATATTTTGTTAGTTTATTCCCATTTTTTGTTCTTTTTTTTTTTTATAATCAATAATAAATGGTTTCGAGCATTTCGACACGTACTATTCATTTTTTATCAATTTTGTTTTTATTTGATAAGTTAACTGTATTTATTTTTAACGTTACATTTTATGTATTATAATTTTGTAAATATTATGTAAAATAAACTGATAAATTAAAATTTTTACTTAATAAACAAAATGCAAATGCGTATTTAATATAAAAGTGTAAGTTGATAAGAATTCTTCAATCTTGGCGCCTTACAATGAGAAACATTGATTTCTAAGAAACTGAATAATCATGATTTACGCTAATTTTACGAAATATTATTTTTCTACGACTGCTATAGAATTTAAGCAAATACACACACTTTTCAAACACAGAATGAATCCATTCTAGCTCTAGATACGGTATGAATATTCCGTATCAAGTGTTAGACTGAGCACATGTAGTGCCATCTCTTGTTTATAAAAGTAAAGAAAACTGTAGCAAAATTAGCAAAAATATATATATTTTACCATGAAATATTGAATAATTTAATGTAATTTAAAGTTTTGCGTTAAAATTACATAAAGTTCATTAGTTTTTCTTAATATTTGACCAGTTTTTTATCAATTTAGTTCAAAAAATTAAAACTGATCCATCTATTATTAAATATTTAAACCTGACATCTGTCACAACAATCTGACAGAAACTTCAATTTTAGCATTATAATTTATAAATATGTGCTAAACTTAAATAAAAATCTTCTTTAAGTACTGATTTGATAAAATTATTAATATTAATTGCTTTATTTAAAACATTAATTGCTTTATTTAAAAATATGTGTTTTGTTGCATTTACAATGTGAAGTCACCAAAAACATTGTTTTTAACCTTGTCCGCAGTTTAAAGCCATACAGTGTTTCATATTTGCAGTCGAAGAAAAAGTATAGTCTACAACACGTATGGAATAGTCATTCCGCGCTCGCGGGACCGTCATACTCGCCTGCCGGCTCGTATGACAAACTTTCCGCTCGCGCGGAATATTGTTTATTCCATACTAGTTATAGAATATACTATTCTTAGTAACTATAGTTGTAATATATTCAATAGATTTATCAATGGGAAGCTCTACAATTATATAAAAAGAGATCCCCTAGTAAAACCGTTAGATAAACGTTTTTTTCTAACACATTTTCATGACATTCTTAACCCAAAAATACAAAAAAAATTGATTTTTGGGTCGATTTTATTAACGGGTGTTTCCACCCGTAAAAGCAAACCAAATCAAACATGGACGCGTGCACCAAAATAGTGTCTTATGTCACTAGTCCTTTAATATACTATACCAACATGTATTAATAATTGTTACAGGGTTCTGAGGGAGGTATACGATTCGCACGGAGGCGAAGAAATGAGCATACGCAACCTTTTACAAGCCTACGAGAAACTAACCTCCCGATCTTTCATTCTTCCCAAGTCCAACTCGACAGCAACCCAGCAACCAGTCAACAATGCAACAACGAATGGGGTTGCCGACCATATGGTCAACTCGACAACCATAACTTTTGACCGGTTTTGCGCCCTGATGGCGGAATATTCCACGGACGGGTGCGATACTTGTGCGCAAGACGAAGGTAAGTCAAAAAATATGATTAAAAAGATGCACAACCCGCCTTCTTAATTAGAATTTCTAATTTTAAAAGATTTTTTATGCATATTAAGCTAATTTAAACCGTACAATAATATAAGATGGCCTGTGAAAATATTATTTGTTGTCCGCTGAAGTGTACACATAGTGTTACTACTAAGTGATCTATTAGGACGAGATAACTCATATAATGGCGTATTTTAAATTTTATGCACCTTATGTAAATATTGGTACTATATATAACTAAATCAAACCAATAATATCATATGAAGGATTCAGTTACTAAGATAATGACTTCATGGACTAAAATTTCCCTTATTTCTTGAATAATATGCCAAATTTACAAGTGAAATAACTTCAATATAGTCCCAGTTTTATAGGGTGACTTAATTTTTTTTAGAAAGAATAACAAGGATAACAATTTTGGAAATAGATTGGACATTCGTATTTTTGAGGACGAGGCATTTCTTTGAGTATCGTGTTCTGCGACCCGTAGCAAGTGCCCTAGGTATCTAAAAAAGTGCACAATATATTTTTTTATTTTTTGGCTCGTCTTTTGCTTAACTTTCAGTTTAATATTTCAGAACTCGCTGAAAAGTTTTTAAACTGAAACGTATACAAAAGATTTTTTGAAAAGCATATTCATATTTGTAATATTTCATTATATTTTTGAACATTATGAAAAACTCATCTTTTGATTTAGATTTAGCCTTTTCAAATTTCTTTTGTATTCCATTTTCTATAAAGTTTTTTTTTGTGTTCAATGCCTTATTTTCAAAAGTGCTTGTGTCTAATACACACATTTATTTCATTCCATTCTCAATGCAAATTTGATTATTTTTTAATTCTGTTTATTTTCATGTGATGATTTTGCATTAATAACTAAAAATTACTCCATATGGCAAAAATATTTGCTGTAAAAAGTAAAAAAAAGTAGTTATTTATGGTACTAGTGGCTAAAGTAAGATATTGCCCATGAGTTAATTTTCGAGAGGGCAATATCGGTTTACTCATGAGTGCCATACAAGGTTTTATCCAATAAATAGCTTAGGAATTCATATTTTAATTAAAAATTTTAATGACATTTACAAGAAAATAATTTGACAAG
Source organism: Brachypterus glaber (assembly GCA_958510825.1). NCBI lineage: Eukaryota > Metazoa > Arthropoda > Insecta > Coleoptera > Kateretidae > Brachypterus > Brachypterus glaber. Next base: position 54,531,228 of record OY294047.1, on the reverse strand, counting down.
TGACAGTTGAGTGGGTAAAATAAATAATTATCCACTCAATAAAGTAAAAGCCACGCGGGGGTTATTATTGAGTTTATCTATTTAAAATAAAGCTGGTAATTGTCTTATTATCCGTATGTATTGAATAAAAATTATTTTCTTTGTATTTTTGAGAAGTTTTCTTTTTTTTGTTGGAAAAAAATGGTTTGTTGACAATAGTTTGTTGATGTAGAATCACACCGTAAAATTTTATCCTCATTTTAAAATTTTCAATTTTTTTTTCACCCTGTATTATTATAATTAATTAAAAAAAATTGCAGTATGGGCATCACAACCGTTCCACCGGAACAACCAATCGTCACAACCGACTCTCAACAACAACCACACAACGTCACAAATCACTAACATCACAACATCACAACCGACATCACAAACCACTTTAAATCCTTCAAAACTCATTTTGAATCCCTCAAAACCCATTTACCAAGTCTACCTCGGCGGGTCTCTCGCCTCGAATCACAGATGGCGCAAGGACTGCGCCATACCGTTTTTGAAATCGAATGGAGTGACGTATTACAACCCGGCCATGAGGGAGAGGGAGATAGAGGAGGAGGACGAAAATTTTGAGGAGATACAAGAGGGTGATGTGTTAGAATGGAAGAAAGCCATGGATAGGTAAATATTTTATCCAATACATCAATATTAAGACCTAGATTACTGTCATCAATTTACCCAAGGAAATTGACATATTATTCATTGTTTTTAAATTATCTTACGTCTCTCCTAGCAACGTGATTAAATATTTTTACCCCACTCTTTTAGAAAAGGCAGTTTTTCACAAAATACTTACTTTTTAGGGACTGGGGTGTGTGGCTTTATCCCGGGATCCCATTTAATTGATGTTACGAGCCAAACAGCTAAAATAAACAGTAACAATGATGAAATTTTAAAAGCCATTCTAACCTCAAAATTGAAACTTCTCCAAATTATCAAAAATTTTATACTGGCGTTCGTATTTTTTTTTTTTTTGGTTTGTTTGGTATAGTATTAAAAGTAGACACTTTTGCTTCTTCCAGAATGTCCTCAGGGACAAAAACACTATGTTCATCTTCAAAATGCAGGTTTGGACTTAGTACATTTAAATTGATGACCGATTTAGGGATTTTTGGTTTGGGTTGGCATTACAATTTTCGCTGTTTGAAATTTATAGAACAAACTATATTTTGATATCTTTTATAGTCAGCTCTTCTATTTTTCACTGCAAGCCACCAAGTCACAATTTTAACACGGTAAAAATTAACTTAAAACACAATTTTGTAGAAAACTAAACTTAAAAGCGGGGTTGACGCGGAAAACGCCAAGCGATATTCTTTTGTCCAGTCTTGCCAACCCAAAGGAAAAAAAAGTACTAACCTCTTATATAATATAAGGACACGCAAAATTATGAGCTTATAAGAGTCGCAATTAGAAATAGTATATTATGCAACTAGTTCGCAAACTAAGTGTTTAGTGTTTAAGACTGAAGTTTTTTTGCTGAGACTGAGTCGAGGCAAAAAATCAGTCGAGAACACTTAAGACAGTTCGCATACGTGGTGCATATACTTTTTTTTTCTACTACCTAAAGCTAGTGACTCCAAATATCAGTTAAAAATAAAGTTTAAAAATTATTTTGACATAGCTGTCAGTTTTACAAATAAGTTGAAAAAAGTTAGTAGTTGTCTCAATTTTTTTTTATTATTGACCGTCATCAATAAACAATGCTTAACAGCGGTCAATAATAAATGAGTTCACTGATTTTATTGGTTGCCAAGGTAAACAAGCCTTGACATCGGTAGATAATATGTAAGCTAGCACTTAATTAGGTAGTAGAAAAAATTATTATTTTTATTTCAGGAGCGAAGTTTTGCTGTTTGTGATAACGGACGACACGAGAAGTATGACGACGATGGTTCTGGCGGCCCACTACATCGGCCTGGCGAGGAATATCGTGCTGTGTGTGCAGCATTTGCCCCAAGAGGAATGCAAGATCGGAAACGAAACGGTAAGTACCACTATTGTATTATACGGCGGTCCAAAAGTCACCCCCATCCCCTCTTATCTAGTGTATAAAAGCACCTAATTGGGGGGATTCGGGGGCTGGGGTTCATTATTTTTTTTGGTATTTTACGGAATACCCTAATGTATGCCAAATTTCAAATTTCTACCTTTTCTGGAAATTTAACCCAAACAATTTCGTAGGTCCTGAGCACCCTAACATATACGAAAAAGCAAAAAAAAAACTTGTGTTCATTTTCATACTTTTTCGAAATCTCCTAATTTTTTTAACAAAATCGGAATAAAAAATATCGATATTTTGGGTGGATAACTTTAAACTTTCGGAATAACTGTCGCTTTTTAATGAAATCGAGTAAATATATTAATTTTTCTTTTCAGTTGAGTAAAAACGCAATAAAAGACTACAACAGGGCGCGAGTGTACATCTCTGATTTGGCCAAACGGAACCAGGTTCCCCTTTTCGACGACGTCAGCGCCGCTGTACGGCGAGCGGCAGAACTATGCACCAAATCGACGCCTAGTTGAAAAAAAAAAATAGAATCGAACCAAAACGGTCCAAAAATTGTAGAAAAAAAAAACGGTCCAAAATTCACGAAAAAAAAAACTGTCCAAAAATCGATTTCTCAATTTTAAGTGCAGGAAGTTAAGAAAAATATTTTCAGTGGCGTCAAAACATTAATTTTCTTTAACAAAACAAAAAATTTGAATATGTTCGATTTTTTTAAATTTGAATATGTTTGAAAAATAAACTAAATATATTTTTTTATAAAATGACAAAAACAAAACTATATTTTTAAAAACTCGCACAGTAAATTTAAATTATGAGAATGTAATATTTGGTGTGCGTGTGATATTCTGTAGTTTATTTGAAACAAATGAACTATAGAATATCACTCGCACAGTGGACAATTTAGTTTTCAACAAGAGTTTTCAACAAAACAGCCAAATTTGCATTCCAATCTAAAATTTTTAATGCCCTTATACTGCCTTGTTAAAAAAGGATGCCAAAAATAAATAGAACCGAAAATTCGATTTTTTTTGTACATACGACATCTTGTCTTAGTTTATTTTACAAAATACTAGTTTTTAAATTTTTTAAGAATGCCTTTTGGACTAAAAATTACTTCCTTGACTTTTCAAAGAGTAATCGATTTAAAATTCAGGCTGTTACTCGTAATTAGTTTTTGTCGGAAAAAATAATCACAAACCAATGGGGACCTAAAGTAATTTTTGTGAATCCCTTACTAAAAAATACCATGTCTCATACTTTAAATTATAAAGTCGAGATATTTAAATTCAAAAATTCAACTATAAACATTTTCGCTTACAGTGCATCAGATTTGAAGTATGAAACGCCGTTTGAAAGCAAATCATGTATGTTTTCTCTATAAGGTCTACCAAAAACATTTTAAGGTCCCTATTCTTTATAGTTGTATATATAATCTATTATATAACGTCCAGATATGTAATGTACATAGTCCTAGAAAAAAAAAACGACTCACTCGTTTTTTACATTTATTTATTGTTGTTTATACTGGACAGGTTGCGGCAGTTTTACCAAAATAATACAAGTCAAAAATGCATAAATTATAATCCGATATTACTCACTGAAAAAATTTGGGCCAAAAAAAAGTTGCTCTTTGGTGTTTAATTTTCAGCGCCATTTTTTTACTTGAATTATTTTTGTAAAACTTAAAAAAAAATGAATCGCTAGATAGTTCTTTTTCTGTACATATAAGTTTTTTGTGTTGTACCACTCCAAGGTTCTTTTTTCAGAATTGATTCTTAAAAACACGCACAGTAAATCACCAGAATCGATTAACCAGTGTGCGCGTGATATTTTGTAGTTTATTTGAAAGAAACTTACTATAAAATATCACTCGCACACTGTTTTACAATTATTTATATTTACTGTGCGTGTTATTAAATTTTTTTAGTTCTTCAAAAAAGTAGTAAAGGCCTAAATAATTAAAGAAATATTCGTCGTTTCTTACCGTAAAGGGAATCGAAATTCCTAAAATACGCTTTTACAGTTTTATTTATTTATTATTATTATTGATAAAGTGTTTTATTGTATAGGTATTTTTGTGGACCAGTTACTAACAACGTTATTTTCGTTTTTGTCGTTTATCTGTTTTAAAATTATAATTATAAAGCAGTTTATATGTTTTACTGCGCTTAAGTTTTAGGACTGATCATTTTTAAAAACTCGCACAGTGATTATAAATCGTTTGAATGGATTATTTAAAACATGTGAACTATAAAATATTACTCGCACACTGTGATTTATTCTATGGTCTTTTTTTTCAAGCAAGATAGTAAATTAAAAATCGCACAGTAAATATTATTACTACAGGTTTGAATAGTATATGTTTTTGTATAGAATATAGTTATGTTTTATAAAATAAACCACGCAGTATATTCGCACATCCAATATTCGAATCTGCTTTGAAAATATTCACTGTGCAATTTTTAGTTTACTATGTTGCTTGAAAACACAGACCATAGTGATGCGTATTTACTGTGCGCGTTTTTAAAATTTGTTCTAAAAACGCTATGTTTACATTTTGTTCAAAATATAAGAATAAAAACGTTAAACTTAATAATAATGGAAAAAAATAGGTTGCCTATTCAAATGCTACAAAAAAGAATAAAACAACGCAATTAGAGAAAATAACTTTTTTAGTTTCTGAAGTGGACTGTAGTTAGCCAATTTTTTGTTAACCTTTATTTCAATATTCGCAAACAAGAGGAAAAACGCGATGAAAAGTTAAAAATAAATTTAAAATGATGATTTTTTTTCAATTTTATACTCACTGACAAAACAATTTTTATATAATTTTACCGAATTTGACTGAAAAATGTCGATAAAGCTTAAATTTTATCCTTCGTATAATCGTATTAAAATAAAGTTTGAAATTTTTTCTCGAGTTGATGAAAAGTTTCTTGATTTATTGCACCTCGAGGAAAATCAAGTTGGCAACTACTGAAAAAAAAAGAAACACATTTAAAAATACTTTTAAATGTGTATCAGTCATTTTATTAATTGAAAATTTTGATTAAAAAATACTAAAAAAGTAAATCGGTAACTCAAAAGTTTAAGTTACATGTTTTAGAACTTTTTGATATTAAATTTAAAAACGCGCACAGTAAATATTTGCTATGAGATTTTTTAAAAAGTTCTAAATGGAGTTACCGATTTTTGCATATTATTTTATATAAAATAAAAAATAAGAAATAAATATATTGTTAACAACTATGCTTAGAAATCTGTGGTAAATTTAACGCAGTTTTGCAACAAGGTTTCAACCCACCTGTTAAAATGCTGTTTTCCAAACAGAAATAAAAAGATGTGGGTTGGCGCTTTTTTGTATAACTATACTTAAATATTTAAATACGTAATTAATAAACGGTGCAGTAATATTTTTGGGGGTAGTAAGTGTGTGTTTGTCCAAACAAAAACGGCTATTTCATGAGAAAATAAATTTAAACAAAAATATAATAAAAATAGTTTTTATTTTTATTTTACATAAATTTGCCCAAGAGTAGTTATTAAATATTTCGAGAAAAAAACGATTTTTTTTTTCGAAAATTTGACTAAACTTTTTTTTTTTTGTAATACGTGAATGGTATATTTTTTACATGTATGTTTGTGTGTATGTGTGGTAGTGACATTTTCGCACTTTTCTGTAAATAATTATGTTACCATAAGAGATTATTTATGTAAAAAAAGGAAAAGGTTTATTTTACAATTTATATCAAATAAATTGTTATAATTTTCCCTTTTCCAAGAAGGTTCCTGATTTAGATCAAATACACTGAAAAAATATATAAACTTTTTGATCAATAACCAGTTTTTGGTTTCAGAATGATTTTGATCGATTCAAAATGTTTCTGCTGTGAATTTGCAGTGTTAGGCTGCCATTTTAATTTATTAATATTTAAAGTGTCGTAAATGACTTAAAATATTCTCGTTTTTTTTTCTAATTGAATTTTTTTTGAAACACGCACTGTGAATATAAATCTCCAGAAGCGATAACCCAGTGTGCGAGTGATATTTTTAGATTATTTATGCTCTGTTTCTTCAAGCAAGATAGTAAATTAAAAATCGCACAGTGAGTATTTTCAAAACAGACTCGAATATTGGATGTGCGAATATACTGCGTAGTTTATTTTATAAAACATGACTATATTCTATACTCAAACATATACTATTCAAACTTCTTCTAAAAATATTTACTGTGGGATTTTTAATTTACTATCTTGCTTGAAAAAACAGACTATATGAAATATTACTCGCATACTTGGTTTCTGGTGACATATTTGCTGTGCGTGTTTTGAAAAAAGTCGGGTAAAAACAATTTTTTTCGCTATTTGAAGTAAAACATGGCAGAGTAATCGATGTATATTTTTTAAGTATAGTTGTTAAGTCGCAATTGTGTTAAAACATCACTAAATATTTTTCACATTCTTTTTCGTTATTTTTTAAGTAGTTTATAGATAAAAATTTGCAAAAAATCTTCTATTTACATGTAAAAAATAGATTAAATTATTATTATACATGTTTTTTTAATAAATAATATATTTAATATGTTAAATGTGCAATTTTGTTGTTGATAAAATACCAGGTAAGATCAAGCATTTTTTTGGGATTATTAAGAAAATCATAAATACGAAATTTTCACTGCAAAAATATTTATCGTTCTCAATAAGCCCAAAAAAAGAACGCTTTTTATTTCTTAGAATTTTTTTTTCATAAAATAAAAAATTTAATTACCACCTGTTTGCATTAATTGAATTTGTTTAAGAAAAAACAAACACCCATAAAAAAAATTCCAACAATAAAAAAGTTGAAAAGTTATGAATCTTTTTTCTGATTACTATGTTCTGTTTTTTCAGGCAAGATAGTAAATTAAAAATCGCACAGTAAATATTTTTACGACAGGTTTGAATAGTATATGTTTGTGTATAGAGTATAGTTACGTGTTATAAAATAAACTACGCAGTATATTCGCACATCCAATATTCGAATCTGTTTTGAAAATATTCACTGTGCGATTTTTAATTTACTATCTTGCTTGAAGTAACAAACCATAGTGTTGCCGATATTTGTGATGAAAACGGCAACACTGCAAAATAAGAAATGAGGATGAACCGTATAAATTAAATTTTTAGTTTTCTAAATAAAAAAAAATCTCTTTTTAATATTTTTTATCATAATGACTAAACGGTATTTTTTTAATGACAATCTAAATATAGTGGTTAACTCTTGTTAAACTGCCTGAAGGTCGAGGTTGATTTGTGAGAAAAGTTCTCTAATCTAAAAGCATTACAAAAATCATGAATACACAGAAAGTCTGTGGTAAAAAATGATGCTATTTCCCATTTTTTCTTCGTTTTTTTTTTGTAGTGAATTCCGTATAGGAGAATTTCTTGAGTTGTGCTGTACCTGATTATTACACTGAAGATGGGTTTTATTCATATTAACTATTAATATTTAAGTAAAGATACGTAGTAATTTTGTCAAAAGTTGGAAATTTTTTGGATCTCGCACAGTACATATAATTCTACAGAAACGTCAATTTATTGTGCGAATGATATTCATTATGGTCCGTTTCATCAAGCAATATAGTAAATTAAAAATCGCACAGTGAATATTTTTACAGCAGGTTTTAATAGTATGTTTGTGTATAGAATATAGATAGGTTTTATAAAATAAACTACGTAGTATATTCGTACATCCAATATTCGAAGGTTTTAAAAATATTCACTGTGCGATTTTAAATTTACTATCTTGCTTGATGAAACAGACCATAGTTCATTTGAAATTAAGGAACTGGGGAATATCACACGCACACTGGATTATTGGTTCTGGTGATTTATTTTCACTGTGTTTTAAAATTTTAATTTAAAAAATCGGGTGTATCTTGGACTAACAAAATGTTCGTCTACAAAATGATTTATTTGGGACATTTAAAAAAGCTAGAGTGATTTTGAGATAATTATCCATATAAATAGAAAACCATACATTTGCCGATTTTTCGTGGAGCAGCGGTTACCAACCAAGTTAGGGGAATACGTATTTCTCTCTCTTTTTAACTCATCTAACAGAGAAAGAGCAACATACTGGCTAACCGGCGTTACCACATAATATTGACTATTAATGAAAAATTAAAATATCTAATAATAATAATCTCTTGGTAAAATTAATATTTTCATCATAATTATTTAAAAAATATATCGTTTTTAAGATTTGTTAGTATTTTTTATACATTTCACATAAAAATATCACCTAAAAAAATAAAATATTAATTTGGTATTTTTGTTGGCGGTAAATATACAGGCGATTTTCAATGGTAATAATGATTTCAGGTTAATATGAAAAATAGTTTAATTAAAAAGTCAGACAAAGTTATCTTCCACTGGAAAATTAATGAAACTTTCACCTAATTTTTCGCACAGTTAATATGAATCATCATAAGCCATAAACCATTGTGCGAGTTATATTTTCTATGGTCTGTTTCTTCAAGATAGTAATTTAAAAATCGCACAGTAAATATTTTTACAACAGGTTCGTATAGTATATGTTTGTGTATATATAGTTGTTTTATAAAATAAACTACGCAGTATATTCGCACATTGAATATTCGAACCTGTTTTAAAAATATTCACCGTGCGATTTTTAATTTACTATCTTGCTTGATGAAACAGACCACAGAGAATATCACTCGCACACTGGATTATCGATTTTGGTGATTTATATTTACTGCGCGAGTTTTTGTCTTAGATCAACCTATTTTATTTTTGAATCGCTTTGTATATGAAAAAACGTATTAGTTTGTAAAAAGCTAATTTAGATAATAGTCATTTGTAATATATAGCTAACTGTATATTTTAGCACTTTATTGTATTTATTTTTTTGTCTAATAAATTACGAAATCCATATTATGATCTTTTTTTTAACAATACCTTTCAGCAACTCTCACGTACTCATTTAAGATAATATAGTTAAAAGCCATATATTATAGAGATTATCCGTCCGTTTAGTATACATTTCAAAGTAGAATTTGCCTTCTTAAAATGTGTGCGATTTCTACATTCAAGTGTATACTAAATCGATGGATTATCTGTATATATATCTTTTTTTCGTGCAAGAGTTAAAAATCGCTCAGTAAATACTTTATAATATATACTGTGCGTATTTGTGGTCTGTTTTTTCAAGCAAGATAGTAAATTAAAAATCGCACGGTGAATATTTACAACAGGTTTGAATAGTATATGTTTATGTATAGAATATATGGCCTGTTTCATCAAGCAAAATAGTAAATTAAAAATCGCACGGTGAATATTTTCAAAACAGATTCGAATACTGCATGTGCGAATATACTGCGTAGTTTATTTTATAAAACAACTATATTCTATACACAAACATATACTATTCGAACCTGTTGTAAAAATACTTACTGTGCGATTTTTAATTTACCATCTTGCTTGAAAAAACAGACCATAGTTACGTTTTATAAAATAAACTACGCAGTATATTCGCACATCCAATATTCGAATCTGTTTTGAAAATATTCACTGTGCGATTTTTAATTAACTATCTTGATTAAAGAAACAGACCATAGTGATAAAATACATATCCCGGTTTAAACGTCACCCTAAATAATTTCGACAAGAATATATATGAACACTGGCAACACTGTATTAGCATGTATCATTTGACAGTTGACTTTTCCTTTTACAGAGTGCTGTTTGGTTGTCTTTTTCCTGAGTGCAGTGTACTTTTGTAAGTAAATTAAATGAGTAAATTTATCTACAACTTCGTAAAAACAAAAGGGCCAGTAATATTTTAATAAAACACACATAACCTCAAAAAAGTTTCAAGGTAAATCGAAATGGATCCCCTCCTGGAAGAAACAAACGAACAGAAAAGAGGAATTAAAACTGAAGAAGAATTTTGGGATAGACCTGAATATGTAATACCTTTAAAAGGAGAAAATTTTACCCAATACGTTAAAGAAGAGTTGGTCTACGATGAATATATTAAAAAGAGTTCATACAGTCAAAAAAGTCCTGGTAAATTTGAAGAAGAAGACTGTAAAGCAATTTTAGATCATGAAGTCAAAGAAGAAGAAGAAATAGACAATGAAATGTTTAAAGGTAGTCGAAAGTTTTGTGGAAAGATGGATGAAAACATAGACACTAACGAAGTACAAATAGAAGTCCACGAACAAAGGATAAATCTTAAAGAGAAAGAAGGTTTTGATCAGCTTCATGTGGATGGTAAAAAACCATTTAAATGTGTTCATTGTAATAAAAAGTTCAGCCGAAAAGACCGTTTAGCTGAACATATTCGAATACACACAGGGGAGCAGCCCTATAAATGCGACCAATGCGATAAAAAGTTTAGACAAAAACAAACATTAAATTTACATATTTTAACTCACACTAAAGAAAAACCACATAAATGTGACCAATGCAATAAAAAATTTAGTCGAAAACAGAATTTAAATATGCATATTCTAACTCACACTGGAGAAAAAGCATATAAATGCGACCTATGCCATAAACTGTTTGGGCGTAAACAACACTTAACTAATCATTTTCTTACACACAATGGTCAGAAACCGTTTAAATGCGATTATTGCAATAAAAAGTTCAGCCAAAAGGGCAGTTTAAATAAGCATATTTCAACGCACAGTGGCCTAAAAGCATTTGAATGCTTCCATTGCAATAAAAAGTTCAGCCAAAAAGGCAGTTTAAATATGCATATTCTAACGCACAGAGGCCTGAAAACATTTGAATGCTATCATTGCAATAAAAAGTTCAGTCAAAATAGCAATTTAAACAGGCATATTCGAACGCACAGTGGCCAGAAACCCTTTGAATGTGATCGTTGCAATAAAAAGTTCAGTGATAAAAGCAGTTTAAATAGGCATATTCGAACGCACAATGCCCAGTAACCCTTTTAATGCGATATCGTCGTGTTAAAGGTGCAAGTTGCTTGCGCGCTTTGACACAGAGACTTGAAATTTGGAAAATCTTTGTTCCAGACTGTGTCAAAGCGTTCTTGAAATATCGTAGTGTAAAGTTGTTTTGCAAGCGACTATATAAGACTAGAGAAACAGTTTATATTATGTTAATTATGTTTTTAGAATGTATTTTAGTCTGTTAACAAATAAATAACATATTCACACATTCAATACGAATTTAGTTTTATAAACTAGTATTTACTAGTTTTTTCAAGCAAGATAGTAAATTAAAAATCGCACAGTAAATATTTTTACAACAGGTTTGAATAGTATATGTTTGTGTATAGAATATAGTTTCGTTTTATAAAATAAACTACGCAGTATATTCGCACATCCAATATTCGAATCTGTTTTGAAAATATTCACTGTGCGATTTTTAATTTACTATCTTGCTTGAAGAAACAAACCATAGAAGAATTTAAGGTTATTTTTTTTAGCACATTTTGTAAAATTAACTTTGAATTGTACAATTTAAAATTTTATTTATAGTGGCACTGCTATAGTTTCCTTGCAACTTACACGCCATTTCCAAAAATTCTCCTTCAAACTGCGGACATTGGTACGGAATATCGTAAAAAACGACATACGAAGCTAATTTTTTCAGTACGTTTTTATTATTTTCCAATTCCCCGCCTTTCAGATACGTTTTTATAGAAGGCGCCAAGTTTCGTTCCCATTTGTCAAAAATTTCACTCACTTCTTGTTTTAAAGCAAGAACTATTTCTTTTGAGATCAATTTGCAATATGCCACATTCGATAAAACTTGATTTATCACAAGCTTCAATTGCCATAAGTTGTATGTATTTGCCGAGGTTTCCAAATCTTTAATAGTCTGAAAAATATAAAAATTATGGTTATTTTTTTAGGCTGATAACACAGGCTCTCAAAAAAAAAAAAGTATCCTGATCTTTTGACGATACAGGTCTATTCTTATCTATTTTTTATCGCTGAATCCAAATCCGAAGTCAGATTAAGGGGTTCCGCAGTGATTTTTCGAAAAAAATGCAAAAAACATTTTTTATGGTTTTTGTTTTTTTAGAATTAAAAAAAAAACGGAAAATGACAAAAACTATGATAATCTGACTTCAAATTTGAATTCTACGGATCAAAATACATCGAAAACCATATTTTGATTTTTTTTTTCACGAAATTTTGAAAACTGTAGCAGCGCAAGGGCAATTTTGGAGATTTGGGGGTGTTTTTTGAGGTTAGGGCTAAACCAAGACCCGTTGGGCCAATTTTGGTGACGGATTCGAATTCAGAGTGTCAAAATACATAGGAATATATACCTCTCGTCTCCAGATCAAGTTACTTTTTTTTGTTCGGCTGTTACGCGCTGTTGTGCGCTGCTACAGTTTTTAAAATTTCGTGAAGAAAAAACTAAATATGGTTTTCGATGTATTTTGATCCGTAGAATTCAAATTTGATGTCAGATTAGTTTTAACATTTTCAGTTTTTTTTTATTCTTAAAAACCATACAAATACCATAAAAAATGTTTTTTGCATTTTTCTTGAAAAATCACTACGGAACCCCTTAATCTGACTTCGGATTTGGATTCAGCGATAAAAAATACATAAGAATAGACCTGTCTCGTCAAAAGATCAGGGTACTTTTTTGTTGGGGGTCTGTGTAATTAAAAAAAAACTCGCACAGTAAATATACGTCACCGTAACCCATTATCCATTGTGCGTGTGATATTTTTTAGTTCATTTTAAACATATGAACTACAGAAATATCACAAAATGCTAGATAGTTTATTCTACTAATGTATATTTACTGTGCGAGTTTTTAAAAATTGTCATTTTTAAATAATGAATAGCTTAAGGAATGCTTACTCAAATGACAGGAAAATAGAAAAATTCACGCGTGAAAAATGCTTTGATCTCGAGTAATGTACACTATTTTTTCCTATGAACGTAAAACTGGAAGTTAGGAACGCACAGTTTTTCATTCAAAAAAGGGAATGAAAAAGCTTACCTTCACCATAGAAATAAACACCAAGATAATGATCAACTTGTCCTTGACCACAGCCTCGTAGGTGACTTTGGTGATCGTCTGGCGCAACTCGTCCTCCAGGGGGCCGCTGGCGAGGTCCGTCTGCAGGAAATTCTCGCAGAAATATTTGACCGCCTCGTCGGAAGTGAATGAAACAATCGCAGAGGGCGTGGGGTTCCAAGGAACCATCTCTGATTGGGTGAGAGTGCGTGCCAGTTGGCTGTGATAACCGAACTTGTCGACTATATAGCTTAGGCAACCCGCACGTTGTTTCACCTCGATCGAACCGGTGGTCGATAGCACTTTTCTAGAAAAAAAAAACAAAGTTAAATGTTTTAATTTTTTTTTATTTGAGAATTATTTGGAACTCGCTCAGTTACTTTAAATTACGATTATAATCTATAGTCTGTTTTTTCAAGCAAGATAGTAAATTAAAAATCGCACAGTAAATATTTTTACAACAGGTTTGGATAGTATATGTTTGTGTATAGAATATAGTTTTGTTTTATAAAATAAACTACGCAGTATATTCGCACACACAATATTCGATTCTGTTTTAAAAATATTTACTGTGCGATTTTTAATTTACTATCTTGCTTGAAGGAACAGACCTTAGTGTGCGAGTGATATATTCTGGTTCAATAATTTCAAATGAACTAGAAAATATCACTCGCACACCCAACTATCGCTTCTGATGTTTTTTATTTACTGTGCAAGTTTTTAAAAACATTACTTACAATAATAAGTCCCAATTATGTCCCCTTTCGAACACCACTGGCCAATAGCGTTCATCGTCAACAGAAACCTTGCGAAGACTGTTTAAATCCGGGATTATTCCTGGAGCTTTCAGGGAAATCCGGGTTCCGTCCAATTTTACAATGTTCAGATTGGCGTAGCAATTTTTCTTCAGATATACGTCTTTCGGTATTACGACTCTAGGTTCAACTGCTAAGACATATAAATGTCTAAATGCTTGCAAATGATATCTAAAATACAAAATAGTTACCTTAACTGAAGGCCATTAATTTAAAATATTTTTTTTTTAAACTCGCAAGATATGCGTATGGTCTGTTTTTTCAAGCAAGATAGTAAATTAAAAATCGCACAGTAGATATTTTTAAAACAGGTTTGAATAGTATATGTTTGTGTATAGGAATAGTTATGTTTTATAAAATAAACTACGCAGTGTATTCGCACATCCAATACTCGAATCTGTTTTGAAAATACTCACTGTGCGATTTTTAATTTACTATCTTACTTGAAGAAACAGGTCATAAAATCAAATATATGGTGTGCGAGTGATATTCTGTAGTTTCTTTGCAGTAAGTGAACTAAAAAATATCACACGCACACTCGATAATCAATTTTGGTGATATTTAATGTGAGTTAAAAAAACATATTACTATTATTTGTTATTACCTATTGTCACTGCTGTGTGTGGGAAACTTGGGGTAAAATGCACAAATCAGGGCTGCCACACTGGAGGGAGAATTGGAGAGCGTGTATCTGCCACCCCCTAGAAACAGCAGCCCTAGGGCCATATGAGTTGCCAAATGGGAGCCGTATGTCACCACTGCACTCGTAGCCACGCCCACTCTACGCCGTAGATGGCGCACCAGTCGCATTATCTCGAGGTTTCCTGTTCCGGCCATAACCTAAAACATATATTTGTAAAAGATGGATTTTTGTTTAAAAGTTATATTTTCTTAAAACACGCACAGTCGATGCGTGTGATACTTTTTATTCGTTTTCTTTAATTTTGTATTTTTTACATTTCTACTTACCATCGCTGCAGAAAGAAGTAGCACATTTAGACATGTTTCAATAGTGGGCTTGCCTGCTAACTCTGCGATAGACTTTGCAGTCAGTTTGGTGAACATGTGGCAGAAATAGAGCAAGGTTTCGAAAGCATCTTCATCGGCAGAACCTGCAAACTTTAGACCCAGGGCGAAACATGCGCCCGTTATTATGTTACAGTAGGCCTGGCTAAAAAAGAAAAACAAATCGTAAAGTTATAACAGTTTTTAAAATTGACAATTTTTTAAAACTCGCACAGTAAATATGAACAATCAAAAGTGATAATCCAGTGTGCGAGTAATACTTTATAGTTAACTTGATTTAAATGAACTATAATATATCACTCGCACAGTGTTTGATTATTGTATATTTACTGTGCGGGTTTAAAGATTCTAAAAATATATGGTCTGTTTTTTCAAGCAAGATAGTAAATTAAAAATCGCACAGTGAATATTTTCAAAACAGATTCGAATATTGGATGTGCGAATATACTGCGTAGTATATTTTATAAAACATAACTATATTCTATACAGAAACATATACTATTCAAACCTGTTGTAAAAATATTTACTGTGCGATTTTTAATTTACTATCTTGCATGAAAAAACAGACCATAGCTGAATTTTAGAAAATAATTTTGAATTAAGACAAAAATACAAGCTAAAAAATACCTACTTCATTGCCTCATAATCTACATCCATCAAAGGTGAGGGTTTAACCATACAATAGGGTCGAATGGTTGATGGGACTTGCTTCTCGACCCATTCTTTTGATGGTTCTATGTAATTCCATAAAATAAGGGCTAAAAAAAATTGTTTACATATATAATATATTTTATAACCTTTTCTTTTAACTTCTTATACTTACATCTGGCCAAGATCCTTAGCATCAAAAAGTCCGGTCTGACAAAATCCAGCAGATACTGCGTTTTTGGCGGAGCCATCCAATCAGCCACCGCCTTGTTTCCGGTCCCTAGGTACATCAGCCCCAGGGCTAAGGTGGCCCCGGGTGCAGTTACGTCTAAATTGACGGAAGCGCCTTCCCGGATTTGGAAAGAAGGAACTTTGTACTTATCTTTTTGAGATCCTAAGAACAAAAATAGCAAATGTATCATAAACGAAAAAGCATTTATAGTTCATTTTAAAAACCAGTGTGCGTGTGATATTTTATAGTTCATCCATGTCAAATAAACTAGAAAATATCACTCGCACACTTGATTATTATTTTGGGTAATTTTTATTTACTGTGCGAGTTTTAAAAATATCTTAATGATAAAAACCTAACCTGTCAAGGGTCTTTTATTTCCTCCAATCATATAGTAGTGAAGCGTATCCGGCACGTTTAAATCAGACAAGCCCGCCGGTTTTCCGCCATGTTTGAGGGTCACCATTCCCAAGGCCAGACCTGCTGCCAAGGAATAGGACTCCCGGTCGACGCTGTTCTCCATTTCGGGACCTGGAGGCCTCCCGATTTCGCTCAGGAGGACCTCGGTTATGTGTCGGTGGGCCGTCGACTGGTACACCAAACCTGTAAAAATGTTGAGGATGCACTTCATTAGCCACTTAACCCGCTAAGGCACCATGTAACCATATGGACACAATCTAATTTAACTAATTAAAGACTGTTTCATCAAGCAAGAGAGTAAACTATAAATCGCACAGTGATTATTTTAACAACAGGTTTGAATAGTATATGTTTGTTTATAGAATATAGTAATGTTTTATGAAATAAACCACGCAGTATATTCGCATATCCAATATTCGAATCTGTTTTAAAAATATTCACTGTGCGATTTTTAATTTACTATCTTGCTTGAAAAAACAGACCATAATAACACTAAGTGCCGATGTAAAATTATTTACCATGTTAAATATTTTTTAAGTTATGTCAATTGAGAGTAGAAATGGTAGACTGTCGTATTTTTTACTTACCTAAACCTAAAAGTGCAGCCACCTGTAAATTTTGCGGCACATCAAGCTCCATGGACGTGGGCGGCAACAGCGCCTCGACGTGTATACTAAGTGTCTTGGTGAGACCCATATGGGCGGTGCCCCGGAAAGACGCGCTCAGGCCCAAGAGGATCCCCGTGCTGGTCATGTCGTGGAGCTCCACCAGATAGTCGTAGGTGTTGAGCACGTCGAAATTCCGCAAATGGCCGTTAAGGCCCAATGCCATTAAAAAGCCGGCGTGTTCCATGTGTTGGTCTTGGCTGCCTGAAAATATTATAACTATATTTAGAAATAAATTTTCAAAACACGCACAGTAAATATACAAAACTTTGGTCTGTTTTTTCAAGCAAGATAGTAAATTAAAAATCACACAGTAAATATTTTTACAACAGGTTTTAGTATATGTTTGTGTATAGAATATAGTTTTGTTTTATAAAATAAACTACGCAGTATAATTCGCACATCTAATATTCGAAACTGTTTTGAAAATTTTAACTGTGCGATTTTTAATTTGCTATCTTGCTTGAAAAAACAGACCATATGGTCTGTTTGTTACATCCAATATTCAAATCTGTTTTGAAAATATTCACTGTGCGATTTTTAATTTACTATCTTGCTTGATGAAACAGACCATATAAAACAACAAACCCAGTGGATACTTCATTCTGCAAGTTCTAAAAAATTAAATGTCTATCACCTTTGGGTTTGTTGAAAGTGATCCAAGTGTTGTCGATATCTCTGGCGTCTGGCGAAATCCTGAGCCCGTTGGCAACCCCATTGTGGAAGAGAGGCCAAAGGTTCATCGTAGAGGGCGTGTCAATGTGGACGAGTTCCACAGTAGTGCCCCTAGGTGGCGCTTTGCCTGTCAGGCACAGAGTTGGGGTCGGTAGAGGTTCCGTGATCACAGGGTTGGAAGTGTGTAAAGTAAACATACCCCTGAAAAATTAAGTGTTCACGTGATATTTGATTCAAATGAACTACAGAATAATATTATGATATTATCACACAAACTTACTGTGCGAGTGATATCTGATTCAAATGAACTACAGAATATCATACGCACTTACTGTGCGAGTGATATTTGATTCAAATTAACTACAAAATATCACTCGCATTTACTGTGCGAGTGATATTTTATTCAAATGAACCACAGATTTTCACACGCACTTACTGTGCGAGTTTTTAATAGATCTATGGTCTTTTTTTTCAAGCAAGATAGTAAATTAAAAATCGCACAGTCAATATTTTCAAAACAGATTCGAATATTGGATGTGCGAATATACTCCGTAGTTTATTTTATAAAACATAAGTATATTCTATACATAAACATATACTATTCAAACCTGTCGTAAAAATATTTACTGTGCGATTTTCAATTTACTATCTTGCTTGAAAAAACAGACCATAGAAAAATTAAACTTGAAGTATGAAAATAAAACGAGTAAGTTTTCTTGACATTTTGCTTACCTAGCAACGGGCAGTGCCATAGTTCTCGTACAGATGGCGTACAAATGTTTTTCCTGCTCCTCAATGAAATCGTGGTCAGAAACGTCAGGCCTTTGGACCAAAACAATGCGAACAGGTTTCGAACTTTGCAACATCTTCCGGGCCTCGGACACGCGCACATCGTCGGAAAAACGGAGCTTCATCAGAGGAGTGTCCACTTCCTCCATGCCGTCGATTTGCAAAAGGTCCGAGGCTAGGATTATGTTTTTTAGTTGGTTTTTCTCTGACGAAGAGTTGGACTTTTGCTATTTAAGAACGAATACTTAAATTATTAATGTTATTGTTGTTTGTATTTTGTTGTTATTAATAAAAGTTACTTACCTTTTTAGTTTTTAAAGCTAAAGCAGCTAGGTCCTCCCTCCAAATCAAGTAGTACGCCTCCACAGGCCAATCAGGAGGAGGGTTCTCCCTACACTTCCATAAGGCATTATACAACACGAAGTAGATTCCAAAAGGTAACGTGTCCAAGTACCTAGCAAATACAGAAGTAAATATACACGTTGTATTTGAAATAGGGTCCGAAATGTTAAGCGGTGATTCTACATCAGAAAATATGACAAAAAGTTACTATGAACATATGTCTAAAATTGTGTCGTAAGGGAGCTAAGCCTCTTTAAAAGTGGCTAAAAAAAATCGGTTTTTATTTAATAACTCAGGAACCCTTTGAGATATAACAACGAGATTTTGCATGTGAACTAATCTTAATAAGGCCCGCCTTCGTATGTTATTTTTATTTACTTATTTTAACCAGGGAGGTGCGAAACGGGGGGGCCTTATCAGTTTTTTGTATGTAACTTTTTGTAATTTTATTTTTGGAAAATGATTCCTCAGGTCAAAATACATAAAAAAGTTACTTTTCATGTAATACTGTAGAATTAATCGTTTTCAAGAATAATTAATTTGAAGGTGAAATTTCACGGTTTGTGGACGAAAAATTAAATACTAAAATGTCAAGAACCAAAATTTCAATGATGCAGGGTGAATGTACATCAAAAACTAAGAAAAAAACCTCATATAAAGATACTTCCAAAAATCAGTCCTAAAGGAGCTACGGTCTCCTAAAAATGCACCATAGTAGCTTTAAAAGCGATTTGTCGACCTACATGTATAGAAACCTTTTTTCACCCTATAAGGGTGCGTTTAATATTTTATAATTCTTTGGGTACAAAAGAACTATAAGATATTACACGCACACTATATAATCTTTTCTATGGTCTGTTTCTTCAAGCACAGTGCATATTTTCAAAACAGATTCGAATATTGGATGTGCGAATATACTGCTTAGTTTATTTTATAAAACGTAACTATATTCTATACACAAACATATACTAATCAAACCTGTTGTAAAAATCGCACAGTGAATATTTTCAAAACAGATTCGATTATTGGATGTGCGAATATACTGCTTAGTTTATTTTATAAAACATAACTATATTCTATACACAAACATATACTATTCAAACCTGTTGTAAAAATCGCACAGTGAATATTTTCAAAACAGATTCGAATATTGGATGTGCGAATATACTGCTTAGTTTATTTTATAAAACATAACTATATTCTATACACAAACATATACTATTCAAACCTGTTGTAAAAATCGCACAGTGAATATTTTCAAAACAGATTCGATTATTGGATGTGCGAATATACTGCTTAGTTTATTTTATAAAACATAACTATATTCTATACACAAACATATACTATTCAAACCTGTTGTAAAAATCGCACAGTGAATATTTTCAAAACAGATTCGATTATTGGATGTGCGAATATACTGCTTAGTTTATTTTATAAAACATAACTATATTCTATACACAAACATATACTATTCAAACCTGTTGTAAAAATCGCACAGTGAATATTTTCAAAACAGATTCGAATATTGGATGTGCGAATATACTGCTTAGTTTATTTTATAAAACATAACTATATTCTATACACAAACATATACTATTCAAACCTGTTGTAAAAATCGCACAGTGAATATTTTCAAAACAGATTCGATTATTGGATGTGCGAATATACTGCTTAGTTTATTTTATAAAACATAACTATATTCTATACACAAACATATACTATTCAAACCTGTTGTAAAAATCGCACAGTGAATATTTTCAAAACAGATTCGAATATTGGATGTGCGAATATACTGCTTAGTTTATTTTATAAAACATAACTATATTCTATACACAAACATATACTATTCAAACCTGTTGTAAAAATCGCACAGTGAATATTTTCAAAACAGATTCGAATATTGGATGTGCGAATATACTGCTTAGTTTATTTTATAAAACATAACTATATTCTATACACAAACATATACTATTCAAACCTGTTGTAAAAATCGCACAGTGAATATTTTCAAAACAGATTCGAATATTGGATGTGCGAATATACTGCTTAGTTTATTTTATAAAACATAACTATATTCTATACACAAACATATACTATTCAAACCTGTTGTAAAAATCGCACAGTGAATATTTTCAAAACAGATTCGAATATTGGATGTGCGAATATACTGCTTAGTTTATTTTATAAAACATAACTATATTCTATACACAAACATATACTATTCAAACCTGTTGTAAAAATCGCACAGTGAATATTTCCAAAACAGATTCGATTATTGGATGTGCGAATATACTGCTTAGTTTATTTTATATAACATAACTATATTCTATACAAAAATATATACTATTCAAACCTGTTGTAAAAATATTTACTGTGCGATTTTTAATTTACTATCTTGCTTGAAAGAACAGACCATAGCCATTCCTCGAACTTTAAAAACGTAAAGTTCTAAAAAAATAGAGCATGGACTTACCTCAGATCAATTTTCATTTCCACCATAAGTAGCACCACTTGTTCCACTATGGAACCTTTCTGGTGCAGGTTCCTATGATTGGACTGTGTCTGATGATTCAAATCTGCATTTATGGAATTATTTGATACATCCTTAATGAAACTTTCCAAAAGAACGTCCGTGGAAAGGTGTTTGTGTTTTCCCGAAAGAAGACCACACAACTAAAAAAAAAGCATTTAAAATTGTCAATTTTTTGTGGAATTAATTATTTTTTTAAACTTACAGAATAAATGAACATCATTAGAGCCCATTATTTACTGTGCGAGTAAAGTTTATTTAATTTATATGATGTACTGTGCGATCCAAAAGTCGCCCCTATCTTAACTTTTGAACGAATTGATATATTGATATTTATAACTCGTAAATACGACAACACGTTGACTGCGGACGCATATTTCGTTAAAATTTCTTTAAAAAAACAGTTTTTGAAAAATTATTTATTTCATGACGCAAATACGTCAATTATACTTTAAAAAAAAAGAAAGTAAAATAAATATGTACAATCAAATTTACACTAATTGTTTAAATTCGTCATTAGTTCATAAACTGTCTGTGTGGGGAACCTGAATCTGGGATGGTTAGCTGAGCGTTCTCTGACTAGGTCTTGAATGATCTCGAAGTTTATTTCCCTTTGTGAAAATTTAGCTGCCAGCTCATTGATCCTATTAACTATTGGCGTAATTTTGGTTCTTTCATACAGCAGATTGTTGGAAGGATTGTGGAGGGGGTTGCCTAGGTGTCTTATTTGGTAATGACTCTTAAACAGCTTGTTTCCGCAACTTGAACCGATTTTAATGTGGAGGGGTTTTACAACAAAAATCTTAAAAAATCGTATTTTTTAGTAAAAAATTAAAAATAAAACCTTAAAGAATAACCAATATATGGTCAAATAGAGAATTTTATTTTCTTTAAAACTGGATATCACGCGACCCCCTTTCCATTAAAAAAAATATCCCCCTTTGCTCCCTGACCGCATTTAAAAAACTACAAATATCAAATATATGTCTTAAGTGTTCCAAATTTGAAGTCAGTATCTCAACTGGTTCAAAAAATAAGAGGAACGTTCAAATCCGTTTTTTACAGATTTTTTTTTTAACTCGAACAGTAAATGTAAATCGCCAGAAGTGATAAACTACTGTGCGAGTGAGTCAAAGTGTAAATGTATAATTTTTTTTATACATTTTTATTAATTTTCATAAAAAAAAACTCTCACCTGCACAATATCCCTGGACCTAGTGTTAACGTTCGCCAAAAACGGATACTCCACTACACTTCCCCCACTACCGCACAAATCGTAAACATGTTGCATAATACTGATCGGGCTATCCTTGATTCCCGGAAAAGTCATCACGTTTTTCAGATCGTTTTTACTGATTCCGGATTTACCGCGCGTCACGCCATCTTCAGGAAAATCTTTCCAATAGTGGAGGCAGTGTTCGAACAGTCCCAAATCGTTTGAAAGTTTGTTCAGGATTTTCAGCAAATGCTTCAAATCTTCTATTCTAAGTGTATTGAGTTTAATTTCTTCGTACAACAGATGGAGCGCAAAATGGATTATTCTTATGTAAGGGAATAGGACAGATTTTGCGTTTATAGATTGTTCGGTTGGCTTTTCTCCCGTCAGCCCTAAAATTATTATATATGGTCTGTTTCATCAAGCAAGAGAGTAAATTAAAAATCGCACAGTGAGTATTTTGAAAACAGATTCGAATATTGGATGTGCGAATATACTGCGTAGTTTATTTTATAAAACATAACTATATTCTATACACAAACATATAATATTCAAACCCGATGTAAAAATATTTACTGTGCGATTTTTAATTTAGTCTCTTGCTTGCTGAAACAGACCATATTATGTATAAATATGTATTACTTACCTAAAATTGCATTTTTGTCTAGTTTTAGGAGCACATTTAGGTAATTTTTGTTACTATTATGGTGGTTTGACTCTATTAACAGTTCCCAGTCTTCATCTGTGCCCTGTAATTGTTGTTTCGAACGTTTCACTGCAGATGGCGTTGCTGGTGTTTCTTTTGACATCTCGCTGTGATGGTCTTCTTCATATCCCAGAAGTTCTGCGTGAGAAAGATAACATTGGTAATTTTTTTATTTAATTCACACTGAAAATATTGGCTTTTACTGTGTGTTTTTGTGATAGCATTTCTCCAATAGCTTTAAATAAATCAAAATATCACACGCACTTAAAAAAATACATTCTGGTAATTTACATTTACTGTGCGAATTTTTTGTAACTCGCACAGTAAATATAAATAACCAAAAGCAAAAATACAGTGTGCGAGCGATACTCCCTAGTTGATTTAAAAATAATGAACCAAAAAATATCACTCGCACGCTATATTATTGTTTCTGGTGGCATATTCACTGTGCGTTAAAAAAAGGTTAATTTATAACTTACCCAACACCAAAGAGGTGAACATGTCCCACTCCAGTTCTGGCCTGATATCTTCAGCACCAATTACATTCCTTGTTGCATACCAACGTGCCAGCAACGTTATAGCGGCGTCGCGTGGCAGACATTGCCGCAACGTTACAAGACAATTTTCCACCAATGAGGAGGAGGCTAGGCCAGGCAGCGCGAGACGATAGAAAGTACCGTCCGTGTATTTTAGAGTTAGTCGGTTTTCTATGGCATCGATTAGGCCGCAAAGTTGCACATTTGGGGAGATACCTAGTGACAGAAACTCGAAATTTTACCTCGCGTTCGAGAAATGATAACATTTAAAGCTCTTACAGTAAGTTTACATTAACAGAATGAAAAATACAGTGTGCGTGTACTATTCTGCAGTACAACTGTTTTAAAGGGACTACAGAATATCACTCGCACACTGGTCAATAGACTTACTGTGCCAGTTTTTATAAATTATCAGTTAAAAAAAGTTGAGATTTATTTTGAAGTACATTTACTGTGCGTGCTTTTAAATCAGATCTAACGTTGATTGAAAATCCTTTAAGTTTTAAGAGATGGTTATTTATGGTACTAGTGGGTAAAGTAAGATATTGCCCATGAGAAAATTAACCTGCGAGGCGTCAGCCAAGCAGGTTAATTTTCGAGAGGGCAATATCGGTTTACCCATGAGTGTCATACAAGGTTTATCCAATAAATAGCTTAGGAATTCATATTTTTATTAAAAATCTTAATAACATTTACAAGAAAATAATTTGACAAGTGACTGTTGAGTGGATAAAATAAATAATTATCCACTCAATAAAGTAAAAGCCACGCGGGGGTTATTATTGAGTTTATCTATTTAAAATAAAGCTGGTAATTGTCTCATTATCTGTATGTATTGGATAAAGTAAATTATTCTGTTAGACATTAAACTTTAAAAAACTTAAAAGAAGAAGAAGTAGAAGAAAGTATTAACAACTGTGCTATATAAACAGAAATTCGTGTGGATATTATTGGAATTAATAACTAATTTTATAATAATGGGAATGTAAAATTACAAAAAAAGAGTGTAAGTAATGGATGTATTTTAAATAAAGGCTGTTCCTAAATTTTGAGGTTATGTTACAAATTATCTTTGGTTTTAGATATAAGGTTCCTTACCAAACTTGTTAATGTTTTTTATAACAAATTGGGACTTTTTTATTTAATAAACAGATTCACTATTAAGCATATAATATAAAGTTGAAAATAAAATGCAAAACGATAGTCTTGATTATAAAACAGAAATAAAAAATGATTTAGAAAACAATCAAAAAGATTTAGGTCCAAAAAATTTATACCAGGAACAAGAATGTGAAAAAGAAAAGGATATCTTCGTTGCCAATAATTCAAAATATATTTTGGCACATGTAGACAAAGAAAAAGATTATTTAGGTTCATTAAAAGATATAAAAAAAGAAGTTATTGAACAAGAGATTAAAAATGAAATGGAAGATAAAATGACTGTTGAATTTGAACCAACATTTTTTATTCGAGATCTTAAATTAGAAACTGGTATTAAATCTGAAAAGGTAGAAAAGGAATGTAATATTAATAGTTTTGAAAACCGAGACTGTAGTATTGATCTTATGGACCAAGTTTCTGAAAAAAATAAAAAAGAACAAAAGTTATATGAATATTGTGAGAAAAACTCGCTTCAAAAAAGTCCAGAATACGAATCTGATGACTCAAACAGTGTAAAACCAGATATTACTTTACAAAAGTTAAATAAATGTTCATTCTGTGGTAGAAAATACAAACAAAAAAGTCATTTAGTCAGGCACATTCGCTTTATACATAAAGAAGAAAAATCTTTCAAATGCTCACATTGCTCGGAAACATTTACATGGAAAACTCAGCTAATGCGACACATCCAAAAGCTTACAGGTGACAAACCTCATTCGTGTTCGTTTTGTGATAAAAAATTCACAGATAAAAGTGGTTTGGGCAGGCACATACGAATTCATACAAAAGAAAGACCATTTGTGTGCTCATATATTCGGAAAATGGCGCACAGTGAAAAAATCTGGCGCTGTGATAAGACGTTCTCAAATAGAAGTAATTTAATCGTGCATAATCGAACGCACACACGAGAAAAGCCATATTTATGTTCATTCTGTGATAGAAAGTTTTCACAGAATAGCAATTTGGTCGGGCATATTCGTAGAAAACATCCACAAGAAAAAGCATCAAGTTCAAATGGTTTAAAAAAATGTTAAACATTTTTTTTTATTATCTTTTTGCGAAAAACGAAAAATGTTTGAAAAAAAAAATTCAAAAAAAAATCAATTTTTTTTTTAAAAAGTTTAACCCCCATAACTTTCTTGTTTTTGGGGGGATTACTTTCAAAAACAATAGGGATCTTCCCCTCATAGAACTTTATTTTTCCTGAAAAGACGATCGGATTATTCGTTCTTAAGTTATCGTGTTAACAAAAATCTAGACATCGGAAGAACGGACGGATGGACGGACAGAAAAGAAAGTTTCTTATTTTTTCATGAAACAAATTTAAATTGAAGAATTTTTTGTTCGCAGGCTCTGTAAATAGTATAATAAGGCAACGTTCAAGTATTACGTAACGCAAATTATGATCATTTTGGACTTTGACTGTGCGTGTATATAAAAATGTTAAAAATAAACTTAATTTTTGAAACACCCCGTGTAAAAAATATTGCACTGTGAAAAAAGAAAACTTACCTGGTGAATTCAGATGGATCCCCGCCCTTCCTGCAACGGGAACAGCTGGCAACACTGGAGAAAATAAGTGTTCGTCGAATTTTGGATCTGCTTGTGAGTGGGGCAAAAGACTGCTTCTTCTAAATTTTTAAAAAAATGTAAAATATCTACTTTTTTTGTTGAACTATGGTCTATTTCATCAAGCAAGAGAGTAAATTAAAAATCGCACAGTAAATATTTTTACAACAGGTTTGAATAGTATATGTTTGTGTACAGAATATAGTTATGTTTTATAAAATAAACTACGCAGTATATTCGCACATCCAATATTCGAATCTGTTTTGAAAATATTCACTGTGCGATTTTTAATTTACTAACTTGCTTGATGAAACAGACCATAGTGGTTGTAAGTATTAATAAAAACTGATGTATAAAAGGTTATTTTCATTGGGAATAAAGTAAAACAAGCCGGGAAGATATGTAATGCTACGCATTCCATTATATACTATTCACAGTAGATGGTATATTGCATTTTTTAAATACTCAAACGCAAGTTAAAATTATTCAAAACGAAAAATAAAATATTGCTGCCAATAAGCAAATACTTTCCCTGTAGGCGGCCTACAGTAGGACTTTTTCATTAAAACAAAAAAAAAGTTAAAAGAAAAATTAAAGATGTTAATTGTTTTATTAAAAAAAAAAAAAAAATTAAAGAAGTTAGGAAGTTTTCAAAAATTTTTTTTTCGAAAGACAAAAAAATTTTTTAAATGATAGTTCTTTCAATTTTTTAAAAAATTTAACCCCCCATAACTGTTTTGTTTCAAAAACTATAGAGATCTTTCCTCATGGAACTTGATTTTTTCTGAAAATGTCAAGTCGATCTAATTATAATCCAATGAATGAATAATTTTATTAGGGGAGGCATAGCGTAGTGGCTAGCGCGTATGTATAGCAAGTCTACTATCGTGAGTTCGATTCTCACTGGCGCCGATTTGCCTTTTTCAGTTAATTAATAATTGAAATTTGGCGAAGGCGATAAGTGAAACGGACAATCCCTAGAAACTGGTTCGAAAGTCAGTATAAGCCGGTGGTTCCCTCTACTACTAGCCACACAAGTCCTGGACTTAGGGTATGCTTAATTAAGTAGAATAGTACGAGGTTAAACAAATAAACAAAAAAAAAAAACAAAATTCATTCTTGAGTTATCGTGTTCACAAAAATCGTGACATCAGACGGACGGATGGACACACAGTGATGTTAAAAAAAACGTGACATCAGACTGACAGACCGACATTTTCATATTTTCTTATTTTTTCATGAAACTTTGTATCCAAGAATTTTTTGTCAAGGACGTTTTTTGGCGATTTTGGGAAATTCAAAACTACCGTATACTACTATTCTGGCGCTACGAGCTTTAAATAGTACAATAAACGTTTGTTTTTTTGTACTTACCTAGGAAAGGGCGAGTTAAAATTGGCCATTTGCCTCCTAATAAAAGGGGAAGGGGTGTGTTGTGCCAGAGTACCTCCAATGTGGACTTTCCCAACTACGGTGAGTCCAGAATAAAGGGTTACGTTGCCGTTGTGCTCCAGGATTGCCAACATATGAAGATGCTAAAAAAATAGTTTTATTATAACTGTCCCACAAAAAAACAGTATTTAATACACTGCCCATTTCCCCATTTTTCACCACCGCGCGTGAAATGGATTTTTTATTATCAGATTCACTTTCAGCTACCTTAAAAACCCCAATATAATAATTTTCACGAAAACTATCCCCCGCCCCTCAGTTTCGTCGACCCCAAAAACCCCTATATACCAATTTTGACGAAAACATTGAAAACATTCAAAAATATTTATCCCCTCACCCCCGCATGGGTGAAGTTAAAAAAGAATTACTATATGGCAATTTTCAAATTTTTGTAAAAAAATAATTTTTTCTTCCATTTGCCCCCCTTGCCGCACCCCAATGTTCACCAAAAACAATCCCAAGCGAGAACTTTTGGTAACATACCTGTATGCCAAATTTCAAGTCTCTAGTTTAAAGCGTTCTTAAGTTATCGTGCTTACAAGCTTTAGATTTTCCGGACAGAAAGCCCCACCGATCGACCGACATTTTTATTTTTGTTGGAAATTGATTTATACCGACATAAAACGTCATAACGTCCATGATACTGCAATACCGCTTAACGTCCAATGGAGCTCTCTACAACTAGAATTATGAAACAAAAGACGTCTACCCTATCTCTATCTCATTTGTGCTACACTTTCCAGCCAACCAAATAAATACTGTATTTGTTTTTCATACAACAAATACAGTATTTATTTGGTTGGCCGGAATTTATTTGGTTGGCCGGAAATACAGTATTTATTTGGTTGGCACTGAGCGCCACGAACGAACATAGCTAATGTGAATCTGTAGAATAAGATAATTCTACTAAAATTTAGGTGGCGCCAGTAATTTCTTTAATAAAAATATTATAGTTACACTTTTCGCCCGGCCAAGTAAATATTGTATTTGTTCAACAAAGAACAAATACAGAATTTGTTTGGTTGGGTGGAAGTGGGAGTGTATGTATGTCTTCTATCCTTTTTGGGTAGAACTTTTGTCCCTGTCTAATCTAACGGGAGAAATCGCCATTGCAAAACCGCGTAACGTCTAACTGCAATACCGCGTAACTAATGAAAGTAGCAAAATCAAGATTTTCACAAGCGTGATCTACACAATAAGTGGCGTATATTGAGTTAATATTTGTGAGAAATAACCATTTTAAAAAGCCTCTTAAGCTTTTTAAATTTATTATTTCTAATTTAAAAATTCATCAAGTAGGTCAGATATTTATTTGAAAACCGCGTTGACAACAATTTGACGTATGAATTTTTAATTGTATTTTTTAATAACGCATATACAATGGATTTATGATTAGAAATAATAGAAAGTGAGGCTGATCCTGAGATAAAAATGCATGTAGATCCAGAGGACTGCAAGAAAATTAGAAAAGGGAAGAAAAAAGCCGATTCAACACAGTGGAAAAGGAAATTAAACAAAAAGCAGAGAATGATGGGCCAGGAATACACCGGGTTTAGAAAACAGAATGAAAAAATTGTCCAGGATGTATCAAAAGAAGAAAGGAAGTTAGGACCTGCATGTATATCAGAATATTGTAAAAATACGAACGTATTCAACTGTAATATGTTTACAGAAAAGAACAGAGAAGATTTATTAAAAGATTTTTGGAAAATGACGTGGGGGTAGAAGAATGTGTTTTTATTATCAATGATAGACGTAGAAGGAACCATTAAGAAGAAGAAATTAAATGGAAATGTTTCGAGAAGATCCGAATCAAGAAAATACTACCTGACAATTAACGATCAAAAAAAAAGGGTTTGCAAAAGTATGTTCCTTAACACACTCGGAATAAAAGAATGGACTATTCGGTATTGTATAGAAAATAGAGCTCCAAATAAACCAAAAGAAGAAAATAATGAAGACATAAAATTAAGTAAAACTATTGGTATATCATTGTTATAATATTTTAGTTTAATAAATATTTTATTAGCCAGCTTAAAGTATAATATTTTTACTTTAAAAAGCGTTACTTTTCTGTTAATCATTAATATAATAAGTTTTTCCTTCTCCTGTAAAATTTTGTTTCTAAACCTTACGCGGTTTTGCAGTTAGACGTTACGCGGTTTTGCAGTTGGACGTTAAGCGGTATTGCAGTATCATGGACGATAATACGTGAAAATACGCAAAAAAAATTTTTTGCACGAATACAAGGCTTTCCCGTAATTTTAAAAAATTCTCAAGATGGGAAATTAAACCTGAAGAAATTGTATTGTTTTTAATAAATATCGACGAGCTGGAGCCAAAAATGACATCAGTATCCTCGTAAAATTTAGCTTGGTGGGGTAAAATGCCAAAAAGTGGGTAATTTCCCCATTTTTTTCCCCGATGTTTATAATTTATTTTTTGCTCACCGGTATTGGTACGGCATCTTTTGCGCTGATGCTGGTCAGCATACCGAACGAAACGTTGCTGCAGGTGCTGTTAAAGTCCAGCCGAACTATGGACAGCTGAAATCTGGACAGCAGAATATAGCAGAGGTAGCGTTGCCCTGTCAAATCGTCACTCAAGAAAACTTTTGAGGCCGGGCCTGCACATACACTATCCCTAAAAAAAAATCGCAATTTTTTCGTTGTTAAGGGCAAATCGAAAATAAAATAGATAGAATTTTTTGCTAAATTATAATTAATTATAGTGTTTGACATGAAAAATTCTGTATCATTAAATGTATTAGCTGAATAGTGAATAATTTTTTTGAACCCGGCAAAAAGTTATTTTTTTTTCGAAAATTTTATCATTGCTGAAAATACTTACTTAATGATAGTTTTTTTATACGCTGATAATCACATGTATAAAACAGAAGTGGGAGAAGCTAGGAATCGTTAAAAATTAAAAAACGACAATTTTGAAAAAAAAACTTTCTATTTTGCGATTCTTACAAGCTCATAATCACACGCATTTTATAGACCTATCAGAGGTTCATACTTTTTTTCTTTTGGGTTGGCAATACAGGACAAAAGACAATCGCTTGGCGTTTTCCGTGCAAATGTCAACCTCGCTTTTAAGTTTAGTTTTGTACGAAATTGTGTTTTAAGTTAATTTTTACAGTGTTAAAATTGTGACTTGGTTACTCGCAGTGAAAAATAAAAAAAATAGTGTAAAGCACTCGTTTCATAACACGTTTTTAGCGCACGAGTACAAGTTTAGAAAACGAGCCGCTGGCGGTGAGTGTTATGGAACTAGTACTTTAATATACTATTACGTATTTTCGCTTTTAGGACCGGAAATGATTAAAAAAAAAAATGTTATGGTTCCATCTACAGAGCGGTCAGAAAGTCACCCCCCTCTTAACTTTTGAACGAGTTGAGATATCGACTTCAAATTTAGAACTCTTGAATAAGACTTTTAAGAGGTGAAAGTATTAAATATATGCTAAAAGATAGTTTAAGTTGTCTTATTCAAGAGTTCTAAATTTGAAGTCGATATCTCAACTCGTTCAAAAGCTAAGAGGGGAGGGGTGACTTTTGGACCACTCTGTATAATATACTTACTGCACGGAGTAGTTGTCTGTCCACAAATACTCCAAACACAGGGTCGGATTCGACCGTACGTGGGACATTGATTTGGAGCAGTCGAAAAACGAAGTGTTGGGCTGTGGGTTGGTTCCAGATTGGCTGATGTGCAACCTGGGCGCCTGCTGCAACCAGGGACTGCCAATCGAGGAGGCGGCGGGTGACTGGCAACGACTGAAAAACAAAGTTATTTTACTTTAGTGAGAAAAGTCTTGCGTTAGAAAAAAAAATTAAAAATGTGAAAACGATGCTATCGACCAATATTGCTATTGAAAAATGGAGTTACTGCTTTCTAGCTTAGTTAGGCAGTTAATTCGTTTTTACGTGATAGTGACTCATGCTCAAAGCGACCTGCCGCTTTACGCTTTCTTACCCACAACGCCTATACTTGGTCTATCCCCTTTTCATTTCGTTCCCCGCGCGGTCCATACTTTTAATATCACGTATTTACGGATCATACTTCAGCAATGTTAAGGCCCATCCAGAGACTCGCATAACAAGCGTAATACATAAGAATGTGATACCGTGATTGGCTTAAAAGATACATGACGGCACATCAAACCAATCACGGCATCGACTTCTTATGTATTATGCTTCTTATGTGAGCCTGTGGATAAGCCCTTAGAAGAGGAATCTTATATTTTCTTTGAACAGTGGCAACAATGTGATTAGTTTACCATCTGTTTGACCAGGAGCCAACGAACTAATAACTCTTCTCTCTAGAATAGGCATTTCATTCGTTAAAACTGACAAAAACGTTGGCAACATAAACATTCGTCTGTCTTACTCGCACATCTTTGTTCTAACAGATCTGTTGTCTCTGCAGAGACAACAATACCAGTTACTGGTAATTGTTATTGTTCAGGCCTGAATATACCTATTATTTGTTTACAAACAAACCGAGATGCTGGCGATACTTTATTTTAACGGTATGCCTATTCTAGAAAGAAGAGTTCTTAGTTCGTTGCCAGAAGCGCACGTTGAAAACCATGGTCAAACACAAGCGCCTAATTGCAGCTTTCCTTGCACGACTTTGTTTTGTTTTTTTGTTGTTTAGTGTTTTTTTTTAATGAGGGGGCCTTGGTTTACGTTAACGTTGGTTTGGCGTCTTTTGGTGTTTTTTTTTGTAAAAAAATGTTTTTTATTTAAATATATTGAAAAACGGCCAGCACATGCGCGTGCGCATGCGCAGATTATCAAAACGCGGCATAAAGAGCTGCATATAAGCGCTCCTAAAAATACAACGAATATAACCTAACAAAAGTACTAATAGAAAACTAAAAGCGAAAATGGATTGCGTGAAAATAGAAAAAGTGGACGATACAATCGAAAACAAAGTAAAAGAAAAATTTGTGGACATTTCTATTTGCAATACCTTAAAAGAAGAGGATTTTACTCAAAAAGTTAAAGAAGAGTTGGTAGATGCTGATGAACTTGAAAGCATTAATAATTTCAATAATCAAGAGTTCCCTGAAAACATAAAAGAAGAAATAAAGATCGAGATTGAAGAACATAAAGTAAAATTTACAGAAGAAGAAATCATTGATCAGTGTTTAGAGGATACCCAACAAAAACAATTTTGTGGGTTACAAAATGAACCTTTGGGCCCAAAATGCAAATTAAATCAGCATGTTAAAGGAAACTCTAGAAATATTCTGCTACAGTGTTACATTTGCAATTTAAACTTTAATTTTGAAAGCAAATTAAAGAGCCACATTCGAACACACACAGGAGAAAAACTATATAAATGTGGGTTTTGTGAAAACATGTTTTCTCAAAAATGCCATTTGGATGAGCATAGTCGAACGCACACATCAGAAAAGCCATATAAGTGTGGACATTGTGATAAAAAGTTTTCTCAAAAAGGCACTTTGGACAACCATATTCGAACGCACACAGGAGAAAAACCATATAAATGTGGGTATTGTGGTAAAATGTTTACTCAAAAAGGCACTTTGGACCTTCATATTCGAACGCACACAGGAGAAAAACCATATAAATGTGGTCATTGTGATAAAATGTTTACTCAAAAAGGCACTTTGAACCTCCACATTCGAACGCACACAGAAGAAAACCTGTATAAATGTGAGTATTGTGATATAAAGTTATCTCGAAAAGATGCTTTAGACCGCCACATTCGATTGCACACAGGCGAAAAACTGTATAAATGTGGGCATTGTGATAAAAAGTTTTTTCAAAAATGCCATTTGGACAAGCATATTCGAACGCACACGGGAGAAAAACCGTATAAATGTGGGTATTGTGATAAAAAGTTTGTTCAAAAATGCCATTTGGACAAGCATATTCGAACGCACACGGGAGAAAAACCGTATAAATGTGGGAATTGTGATAAAAAGTTTTCTCATAAAGTCTGTTTAGACCTCCACATTCGAACGCACACAGGAGAAAACCTGTATAAATGTGGGTATTGTGATATAAAGTTATCTCGAAAAGATGCTTTAGACCGCCACATTCGAACGCACACAGGCGAAAAACCATATAAATGTGGGCATTGTGATAAAACGTTTTCTCAAAAAGGCCATTTGGACAACCATATTCGAACGCACACAGGAGAAAAACCGTATAAATGTGGGTATTGTGATAAATTGTTTACTCAAAAAGGCACTTTGAACATCCATATTAGAAAGCACATAGGAGAAAACCTGTATAAATGTGGGTATTGTGATATGAAGTTTTCTCGAAAAGACGCTTTGGACCGCCACACTCGAACACACTCAGGAGAAAAACCGTATAAATGTGGGTATTGTGATAAAATTTTTTCTCAAAAATGCCATTTGGACAGGCATATTCGAACGCACACGGGAGAAAAACCGTATCCATGTGGGCATTGTGATAAAAAGTTTTCTCAAAAAGGCACTTTGAACAAGCATATTCGAACGCACATATGAGAAAACTGGTATAATTTGGGCATTGTAATATAAAGTTTTTTCAAAAAGGCACTTTGAACAAGCATATTCGAACGCACACAGGAGAAAAGGCGTATAAATTGTTATCCACATTTTAGTAAAAAAAAATCATTACTAGTGCATATTAACAAACGCACTGGAAATAATTAGAGCACTGTATAGGCAGGTTTGTTAGGGTAGGTAGGCAGTTTCCACACCACACAAAAGAGCACCGACATACAAAAAATTTCACACCTAAAATGGAGGACGAATGTGCGTTTGGACTTTTGCATTAATTTTCGGAATATTTTCGAATAAACGCCAGTTTGGAAAATTAATTAACTTTTCCTACGACCTATGGTCTGATTTTTCAAGCAAGATAGTAAATTAAAAATCGCACAGTGAATATTTTCAAAACAGATTCGAATATTGGATTTGCGAGTATACTGCGTAGTTTATTTTGTAAAACATAGCTATATTCTATACACAAACATATACTATTCAAACCTGTTGTAAAAATATTTACTGTGCGATTTTTAATTTACTCTCTTGCTTGATGAAACAGACCATAGTGCCTATTTCCCACCCATTGCTTATGACAACAGTTGGGAAGTGTCAATCAGCTCATTTTACATATCTGCTGTCAGAAAATTAGTAAACATCAAACACATAACCTTAAATTGACAAACTAATCTTAATAATAATAATAGTCCTTAAGGGCTTGTGTGGGCTTATGGTAGATAATAATACATAATAGATATACAAGATATGGTTAATCTTATGGTCTCGAGTTTTGACTAGACAAAAAATAAATAAATAAATTAACAATCAGATATAAATACAATTAGGTTTCTGGGCACCCCCCAAACACGAAGATTAAGATAATTTTTGTGTTTGTTTGATGTTAGGTCGTAGGAAAAATGGTATACGTACCTCGACGCAAACCGTTTCAGTGTACATCGAGTGCTTTTTTTACTCGGCTGCGCCTCGTTTGGAAAAAAAACGCAGTCTTGTGCACTAAAAACTAGGTTCGCGTACTCATTACATTACATTTTGTTACTTTGGTTAGAGAATTAAACTTATTTATTTGTTTTAGCAAAAAAAGCTTTATTTTCCTTCTAAGGGAACGTTCAAGTATTACGCGTTATTCAAGGCTGTAGAGATTTCATATTTTGGCTACCCCCTCTAACACACCCCCTATTAGGGGGGTAGCCAAAATATGAAATCTCTATAATCTATAATAACGCGAGAACCGGGGTGTGAAGTGTATGAATTTTGGTACAATTTGCGTTACGTGATACTTGAACGTTTCCTAAACTAAAAACTAGATTTCTTGAAATTTAATCAAAAACGAAAAAAGAAAATACTGCAGCCAATAAAATAATACTTTCCCGTATAGTAAAAAATTTAAAAAAAAATCGTTTCTCATAAAAATTTTTTTTTTCAAAAAAACATTATTTTTTTCAAAAAAACATTATTTTTCGTAAAAAGAAAAAAAAAATAAAAAAAATGTTTTTGTAACAATTGTTTTTACCACATTTTACCCCCTTACCCCAATCCGATTTTTATCAAAAATAATCCCATCCTAGTACTTTGGATAATCAATCAATGGTCCAAATTTGAAGTCTCTAGCCCGAAGCGTTCTTGAGTTATCGTGGTCACAAATTTCCCGGACACAGACCGACCGACAGACAGATTTTTTTTTTGACGGAAATCATATATTTTTTTTAATAAAAGCCCAGAAACGTAAAAAAAGTAATAAAAATTTTTCGAAATTTTTTTACTAACGCAAGACTTTCCTTGGGAAAAGTAAAATTTAAAAATAATAATCAAACATTTTCAACATTTTTTTTTCAAAAAAGTTTTTTTGTAAAACGAAAAAACTTTTTTGAAAAAAAA
The DNA here is from genome assembly GCA_958510825.1 of Brachypterus glaber. Classification (NCBI taxonomy): domain Eukaryota; kingdom Metazoa; phylum Arthropoda; class Insecta; order Coleoptera; family Kateretidae; genus Brachypterus; species Brachypterus glaber. Next base: position 54,494,968 of record OY294047.1, on the reverse strand, counting down.
TGTTTTTTTTTATAAGAAAGTAAAAACGTACCTTATTGTGGCCATAGAACTGTGAGATCTAGATTGTTGCAAGTTACAAAAACTTGCTACACTTGTTGGTTTACTACTTATCGGACTAGGGGGCACCAAATTTTGCATACTTGTGAAATTGTCCCACATGGACAGACGACTTTTTAACTGAAAAAAAAAATATTATTTATATGATGTCAAATACCACGTTTATATAATATATTATCAGTTAACTACCGTAGTTACGGTATTTATAACTATTACAACGTACTACTAAGGGTGCCGTTGTATTGAAATCTTCGTCAAAAAGTCAAAATCTCTGACCATGTTTTTTATGATATTTCTGGGGGGGGGTCAAAAATGATCAAAATTTGTGTTACGTAATACTTGAACGTTCCCTATAAACAAAAATCAATTATTATATCTTAAGAAATAAGTTTCAATTACCCTACAGAGTGGTATTTAGTTTACGCGCTGTGACGTCAGAGTCGCATTCTCAGATTGACACGAGTATAAATTATACAAGCGCCTAAATGCAGCTCTCTATGCAGAATTTTGTTTTGCTTTTTTGTTGTTGGGTCTTTTTTTATGAGGGGGCCTTGTTTGGTGTTTTTTTTTGTAAAAAAATGTTTTTTATTTATGCGCATGCGCAGTTTATCAAAACGTTGCATAAAGAGCTGCACATAGGCGCTCATTAATTATACGGAAGAAAAAGACAAAATAAATAGAGAGTGTTCTGTGGTGGCAACAATGTGATTAGTTTACCATCTGTGTGACGCATCTTAAAAAATTGTTAATTTAATAAACAAAAGAACAGATAATCAGTTTTTAACTTCAGAATTTTGAATTTTTGGAGCTCCAGTTTCTATCAATGCTAGAGTGCAAAATCCAGTATTTACATCATAATAAAATAGTAGGAAGATAAAAATAAAGAAACATAACCTAACAAAAGTACTAATATAACTAAAAGCGAAAATGGATTACGTAAAAATAGAAAAAGTGGAGGATACAATCGAAAATATAGTAAAAGTAGAATTGGTGGATAGTTCTATTCACAGTGCTTTAAAAGTAGAGGATTTTAATCAAAAAGTTAAAGAAGAATTACTCGATGCTGTTGAACTTGGGGGTGTTAATAATTTTAATAATCAAGAGTTCCCTGAAAATTTAAAAGAAGAAATAAAGATCGAGATTGAAGAACATGAAGTTAAAGTTAAGGAAGAAAAAATAATTGATCAGTGTCTAGAGGATACCCAACAAAAGCAACTTTGTGAGGTTAAAAATGAGCATTCTACTTTTAATGAAAGTCCAAACCAAAATGTCAAATTAAATGAGTACATTAAAGGAAAAACAAATTTGGAGTGTTATATTTGCAATTTAAAGTTTACTTTCAAGAGCAAATTAAAGTACCAGATTCGAACACACACAGGAGGAAAACTATATAAATGTGGACATTGTGATGAAAAGTTTTCTCAAAAAGGCGTTTTGGACCGTCAAGTTCTAACGCACACAGGCAAAAAACGGTTTAAATGTGGGCATTGTGATAAAAAGTTTTCTCAAAAAGCTATTTTGGACCGCCATATTCGAACGCACACTGGAGAAATTTTTTTTAAATGTGGGCATTGTGATAAAAAGTTTTCTTATAAATGCACTTTGGTCAACCATATTCGAACGCACACAGGAGAAAAGCCGTATAAATGTGGGCATTGTGATAGAAAGTTTTCTCGAAAAGGCACTTTGGACTTGCATATTCGAACGCACACAGGAGAAAAACCGTATAAATGTGAGAATTGTGATAAAATGTTTATTCAAAAAGTCCATTTGGACTACCATATTTTAACGCACACAAGAGAAAGTCCATATAAATGTAGGCATTGTGATAAAAAGTTTTCTCAGAAAGGGCATTTGAACCGCCATATTCAAACGCACACAATAGAAAAACAGTTTAAATGTGGGCATTGTGACGAAAAGTTTTCTCGTAAAAGCCATTTAGACAACCATATTCACACGCACCCAGGAGAAAAACCGTATAAATGTGGGCAGTGTGATAAAAAGTTTACTCAAAAAGGTCATTTAAACAACCATATTAAAACGCACACAGGAGAAAAACCGTATAAATGTGGGCATTGTGATAAAAAGTTTTCTCTAAGTGGCACTTTGAAGAGACATATTCGAACGCACACAGGAGAAAAACCATTTAAATGTGGACTTTGTGATAAAAAGTTTACTCAAAAATGTACTTTGAATGGCCATATTCGAATACACACAGGAGAAAAGCCATATAAATGTGGGCATTGTGATAAAAAGTTTTCTCGTAAAGTCAGTTTGGACCCCAATATTCAACCGCACACTGGAGATAACCTATATAAATGTGGGTATTGTAGTAAAAAGTTTCATCAAAAAGGCCATTTGAACAACCATATTCGAACGCACACAGGAGAAAAACCATATAAATGTGGGCTTTGTGATAAAAACTTTTCTCAAAAAAGTATTTTGAATAACCATATTCGAACACACACAGGAGAAAAACCATATAACTGTGGGCATTGTGATAAAAAGTTTCATATAAAAGGCACTTTGGACAGACATATTCGTACGCACACGGGAGAAAAACAATATAAGTGTGTTCATTGTAATAAAATGTTTTCTCAAAGTAGCCAGTTAAAAAGACATACTCTAACACACAGTGGAGCAACAGTGCATTTAAAGAAGTATGTTGTACAAAATATGAAGGGTACAGGGGAAAAACCCAGGTAGTCAAAAAAAGCTGAATTTGAGTTAAATGTTTTTTCCGATGGGTTTATTTATTGAAAAAAAGTGTACAAGGATTGTGAGAATCAAAGGATTGTGGAAGATTGTCAAAACAAAAAGTTTGTGAAAGATTGTACAACATTTAAATTAAGATTGTTTAAGATTGTGGGAAGATTTCAGATGATTGTGGAAGATTGTAGATGATTTCGGATGATTGTGGAAGAAGGAATTGTCAAAGATTGTTTGATAGGTGTACAAGGATTGTCCAATAAATAAACCCCTCGTGCTTTTCAAAGTTTTGCATGAACGATGATGGCTGATTCGGAAAGTACACTTTCCAGGGGGCCTGTAGCGACAAAGTCCTTAAACACTTTACTCACAAAATGCGTTTTCATTAATCATTCAATTTCATATAATTTTTTTGCAACGGTTTTGGAAAGTCAAAATCTCTGACGTTTTTTATGATATTTCTCGACTTTTGAGTCGAAATCGGTAAAAAAAAATTGCGTCCGTTGTCTGTCTGGGTGTAAACTCGTTAACTCCATTTCTAAAAAAGATATCGACAAGCGATTTTTTGCATATCGTTTCTTATCGTTGTGATATTCGTACAACGGATATCCATACGTCATAGGCGTGACGTGTACACCCGGTTAAATAGTCACCGCGCACAAGCGACGGAGCCAGTTATCGTACCTACGTCTTAACAAGACAAGTAAATGTTTTATGTAGTGCACTACCTGTATGTATAATTATCTGTGATATTAATAAAGCTCCATGTACGTATTTTCCACTGTATTATTTACAATACCACTCGAACATTATAATGGCGACGCAGGATTTATGGAAAAACTAAGGTATTTATGAAAATTTTCCGAAAAATTGTTCGACAATTTGGCGTGCAAAATGGCGACCGGCAATTTTCATTTTAAAGATTTCAACCCGCAATCAGACGAATTTGACATTTACGAGGAACAATTAGAGCAATATTTCGTATCCAATCAAATTAAATTAGAAGAAATTAAAATAGCAGTCATTTTAAGTTCAATTAATGCAACAACTTATAAATTATTAAGAAGTTTAACCTTTCCGAAAAAACCCAAAGAAGCGAAATATGAGGAAGTTATGAAACATTTAAGATCACAATTCAGCAGTAGTAGCTGTATTTGGAGGGAGCGTAAAAAATTTTACGACATCCGACAAGGGGATGATGAAAGCGTAGTACAATGGTTTGCTAAAATTAAAGCTTTCGCCAGCAATTGTCAATTTGGTGATCAATTATCTTCTATTTTGCGGGACAAATTCATATGTGGGTTAAGAAGCGGGACAATTTTGGACAGGCTATGTGAAATAAAAATGGAGAGTACCATGGAAGAGGTACTAGAAATTGCCAGAACCAAGGAAGATGTAGAGAGAGAAAGAAGTATCAACGCAGTTGGATATTCAAAATCCGCGCCAAAATGGGCGGCGACTTCTGACCGGTCGAGTGACGTGAAGCGTGGCAATAGACAGCGCCAAGAGTACAACAAGGGACGTCAGATGTCAAAACAATTTAACAAAAGCGATGGAAAATCAAAGAATTTTAACTTCAAAAGCTGCAAAATTTGTGGAAACGACCATGGAAGCCGTAAATGTAGGTTCAGTAACTACAAATGCAGAACATGCAGTCATAACCATTTAGAAAAATTGTGCAGGAAAAACCACGTCAATTTTATGGAAGAAAATCAGGTAAAAAGTGAAATTTTAGCTATCAATAATAATAAAGGCATTATAAAAGACGATTTTAAGGTTGAATTAAGCATTTTTAACAAACTTTTTACATTTCTAGTAGATTCTGGGAGTAATGTAAGCGCCGTAAGTTTAAAAACATACAACTTATATTTTAAAAATCATTGTCAACTTTTAAAGGATGAAACAAGTTTTAGGAGTTATAATAACAGTAAATTTAAGCCGTTGGGGCATATTTATGTTGATATCATTTATAATAAGGTTAATAAAAAACAAAAATTTTACGTTATTGAAGAAGCTTCTGTAGACATAGTCGGACGCGACTGGTGTCATAATTTTAATATTTCCTTTGAAATGATTAAACAGATAAACTTAATAAATAAAAGTAACAATGATAAAATATTAACGGAACTTATAAAAAAATATGATTCTGTATTCACGAATGATCTTGGATGTTTCAGGTACTCGAAGATATGTTTGGTGCTTAAGGAAAATTCCACACCGATCTTCTGTAGACCTCGTGCCCTACCCCTAGCCTATAGACAGCAAGTTGAAGCAGAATTGGAAAGACTTCAGAAAAATGGAATAATTTCGCCAGTAAACACCAGCAATTACGCAACACCTATCGTAATTGTGCCCAAGAGTGACGGAACGCTACGTTTATGTGGTGACTACAAGACGACCATCAATAAACACCTAAAAAAAATGCAACATCCATTACCACTGATTGAGGACATTTTTGCAAAGGTTAGTGGAGGTATACAGTTCAGTAAAATTGACCTTAAAAATGCCTATACGCAATTCGAACTAGACGAAAAATCTAAATCATTATTAACGTTAAGTACTCACAAAGGTCTTTTCAAAGTCCACAGACTTATGTATGGAATTCATGTAGCGAGTGGATATTTTCAAAAATTCATGGAACAACTGTTCATGGGCGTAGAAGATGTAGTTTGTTTCTTAGATGACATTCTTGTAACGGGTAGAAACCATCAAGAACACTTAGAAAATTTAAATAAAGTACTTCAAATATTAAAAGATGCAGGCTTAACGGTTAATATTGATAAATGTCAATTTTTTATGGACAAAGTAGAGTATCTTGGTCATGAAATTTCAAGGCATGGACTAAGAAAACTAGATTCAAAAATTAAAGCAATTTGTGAGGCTGTAGCACCAAGAAACATAACCGAAGTACGTTGTTTCATAGGCATGGTGAACTACTACGCGAGATTTATACCTACTTTAGCCCAAACCTTGAAACCTATTTATAATCTATTAAAAAATGAGGTCGATTTTAATTGGTCAAAAGATTGTGATAAATCATTTAAAGAAATTAAAGACTTGATTGCAAAAGATATATGTTTAGCACATTTCAATAGTAAACTCCCAATAATATTAACCACAGACGCCAGCAATGACGCCGTTGGTGCTGTGCTTAGCCACAAAGTAGATGCTAAAGAACGAATAATTGCTTGTGCAAGCAGAGTGCTCACACCTAGTGAGAAAAATTATTCAACTATTCATAAGGAAAGTTTAGCCATCTTCTTTGGGGTAAGGAAATTTGCCCAATTTTTAACCGGATACCACTTCACTCTGAGAAGTGACCATCTTCCATTAAAAGCAATTTTTGGGAAAGATAAAGGTATTCCAGTGATGCATGCGAATCGATTAATTCGTTGGTCCATTTATTTATCATCTTTTGATTACTCTTTTGAACATATTAAGGGTAAAGATAACATTTTTGCAGATTATATCTCAAGGTCAACGAAAGGCATCGTCCCAGACGCAAAAGAAGAAGAAATAGATGACGGATACATAAACTTCACTGAAAACTGTATAGAATGGCCTATCGACAACAACAAAATTCGAGAAGAAACGCAAAAAGATAAGGAATTAAAATTGCTTATGAGATGGATTCAGCAGGAAAAATGGCCAGATAAGAAAAACATAAAGGAAAGTATGCAAAAATACCTAAATCAGAAGGAAAACTTGAGAATCGAGAGCAATGTGGTAATGTTAGGACAACGTATAGTGATACCGAGTAAACTAAGAAGTATTTTAATGGAAGAACTTCATTCTCCACACTATGGAATCGTCAGAAGCAAAAACTTAGCCAGAACGATCATGTGGTGGCCTGGGATCGATAAACAAATAGAAGAAGCAACAAAATCGTGCCTGGTATGTCTCAAGAACAGCAGCAGCCCAGCAAACACAGTAGTGTCATGGCCAAAAACCAATAAAGTTTTCGAAAGAATTCATATCGATCACCTGGGACCAATAAATAATAAAATTTTCCTAATCATAACAGACACGTACTCAAAATGGATTGAATGTTACTTAGTAAGGAACACTTCAGCGAAAGAAACCATAGAAAAACTATATGATTGCTTTTCGAGACTCGGATTACCAAACTGTCTGTGCTCAGACAACTTTTCTTCATTTGTCAGCGAGGAGATGGAAACGTTTTTGAAAGGTAATGGAATAAAGCACGTAACAAGCCCTCCGTTTCACCCACAATCTAACGGAAGTGCTGAGAATTCGGTTAAAACATTCAAACATAACCTAAAATGTGCTTTAGCCGACACAAAAAACCAAAACGTAAGTCTAAATGTAATGATTTCAAAAATTCTCTTTGCATATAGAACAACTCCGCACTGTACAACAAAAGTCTCCCCAGATACTCTGATGTTTAACAGAAAATTGAGAACCAAATTAACGCAGATTCAAGAAAATGCACACAGGGAGGAAGAAAATGAAGAAAAACAGCAAGAAATCAGTCAAAATGTCAAAAAAGGAAAAATTAGGAAGTTCAAGATCAAAGATTTGGTGATGATAAAGGATTTTAGAAACCCAAATAAAGTGACATGGGTACCAGGAGTAATTGAAAGAAAAATAGGGCGAGTAACGTATATTTGTAGGACTTCAGAAGGCTTTTCATGGAAACGCCACCAAAATCAACTTATAAACAGGCTGGAAAAGGGGGTAGGTCGAGTGCTGCAGGAGAAGGTCGTGAGTATTACTAAACCCAATATTTTTCCCAACAACTTACCCAAAACCAGCATATCTTTTAATAGGAGTACAGTCGATTCAGAAAATAGTAACATAACCCCCAGACTTGAAACATTAGATAACCCCAATAATGTTGAAATAACAAATAACCCTAGTTTATCTAATAAAAGCCCCGGAAAAGACATTTTAGAGCATTCAGATCAAAATAACATTGTAAATAATTCAGACTCTGACGATAACAGCTTAGACAACGTGGTAATTTCACCAAAAGTTCTGTCAAATAAAAATATTATAAATAAAAAAATAATTGTTGACGAAAATATTAAAAATATTACTAATAATAATGACAGAAATGTAAAAGTAGATGTAAATTTAGGCCTAAGTAGTGACAAAACCAAAAATGGCGAAGTCGCGGAAAAGCGCGTGGAAAATTGTGACGTCAATGTGAAAGTACCTTGTAAAAATGTGAAAAATGTGAGCGTGAACAAAAAGACTGACTTAGTTTCTAAGAATAATGACTCTAAACCTAGTATTAGTAAAAATAATCCTAGTATGCTTACTAGACCAAGTAGAAACATAAGAAAACCAAGTAAATACAAAGATTTTATATCTAGCTCTGATTTACATTTTCAGGAATAATATTTTAAATACGTACCTTACAATATCTTAAATAAATACTTACATTAAAGTGCTTAAACATTTTGTATAAACGCCTTGAGAGACTATTTATTTAAACTAAAAAAAGGGGTGGATACCTACTTACCTCAATATTCTTAAAAATATATTTAGGTTACAAAACCTAGAAACCTGAAAGTGTGAAAAAAGAAAATATTATGTTAGAATGGTGAACTATAGTAATAATTTATTAGTCTAAAAGTACAGTACATCTTACAATAAATAAAACTATGTATTTACTTAATTACTTAATAATTTATTAATTTATTTAGTTACAAACTCATACAAATAAAAATAAACTAAATACATTTATTTAAATTTAACACAAGTTGTAACAATAATACACAAAATAAAATTAAGTACAAAAATTACAATAATATTTGAACATACTAATAAAATACAAAAATAAATTATTATTACAATTTGTGAACAACATTTAAAAATTACATAATAATTATGCCACTGTTTTACATAGTAGTTATTATGTGCAATTGAACAAAAACAAATGAATGTATTTTGGTTTCAGCTTTGTATGGGGGTGTGATATTCGTACAACGGATATCCATACGTCATAGGCGTGACGTGTACACCCGGTTAAATAGTCACCGCGCACAAGCGACGGAGCCAGTTATCGTACCTACGTCTTAACAAGACAAGTAAATGTTTTATGTAGTGCACTACCTGTATGTATAATTATCTGTGATATTAATAAAGCTCCATGTACGTATTTTCCACTGTATTATTTACAATACCACTCGAACATTATAATCGTATTCCGAAGAGCTGGTTAGATTTTGGGGGTAAACGACTGGGAGTCAGGGGGTAAGAATGGGGTAAAAATTCTATTTTTAGCGTTTTTTGGTTATAATTAAGTTCATTATTATTGTATGTTATTAATTAAGCACTTATAAGAAAGATATTTTAAAATTGTTCAAAAAACGTTGTAAACAATTTTTTCCTAAAATACATTGTTTTCGAGATATTGGCGTTTAAAGCAGTAAAATGTTTTTTTATCATTTGTTTTGTAGATACTTTGAAACTTTAATATACTCGTGACAATCTGAGAATGTGACTCTGACGTCAGCGCGTAAATTAAAAAGCACTCTAGTGTAACTGAAACTTGTTTATTAAGACTTAATACATGATTATTATATAGAAAATGTATATGGGAACGTTCAAGTATTACGTAACGCTCCTAGGGGGGTCATTTTCGAGTGTTACGCCCATGTTAATGGTATAGGAAAATAGCGTTACGGGAAGGGGGGGGGTCAAAAATAATCAAAATTTGCGTTACGTAATACTTGAACGTTCCCTATAAACAAAAATCAATTATTATATCTTAAGAAATAAGTTTCAATTACCCTACAGAGTGGTATTTAGTTTACGCGCTGTGACGTCAGAGTCGCATTCTTAGATTGACACGAGTATAAATTATACAAGCGCCTAAATGCAGCTCTCTATGCAGAATTTTGTTTTGCTTTTTTGTTGTTGGGTCTTTTTTTTATGAGGGGGCCTTGTTTGGTGTTTTTTTTTGTAAAAAAATGTTTTTTATTTAAAATAACATATTGAAAAACGGCCAGCGCATGCGCAGTTTATCAAAACGTTGCATAAAGAACTGCACATAGGCGCTCATTAATTATACGGAAGAAAAAGACAAAATAAATAGAGAGTGTTCTGTGGTGGCAGGGGAGGCCAGCCTTAAGTAGGTGACCTTGCAACACAGCTAAAAATGGCCGCCATAGCATCGCAATTCTATCCAAAGGTGTCGCTTACGGTATTTTTAGTAATTTTTAATAGATAGGTACCTTTTATACCTTTATGTAAAGCTTTACATTTACCCTGATAGATGGCACCGTATTAAAAATAATATTAAATTAAAAAATAGCAAATATTATTAAGATAATATTATTAAGGGTGATTCTATATTGCATATTGAACATATTTAAAACATAATCCCATTTACTTATACTTACATTTTTTTTTGTTTTAATCGTTTTGGCGCTAACTATCTATAAAGCGGGGGTTTCTGTGTTTCTAACCTAAGAAGATGAAAAGCGTGGTTTGGTGTGTGATGAAAGATTTTGATAACTTTGGAAAATGTAAGTTATTTGAATAAATATACATGCATAACAATTAAAACTAAATAATAATGATGCGTTTATGTGTTTTTAGTGTTTTTGGAATCAAGCAGTGGTGATTAACAAAATAGTCATACATTTGAAGCGGGTCGAAAGTTTTTTTTTGCGAAGATTTTTAAAGTAAGTACTTTTTTAATAATTAACAAAAAACAACAGGTTGCCCACAAATAAGGGAAAAGACAGGGCATATAATCAATCATAGAAATTGAAAAAAAACCTTGGTTTCATAACAAATTATTATTAAACCAACCAATTTCATCACAATAAAGTTCAACCAATTGGTTTAAACCACTATGTGTCCGGGAGGGTGTTTTGCATACCAAAAGTCGATATTAAGTTTTGTGATTTGGGGCAAGAAAACTAACATTATATTCTATAGACTTTTCTCCATCATTATTGACTATTTTTATAGATTTAATGTAGGTACATGGTAGTTATATCATATTTTGATTTTCAAAGATTTCTTCCAATTTGTACACTAGAATTCCTCTACAGTTTACCCCTTGACATAACCACTATTTTTCTATAGATCAGGTTATAACATAGGTTATAACCTGATGTATACAAAAATAGTGGTTGTGTCGAGGGGTAAACCGCAGAGGAATTCAAGTGTATAAATTGGAGGAAATCTTTAAAGGATACGGGGAAATCTTTAAAGATTTCCTCTTTTTCAGAGGAAACCTTTGATGGTTACGAGGAAATCTTTAAAAAATTCCACCTTTTATTAACAGTGGCAAAGCTACTCTTGTATTTTTTGTCCTAATAAAAATTTTATTTTAAAATAAAAAATTATGTTATACTATACCCAGTGGGACATATAATCCGACTAAGATGCCCACTGGGTCATGTATATTCCACTTTTTTCTTTTTTTTTTCTATATGTTTTATACAAAAAAAAATAAAAATTGTGTCTCAATGGGTTAAGCTGGCCTAGGGCAGGGCCGTGCGTACGGGGGGTTTAAACTCCCCAAGGAGGGTTTTAAACTACAATTTTTAAAAATTTATAAACTTCCTAATTAGGAACAATTTAAATCAATCAATCGAAATGTATGACTGTAATCTAAAACATTTCGGTAGGACTCCTAAAAACGTCGAAAAACATAAAAAAAAACAAAAAAAAAATCAATTTCTGTTTGTCTGTCTGTCTGTCTGTCGTCACGATAATTTATAAACGCTTTAAGCTAGAGACTTAAAATTTGGTATTCAGATGTATTTTTATATTATCTTGTTTAAGCAAAATTGGGTGTGGGTAAAACCGGGGTTAAATATTTGTTGTGGTCATTAGGGAACATTCAAGTATTACGTAACGAAAATTTTGATCATTTTGCTCCCCCCCATAACACTATTTTCCTATACAATTGACATGGGCGTAACACTCCAAAATGAACCCCTCCCTCAGGAGCGTTACGTAATACTTGAACGTTCCCTTACTTTATATACCATACCAAAATTAAAAATGTTTTGTACATATTTTTTTCCTTTTTAGGAACAACCCCGTGCCAGTATGGAAGACAACGACAAGAAGGAATACGGAGAAGAAATACCAACCTGAGATTAAAAATCGGTATAAATTAGGTGTATCGTTTTTCTTTTCCCTCATTTAGCTGACATGATTTAAAATAACTATACAGTGCGATCCAGATGTCACCCCCTCCTCTTAACTTTTGAACGAGTTGAGATATCGACTTAAAATTTGGAATCCATAAATAAGACAACTTAAACTCTTTTTGCATATATTTGATATTTTCAGCTCTTAAAATGTGGGAGGGGGCATGTGGGGACATTTTTTTAAATGGAAAGGGGGGTCGTGTAATACATCGCTTTAAAGCCTATAAAATTTATAAGAAAAAAAAATATTTTGCTACACTATTTTTCAAGATATATACCTATGTAACACCCTCCCCACTCTTAACTTTTGAACGAGATCAAGGCCGTATCCAGGCGGGGCAGGGGGGGCCCGAACACCCCCCCTAAAATTCTAAGCGAAAATCTAAAATTTTTTGAAACTTTCTCAGGGCCCGGCGTCGATAGTTTCTTTTAGTTTATAAAAAAAAGTTAATACTTCATTTATACTAAACAGTGTATACTTAATTAAGTATAGGTAAATCAATTAATAAATTGATTTATACTTCAATTCGTAAAAATTTTCGCCTGCGGCGTTGGGGTTTTCTTTCATTTTTTATTTAACAGTTATAAGACTTTAACGTAAAAATTGTAAAAAATTTCGCCGGCGGCGCTAGAGCTTTTTTGCATTTAACTGAAACTTTAAATTATAACACTGTTAAAATTAAAATAGACTATGAAATTCGTAAAAGTTTTTGCCAGCAGCGATAAAGCTTTTTTAGTTATTTTATTCCAATTAAATTTGTAAAAAAATCGCCTGCGGCATTAGAACTTTCTTGCATTTAAAATTATACCACTGTTTTATAATTGAAATAGACCAGGACAAATGTCGTTAGGGCTTTTTTATTTTTTTATTCATGTTTTTAAAAGTTGACTTTACTGCATTAAATTAAAAAAACATCATAAATTAACAGAATTCAAAAAAATTGTTTAAAAATTTTCGCCTGTGCCATTTTGATTCTTTTCGAGATTTAGGGAAAAAAATGTTGCCCCTTCTGAAAAAAAATCCTGGAACGAGATGAGATACTTCAAATTTGGAACACTGAACCTATCATTTGGCATACTGCCTTGCTCAGCTGAAAGGTCCTATCTGTATACGTTAAACCTATGTGGATAGGACCTTTCAGCTTAGCACGGCAGTATATATTTTATATTTATAGCTTTTAGCATATAATTTATATTTTTAGCTTTTAAAATTTTGTTAGGGGGCATATATGCCCCCTATGCATAGGTAGAATTTTTCTAAATGGATAGGGAGTCGTATGATACATCATTTTGAGTAAAATTATCTATATGATCATATTTTTTTTATTTTTTAAACATTTTTTTAAAGATGTTATTTTTTTATTTTTGCTAAAAATGCGACTTTTTGAGAATTTTTTTGAAAATTTTGATTTATATCATTTAAATTTGGTTAATCAATTATCAAAAATTCTTTGATTTTTTTAAAGAAATTTTGACAAAAAATTTCCATTTTGACCCCATTTTAAATCCTCAAAAAATGTCTAAAAAATAAATAAAAAGAATAAGGTTATAGGGTCAAGTAGAGGTTTTTATGAGCTTTAAAATGATGTATCACACATTGGTTAAAATTTATAAAACTTTAAAATGTCGAAAATTTAAAAAATAATGGTGAATGCGCTATTCCGTTACACCCAGGATCTTTTCTGGTTACGGCCCTGTATAGGCTTATTTGGGGCCCCATTATTAACAAAAAAAAAGCACCAAAGAAATAGTACTTAATATTAATACTTTTTATATCGTAAAAACTGAGGGTAATATATAAGACTGACTAATACAGAGACATCAGTAAAAAACAATTTTCGGCTTCCGTGCAGTAAAATATTTTCTTTGGTTTGAATACAAATGTTTTATATATATATATATATATATATATTTTTTTTTTTTTATGTACTTTTTATAAATGAAATAAATTGTTTTATTTTAATTTTTGATTTTTATTTTATTCCCACTTTCATTACTTTGATTTGAGATTTTTGCCCAAATTAAAGTAATGATAAAATCCCGTTGAAGGACAATGACGCTGTCCAGTGCTATATCTGCGAAAACGCGGACATAGCGCTGTACAGTGTCATTGTCCTTCAACGGGTTTTATTCAATAATTTTATTAAGGATTTGAAACTGGCGCCATCTCTATTACTTAAACTGTCCGCTAGATGTCACTAGGTATTTTTACAGAAACCGATAATACCGACAATAATAGTCCGCAATTCTATCACCAGAGCGCGCCTTCCACCTTCCTGTAATTTGTGTTGCCTACGTTTAACACGGGAGCTAAAGTTCTCTTATATATATTTTTTGGTGGCAACAATGTGATTAGTTTACCATCTGTGTGACGCATCTTAAAAAATTGTTAATTTAATAAACAAAAGAACAGATAATCAGTTTTTAACTTCAGAATTTTGAATTTTTGGAGCTCCAGTTTCTATCAATGCTAGAGTGCAAAATCCAGTATTTACATCATAATAAAATAGTAGGAAGATAAAAATAAAGAAACATAACCTAACAAAAGTACTAATATAACTAAAAGCGAAAATGGATTACGTAAAAATAGAAAAAGTGGAGGATATAATCGAAAATATAGTAAAAGTAGAATTGGTGGATAGTTCTATTCACAGTGCTTTAAAAGTAGAGGATTTTAATCAAAAAGTTAAAGAAGAATTACTCGATGCTGTTGAACTTGGGGGTGTTGATAATTTTAATAATCAAGAGTTCCCTGAAAATTTAAAAGAAGAAATAAAGATCGAGATTGAAGAACATGAAGTGAAAGTTAAGGAAGAAAAAATAATTGATCAGTGTCTAGAGAATACCCAACAAAAGCAACTTTGTGAGGTTAAAAATGAGCATTCTACTTTTAATGAAAGTCCAAACCAAAATGTCAAATTAAATGAGTACATTAAAGGAAAAACAAATTTATATAAATGTGGACATTGTGATAGAAAGTTATCTCGAAAAGATGCTTTAGACCGCCACATTCGAACGCACACAGGCGAAAAACCGTATAAATGTGGGCATTGTGATAGAAAGTTTTCTCGAAGAGGCACTTTGGACAAGCATATTCGAACGCACACAGGAGAAAAACCGTATAAATGTGAGAATTGTGATAAAATGTTTACTCAAAAAGGCAATTT
>OY294047.1:54389437-54479689 GCA_958510825.1 Brachypterus glaber | reverse complement strand
TATAGGGATGCTTGTCTATCATAGAAAGAATCTGAAAATATTTTTTTTCTACAAAAATGTACAGGGTTATTCAGAAATAGAGTCATTACGGTACAGTTGCGATCTCTTTAAAAAGTACTACACCCAAAAACTGTACCATTTAAATCACACTTGTCACTAAAGTCAATTGAGGACTTAACAGAGATATATAAAACAAGCAAAGAACTTTTACCTCAAGAAGTAATTTCAGAGCAATGTTTATGAAGGTGTCATCTTTTTGTTTGTTTATTTACTAAAAGAATCGCGATACAGCTTTGTGGTGTAAAATGTAGATGTCGCTAGTCGAGTTTCAGGCTACCTAGTAGCGATGTTGCGTAGTTTCCACCTTATTATGAATTCAAATCATTATACTTAAATTAAAAATGTAAAAAACTTTATTGTGTATACTATAATTATGTTTAATAATATAGTATATTTAAATCTATTAAAATTAAACTACTAGTTCATATAAAACTCATACAGAACTAATGTTTCTTAAAATTTACAATAAAATATCCAAAGTATGTTTCCAATCGGCAACACTGTACCCCTGTCAGTCATTTTACGACATTAGACTGTGAGTTTACACATTCTTTCTCTCTCTCTTTACGCGTACTAAGTGTAAACAATAGTCACTCCCCACCAGCCCCTCACCGTAGTTGGTTCACGCTTCAAACAAAGCATACGGTAGATTTCTCATCATGTTCCTTCTTGAGGTAAAAGTTCTTTGAAAACTAAGTATAATAGTCATCTTGTTTGAAACATAATTTTTCCATGTGTCAAATGTGTCAACATGCTTCACTTAAGCCAGCAACAAAAATCTATTTTAACAATATATTTTGAGGCTAATGTAAGGAAAATGGCCGAGAAATTGGAGAATTCTACACGCCAGAACTAAAATATATAGGAATGAAGATTTGGGGTCCTTTAAAAGTTTTTATTTTGCACGTTTCGTTTTTTCCTGGATTTCGTGAGATTTCGCAAGATTTCGTAAGATTTTGCATTTTATTTTGCACGATTCGGTGTTTGAAGATTTCTCAGATTTCGCGTGGCGTGTACACAAGATTTCTGTGGAGATTTGTCCCTCGTCACTTATACTTACTACTATCAGAACCTTTCTCCTTTTCGATAAAAACCCCAAACTTCGTATTCCACACCTTGCCAATTTTAAACGGTATTGCAATCATAAAGTTTTCACCCTTGGAGGTAAAGACCCTAATATAATGGCCGTTTATGAGGCACACCGCTGGCACGGGTATACCCTCGGGCTGATCAACTTTGTTGTTTGTTAAATTAACGTCAAAAGTGGGCCTCTCGCAGTAAAAGGTGCACCACAAGGCGTGTTTTATTGCCATGGGCATTGTGTAACAGCAAATTACTTTTCTGCCATTATCCAAATTGTCGTTAGTTACTAAACCGCGGGTCCATATTGCGGTGTTGCCTTTTATATAGAGCTCATCTTCCATGAAGTTTGGATCCAATTTGGTTTTGAGGATGCCCTCAGTAGGTTGTTTGCCTAAAATAAAACAAAAATACAGCTGCCAACAAAATAATACTTTCCCCTATTATAGGCATAGGCTTCTCAAGTAACACAAGTAGCTTTAAAGTGTCTCCTACTACGTATCCCGTACCCGGCATTATCCGAGCGTCAAATTAAAACGGGACCACCTCATTTAAGTTGCAAAAATTTTCATCATATTCCGTTTATCCGTTCCAAAGTTATGCGGGAACAAACATAAAAACAATCACACGTTTGTATATTTTTAGGTTTAAAACAATGAAATAAACCTAAACAATAGAAAACTACTAAAATATTCAAAATTTTCAATTTTTTTTTTAAATTGCATGTTTTTATTTTAGGTTAAAAAAAACTTTTTTGGTCAATTATGTAACTTTTTATACTGAATTTGAGTCTGAATAAAAAACACCCCCATTCCATTTAAAAATTTTAAGTTACCCCCTCTCCCGCCTAAGGGTGCGGATGAAAACAAAGCTGCTTTGATAAAAAGGTGTCCCCCTTGATATTGAACCAAATTTGAAAAACCTATCTGTTACGATTTCTGAGATATCGATGTTTTAACCGTTTAAATGGCCCACCCAGTACGGAGTGTGCCACTTAAATTTAATTTTTTACGCAAGGTCGCAAACATTTTCAAAAAAATGTATTCAAATCATTTGGAGGACACTAAAAAGTTTATAAATATTCAATATTCGACGCTTCATGATTTTTTCGTTTTTTTTTTGGGGATTTTTTACCTGTGTAGGGCCCCAGGAAAAAATAAAACTTTAGTAACTTACCATATAAAGGCTTTACATATTCACTATTATTTTTCGACTCGTTGCTTCTAGCTCCATCTACCGACAATCTAGTATTAATAAACCTTGAAGTACTACCATCGGAGACCCTTTTACCCACTTTACTCACATCAGCACTTTTATAACTTGAAGATTCATATGAATAGTCACTGAAATGTGTCTTATTTTCAGATGCGCAGCTTTTATTCTGTTCCTTTTCAGCTTCACATACATTATTAGCCGACAAGGCTGATTCTGGGGTCTTTCGAAGAAGCCACCATTCGGTTTGTTCGGCCTCGATGAGTGAGACCTTTTTGAGTTTGTTGAGGACAAAATCGTCGTTTTCGATTTTGAGGTCGACTGCCGGTTCGGCGCAAGCCGGCTGAGGATGCCGCGATATTTGCTGCCTTCCACTTGGGATGAACTCCTGAGAAACAGTTTATTAAAAAACAAGCCGTGAAGATATGTCGGAAATGCTACACATTCCATTATATACTATTCACAGTAAATGATATTTGCATTTTCACAATAACTTAAAAAAATTATTAATTTTCAAAAAAATTAACATTCAAAAAATTAACATTAAAAAAAAAATATTTTTTTGAAAAACAAAAAACTAAAAAAAAATATACCTATATAAAAATTTTCCAATTCTTTTTTTAATTTTTCTTTTTGAGAAAAACAAAAATATTAAAATATATTTTTTTTCAAAAAAACTTAAATAATTCTAAAATAATAAATAATTAATACATTTTTTTAAGATCTTCTTTTGAAAAACAAATTATTTTTTTTATTTTTTTTTTGTGAAAAACGTAAAAATTAAAAAAATAAATTTGAAAATAGTTTTTATTTTTTTTTTAAGTTGGGAGAATTGACCCTTATAACAAAAGTAATTTTTCCTAAAAAAGTTACGTTAGGTGTAAGCACTTTTTCTGTATCAGAAAAAATATAGAAAAAAAATACAAATATGTTGCGTCTACTGTAACAGATAAACGTATTTATTCTTGCAGGTTTTAACTTGTCCAATATGTAACAAAATGTCATGTTTTTTTGAATCATCAAGCACAAATGCTAAACTTTGGCGCCTACTTAACATTTCAATGTTTACCAAAAAAGTCCAAACGTACTCCCGGTGTACGTCTAGTCTCGGCGTAAATAAAAATATACTATAGATATACTTTTAGGACTTTTTTTTACCTGTGGATCTGAGGCAGCAATCATTGTTTCTGCTTTTTCATCCAGATTTGCAAAATTTAAATTAAAACAAACCTAAAATTACACTTTCTATAGTTTTTTACACAAAAAAGTTTTCAACACAAATTAAACAAGCCTTTTTTTAACCGCACTGTCAAACGTCAAAATACAAATCACATTCGTTTAACCAAATTCTCATTAGCTTAAAACCCAACCGCCAAATTTTAGATTAAAATACTAATGAATTAATTAATAATAAATGAAACCAACACATTTAATTTTAAATATATTAATTCATACTTATTTAATTCAATACAAAAGAATTTTATATCAAATAAATTTAAATGTTTCCTTTTTCTCATTTGCTAAAAGTCTCATTTGTTTAAATCCGGAAATACCCGAACAAAAAAAATATATTTATTTTAAGTGAAGTTAAAATGTAATTTTAGAATTGTATCACTAATGAATTTATATTTTTTATATTGGTAAATGATATAGAACTTTGGTTAAATAAGCCTGTAATGTATTTTTTTTATTTGTTCGTTTAAGATCGGGTGAAAGTGGCAAGTGCTGCCAACAAAAACTCCCCAAATTCTAGTTACTTTTCGGAACCTCGTGGCCGCATTCTTTCTTTCTGTCGACTCCATTCAAAATGGCAACCACAATTTCAAAGAAACGTAAGTTTGTTGGAGACGGTGTCTTCAAAGCTGAATTAAACGAGTTTTTGACTCGGGAATTATCCGAAGATGGTTATTCCGGCGTGGAAGTACGTGTTACCCCAACACGTACCGAAATTATCATTATGGCCACGCGTACGGACCGTGTTTTGGGAGAGAAGAACCGCCGTATCCGTGAATTAACCTCAGTTGTGCAGAAAAGATTCAACTTCCCTGAAAATTCCGTTGTTCTGTATGGTGAGAAAGTTGCAAACAGAGGTCTGTGCGCTATCGCTCAAGCAGAATCTTTGAGGTTCAAATTGATCGGTGGTTTGGCTGTAAGGAGGGCATGTTATGGTGTTTTGAGATACATCATGGAATGCGGAGCTAAAGGTAAGCTAGAATTTATGTTTTGCACCCTTTCGAAGGCTTTTAGTTGTATCTTTTGGTCAATATTTCAGTATGTGTTACATTACGTTAGCCTTCTTCATTATTGACCAGAGTATCTTACTAAAGTGTTGTTTGTTCTTACCTTTCAAAAGGACTCAGTTAAAACCTTTCGAAGGCTTCCAGTTGTATATTTTGGTCAATACTACAGTATTTGGTACTTTGTTTGCCTTCTTCATTATTGACCAAAGTACAACTTTATTACACTGTCTTTGTATTGTTTCCTATGTCTAACACTGATTTAATTAAGTTTCTCTATTAATAGAAAAATGCAAAAAAACATGATATTTATGAGTTTTGTAAGTTTTTTTGGAATTTAAAAAAAATCAGAAAATGTTAAAACTAATCTGACTTCAAATTTGAATTTTTGCGGATCACAATACATCGAAAACCATATTATGATTTTTTTTTTCACAAAATTTTGACCCTTGCAGGGCTTTGAAAACTGTAGCAGCTCAAGGTCAATTTTGGTGCTTTTGAGGTGGTTTTTGAGGTTAGGGCCAAAACAAGACCTGTTGGGCCAATTCGGATTCAGCATGTCAAAATACATTGGAATATATATATAGATATATATATATATATATATACCTCTCATCTCCAGATCAAAATACTTTTTTTTGTTCGGCTGTTATGCGCTGTTGTGTGCTGCTACAGTTTTCAAAATTTCGTGAAAAAAGAACTAAATATGATGTATTTTGATCTGTAGAATTCAAATTTGAAGTCAGATTAGTTTTATCATTTTCTGTTTGAATTTAATTTCAAAAAACCATACAAAAACTATAAAAAATCATGTTTTTCTCGAAAAATCACTACGGTACCCCTGACTTCGGATTTGGATTCAGCGATGAAAAATACATAAGAATAGACCTGTCTTGTCAAAAGATCAGGGTACTTTTTTTGTTTTGTGGGCCTGTGTTATCATACCAACATTTGATTATTGCTAAAATGTTTTAAAAAAGCAGGTTTCTAAAAACATCCTCCATGTCCTAATTGAGCTGGAATTTTTCTAACATCGGCTAGGGTGTAGATTTTTTTAGGGAAATCAAAGAATTGACTACAATAGGATAGAAATAAAATGTACAAAAGTTGACAAAAAAAAAATTAAAGAATTCTTCAATATTTTTTTATTTTTGGCTGCAAGACTTGAAAAATCTTTTGACTTTTTTAACCGAAAAAGAAGCTAGTTTTAACCAATTAAAGCCAAAAAAACCGTTTTTTTTTTTCAGTCAGTTGGATAGAAAACTAGAAAGGCTTTTAAACCAGTGGGTGCATTTTTTCCAATAACCTCTTTGTTTATATACAGGTTTATTCAGAAATAAGTTCTAGAATTTTAAGGGGTTTCAAAATATAAAAAAAAGTTCCTATAAAGGTTGGTCTAGACTCTCCTAGGGGTACATAACAAAAGTAGTTTTTATTTAATATCTCTGGAACCCTATGAACCAATTTTTGCACATGCCTTAACATTGATAAAGGCTGTCATTTTATATAATTTTTATTTAGTAATTTTAACCAGAGATGTGCAAAATAAGGGTGCAATGTCACTTTTTTGCCCCAAATTTTTTTATATGTAGATTTTTTGACATTTTCTCAATAAAATATGATTCTTTAGTTAAAAATACATAAAAAAAGATAAAGCCTAGCGATGTATTGAAATCTTCGCCAAAAAGTCAAAATCTTTGACTACGTTTTTTTCACATTTCTCGACGTTTTAGACCTTCCTGAGTCGAAATAAGCATAACTCATTTATAAATGGATTTGAAAAATATATTTCAAATGAAAGATCTTTCAAACCCTACAATAAATTTTACATGCATTTTTTGCTATAACGTTTTGGGAGATACAGACTCTCAAACTTTAATAAATTATGCAACACGCAGGTGTATTAATGGTTGCCTATTTACACAACTTCCTATTTCATAACGTTTCAAATTAGTGCTTAGTGCCGATGTTTTAACAAGGTGCTTGCAACTGTTCAGCTGGTTATTTATGTTTTTTTTCCTTAATTTTTAGGTTGCGAAGTAGTCGTATCCGGAAAACTCCGTGGTCAAAGAGCAAAATCGATGAAATTCGTTGACGGTTTGATGATTCACTCCGGAGATCCATGCAACGACTACGTAGACACAGCCACCCGTCACGTGCTCCTCAGACAAGGTATTTTTTTTCTTCAAAAATGAAAAAATGGCCAAATTTTACATAAATACTTAAACATTCTCCCTTTAAAAAATGCTATATACAGTTTTTCGCTAGAATATAACTTTGTGGAGATACAGACGTTCAAACTTTAATAAATTTTGCAAGTGTATTAACAACAGTTGCCTATTCATGGGATCACACAACTTTCCTTTTCATAACGTTTCAAATTAATGCCTAGTGCCGATGTTTTGACAAGATCCTTGCAGTGTTCAGCTGGTTTTTTACTAAAATAATAGGGTTCATTTTGTCTTTGTGCACAAAAAAAAGGTCACAGATTTTTTAGAAAACCACTGTAATTCTAACTAGTTTAATCTAGAGATATATTTTTATTCGAACATTCTTTGCCATTTTAAATTTTGCCTGAACTAGCTATTTTTTTGTATTTTAGGAGTTTTGGGTATCAAAGTAAAAATTATGTTACCATGGGACCCCACTGGTAAGACTGGCCCCAAGAAGCCCCTCCCAGACAACGTTTCTGTAGTGGAACCCAAAGAAGAGCACCTCCCAGCCTCCCCCAGCAGCGAGGTCAAAGCTATCAAACCTGACGGCCCCATGGGAGGCCCAGGCCTCCAAGTCGAGGTTGCAGCCTAGGTTTTAAATTGACACAATTTATAATAAAAAAAAATGTTTAAAAATCGAATATATTGTTTTTTTTTGTTTGTTTTAATACCTTCAAACTGAAATTACTTTTTTTTAACTCTTTACTTATTATTATATTATTTACTGCGCTAGAATGATATTCAAAATTTCTAAAATTTTCAAAAACTAAAAGTCCTAGACAAAAACTTCTTGGATACAAATTTGTTTCATGAAAAAATAAGAAATTTTCGTTTCCGATCGACTCGAAATTTTTAGGAAAAATCGAGTTCTATGAGGTGAAGATCCCTATTGTTTTTCAAAGTAATCCCCCCAAAACCAAAAAAGTTATAGGGGGTTTAACTTGAAAAAAAATAAAAACTCTTTCAAAAAAAAAATTGTTTTTCCAAAAAGAATATTCAAAATTATTTTTTTTTATTTTTGTTTTTTTGCAAAAAAAAAATTAAAATTTTTTTTTTGAAAAAAACATCAAAGATTTTGACTTTTCAGCGATGATTTTAATACATCGGCACTTTTAGTAGCACTAAGTGCCGTTGTAGAAATACTAGAATATTGAGTTCTCTGAAATATGGTGCTTTATTTGGTTTTCTGAAACCGCTTTTAAATAGATTGACCCTATTTTTGTGGCGCCACCTATTTAGTTACTACTGTAGTTTATTTACTTTGCAAACACGATACTAAAGTTGTGTCGCAAACCTTTATTTTTTAACTACTACCCAATAGGTGTCGCCATGTTTTATATTTGTAAATTTTAAGTTGCGATTTTTTATTAGATGAAGAAAAACTCTAGGGGTGTTCTGTGGTCTGGTCGACTCTAACTTCGCACAGCTTTATCATTTTTTATTAAAAATTGCCCGGAAAAGGGATATGAACTGCGCAATTTCAAATCAACCAATCAGGTTCAAGGACAATGAAACAAAAAATTTGATTCGTCAATTTTGAAGCTGTCAAATTTCACAAACACAAAAAAACTTCTAACCGAAAATCGCTTCCATTTTTATAAAATTAGTCTTTGTGTTTAGTTCATTTTTAAGTACTTTAGTTTTAATAAGCTTTTTAATTTTTATACGTTAACAAAACAAGGTAAATATATTAAAGATTCACGTTAATTCTGATGGTAAAAATCAGCTGATTTTTTTCGATGCTTGTCAGAATTTTTTGTGACTTTTTTTTACATGCTAAATTTTAGTTGAACACGTTGTGAGTTTTATTTTAGCCTGTAATTTTAACATTTTATCGTTCTTTTTTGCAGAAATAACAGTAATAATGGCAGATGAAAATAGAATTCGTTCTTTTAAGAACAAGGGAAAAGACAGTGAGGTAGGTTAACCTAAAAATTATAGCTTTTTATTATTTTAAGGTTTTTCTTTTAATGTAGAAGAAACTTGTATAATATTTGGCGTAAAAACCTTCAAATAACAATTCAAAACATGTAAAATTATATACTAAATATATTGTTATACAACTAGTTATGATAAAAAGCCTTATAGGTGTTTTACGATTGACTCAATCAAGCATTAAATGCTGTTATATCAATTAAACATATAAATTTTTTAATTTTTAAGTAAATTTCTTGTATTGACTTTTTTGTACTATTATTTTTTTTTTTTAATTAACGTTGACTAATTTATTAAATATGATTTAAAAAATAAAGGAAATGAGACGCAGACGCATTGGAAACTCGATCGAACTGAGAAAGGCCAGAAAAGATGATCAACTACTAAAACGTAGAAATATTGCTATTGTCGAAGAGGTCACTTCTCCCCTACAGGAGCAAAACACTAGTTCACCAGTAACAATGTCAGCAGAAGAAATTATCAATGGTAGGTTACTTGAAAAATACTATAAACTATAACAGTGGTTTAAATGTACAATTTCTTCCTATGTAAAAAGTGTACATTTGAACAAGAGCAAAAATATCGATCCACCCAAAAAAATGCTATTTTTTAATTTCAAATATTTCAAAAACTACTTAATGGATTTGACTGATTATTTTTTTGTTTTAAAGCTTAAACATTCACTACTTTTTCTTTTAGAATGATTAAAAAAAGTACTTTTGTATTAACATCAATAAAAAATTTACAACTATGTTTTTTGCCCCATCTTCTAGGACTTGCATGGTACACCACTGCAACTGTTTATCAAATTGTTTAAGTCTCTCTTATTGCCGCAGTGTTAATAAATATTTAGTTTTTTATTTTTTTACTTCTGGTTTAGGAGATAACATGATTTTCCTGAAAATGGTAATTTTTTCAGTTAAATCAAAAAGTACTACATGAATTTGATTGATGCTGTGCTTTACATTTAAAGCTTAACCGAGTTAAGTTTTTCTTCTAATCAAGTTTATCAAAAACATAAAACGGTATTGATAAACTTGGGTAAAAGAAAAAAAAAGGTCACCATCCATTTCGGCGGCGGTTCTGCGAAATTACCGTTTAGCCACTGTCAGACGGCAATAGAAAGTTGCCCCAGGATGAAGAAACTCTAGAAGAAGAAGTAAAAGACTTGAGCTTCAAATAAAAAACAACAACTCTACTGATTTAGCACTTTTTGAGTTAACTGAAAAAATGACAACTTTTAGGAAAATCCTGATATCTTCCAAACCAGAAGTAAAATATAAAAAAATAAAAATGAAATATTGGTTAAAATTGCGGCAATAAGACAGACTTTAACAATTTGGTAAACAGTTGTAGTGGCGTACCATGCAGGTCCTAGAAGATGGGACAAAAAACATACCTGTACATTTTTTGTTGCTGTTAATACAAAAATAGTTTTTTTAATCATTCCAAATAAAAACAAAAGTAGAGAATGTTTAAGCTTTAAAACAAAACAAGAATCAGTCAGATCCATCCAGTAGTTTTCGAAATATTTGAATTTAAAAAATTGCTATTTTTTAGATGGATCGATTTTTTTGCTCTCAAGTGTAGTTGTTAAGGAAGATAACACAGGTTTACAAAAAAAAATGTCAGGACTATTTGACCAGACCAAGGTATTCCTAGGTATTTTGGCGCCCTGAATCAGATCCCGGGGTCAGTTTTGCCCCATCACGTCAGGAAAACGAGATTTCAAGGTAATTTGGAGGTCAAAATGGTGATTTTGTGGGAGCGGCCCCGGGACAACATCTCAACGTTCAGAAAGTATTCAAGACCTACACAGTTACCTGTGAAGTTAACAGGTCGCTTCAGATATTGTCCCGGGGCAGCTCCCAAAAAAGCACCATTTTGACCTCAAATGACCTTCAAATCTGGTTTTCCTGACGTGATGGGGCAAAACTGACCCCGGGATCTGATTCAGAGCGCCAAAATACCTAGGAATACCATGGTCCGGTCAAATAGTCCTGACTTTTTTTTTTTTGTAAACCTGTGAAATTAACGTTTTTCATATAAATGCTTGTTTTTTTACACTAATCCCCGACTTAAAATACAGGAATGATGAATCCAAATGAGGATATTCAGTTTAGAGCCACACAGTCCTGCAGGAAGATTCTGAGCAGGGAAAAGAACCCACCAATCGACCACATGATCAGATTGGGAGTTGTGCCCAGATGTGTAGAGTTTTTGGGAAAAATGCACAAGTAAGGAAATAAAAAATGTCAGATTAAAAAAAATAAAACTAAGCAATAAAATTTTTTCAAATGTTGTCAAAAAAATTTTGTCATAAAATTTTTGTCAAAAAGATTTTCTCAAAAAACATTTTTTTTTCAGTCCGTCCCTGCAATTCGAGGCATGTTGGGCCTTGACCAACATCGCGTCGGGCTCCTCCGATCAGACGCAGGCCGTCGTTCAGGAGGGCGCCGTGCCGCGTCTGCAGCAGCTGCTGACGTCGACTCGCGTCGACGTGGCCGAACAGGCCGTCTGGGCGCTGGGAAACATCGCCGGAGACGGGCCTGGTACCAGAGATTTGTGCCTTCAGGTATGTAGAACAAATAGAAAAAAAATATATGGGAAAGAATGTAAAATAAACAAAAACAGGGGTGAATGGTAAACCACAACAAAAATTTGGACACGACTTTCGAGATTTTTGTGAGATTTCCGAGATTTTCGACATAAAATCTATGATTTTTGAGTTTTTTTTTTTGATAGAAGGGGGGTCGTGTGACATCATTTTAAAGCTTATTGACACGCTCCTTATAAAATAAAATAATGAAAATATTTTCCAAAGAAAAATTCTAAGGATTTTTTTTTCAGGTAAACGTACTTCCCGACCTGCTAAATCTTATCAAACCGGACACCTCAATTTCGTTATTGCGTAACACCGTCTGGGCCATTTCGAACCTGTGCAGAAACAAAAATCCCAGCCCAGATTTCGAGCTGGTAAAACCCGCTTTACCCACCCTGGCGAGACTTTTAGCATACAACGACAAGTAAGTAATATTTATAACCTCATTATGATTATGAAACCGGTTTCGGAATCATAATGGGACCATTGGGTCATTCCGTCGTTACGTATGTTACATTCGTACACCTTAACACTTTCGCTCCGCATGACTCTCTTGAGAGTCGGCCCCGTCCTTGGCGCAGCGCGCACGACTCTCATAGGAGCCAGTCGACTTTGTTAATGGCGATTTCTCCCGTTAGATTAGACAGGGACAAAAGTTCTACCCAAAAAGGATAGAAGACATACATACACTCCCACTTCCACCCAACCAAACAAATTCTGTGGTTATTCTTTGTTGAACAAATACAATATTTACTTGGCCGGTCGAAAAGTATTACTTTTATTAAAGAAATTACTGGCGCCATCTAAATTTTAGTAGAATTATCTTATTCTACAGATTCACATTAGCTATGTTCGTTCGTGCCGCTCACTGCTACACTTTCCGGCCAACCAAATAAATACTGTATTTGTTGTATGAAAAACAAATACAGTATTTATTTGGTTGGCTGGAAAGTGTAGCACAAATGAGATAGAGATAGGGTAGACGTATTTTGTTTCTAGTTGTAGAGTTGTAGAGAGCTCCATTATATGCATCAGTTTCAAATCAGAATTGTAGGGAGGTAAATGCGCGTGTGTCAGCGTGTGGCGTAGGATCCGAAACAAAATTTGTTTTTTTTTTGGACTTAATATTTCACCACGATAGTTTTTGAAATGCTGGACGAATTACATCGGCACTTAGTGCTACTAAGAGAGCCGATGTATTGAAATCTTCGCCGAAAAGTCAAAATATTTGACCACGTTTTTTTCACATTTCTCGACGTTTTAGACCATTCTGAGTCGAAATCAGTAAAAAACATTTTTGCGTTCGTCTGTCTGTCTGGGTGTAAACTCTCTAACTCCATTTCTACATGAGATATCGACTTGCGGTTTTTTGCATATTGTTTCTTATCGTATTCCGAAGAGCTGATTAGATTTTGGGGGTAAACGATTGGGGGTAAGGGGATAAAAATATGGTAAAACTCCTATTTTTAGCTTTTTTTGGTTATAATTAAGTTCATTATTATTGTATTTGGTTAATTTAGCACTTATATAAAAGATAATTTTAAATTGGTCAAAAAATGTTATAAACAACGTTTTCCTTAAACGCATTGTTTTCGAGATATTGGCAGTTAAAGGTTTTTTTAGCATATCTCACATATTTATAACCCGATTTCAAAAAATTATATTTTAAATAAAAC
Source organism: Brachypterus glaber (assembly GCA_958510825.1). Classification (NCBI taxonomy): domain Eukaryota; kingdom Metazoa; phylum Arthropoda; class Insecta; order Coleoptera; family Kateretidae; genus Brachypterus; species Brachypterus glaber. The sequence goes on along the minus strand of OY294047.1, from coordinate 54,466,674 downwards.
CTTTTTTAAGGCCCTATAAAAAATGTTATATACAGTTTTTTGCTAGAATATAATGTTTTAAAGATACAGAATTTAAAATCAAACAAAACACCTAGTTTGAAATTTGCAAATTAGATGGCTCTAGTGTACAAGTGCTTGCAACGTTTCATCTAGTTTCTTAATAAAACCCAAACCTATTTACTCTATTGCAGGGACGTATTGGCCGACACCTGTTGGGCCCTGAGCTACCTAACTGACGGTTCGAACGAAAAAATCCAGGCGGTCCTGGATACGGGCCTGATCACACGTTTGGTCCACCTTTTGTACAGTGACGAAAGTACAGTGTTAACGCCCGCCCTGAGGGCCGTGGGAAATATCGTTACAGGCAATGATATTCAGGTAAGAAAATATTTAGAGGTCCTATAAACTTTAAAATATTTGATACCGCTGTTATGATGCGCATATTTTATATTGTGTTAAAATTTTTAAAATAATATTGCTTTAATCCAGGGTTATAAATACATTCTGGCTTCACGAGATTTGCTTCGGCAAAGTCTGGTTGTTTTAAGTTTAGATTTGGGCCCTTTTTGGTTTGGAGTTTAAAGTTGACTCATAGATTTAATTGTGTAAACAAATATTATTTATTGTTAAAATGATCGTTTCAAATGTCATAAATAGAATTTTTGTTGCGAATTTATGAGATTTGAACTCTTTGTCGGGCTTAATAAATATAGTTGATTTCTTTAGAAAAATGCCACGATTGTTTTAAAAATCCTATTATGCGTAGAATTACATTTTTTCACGGCTTGTTTTTATTTTTGAAACAAATGCTGTTTCAGACCGACATGGTGATCCACGCAGGCGCTCTAAACGTGATGCCCAAACTGTTGCAACATTCACGCCTCAACATTGTCAAGGAGGCCGCGTGGACCATCTCCAACATCACTGCTGGCAACGCCGAACAAATTGAGAAGGTAAAGTATGAAAACATTGTATATTGTATACCTAGGCGGTAAAGTGGCATTTATCCACTTGGCTTGCAAGAGAAAAGTTCAAGGTTTCTGTAATGGAGATTTCTCCCGTTAGATTAGACAGGGACAAAAGTTCTACCCAAAAAGGATAGAAGACATACATACACTCCCACTTCCACCCAACCAAACAAATTCTGTATTTGTTCTTTGTTGAACAAATACAATATTTACTTGGCCGGGCGAAAATATTATTTTTATTAAAGAAATTACTGGCGCCATCTAAATTTTAGTAGAATCATCTTATTCTACAGATTCACATTAGCTATGTTCGTTCGTGCCGCTCAGTGCTACACTTTCCGGCCAACCAAATAAATACTGTATTTTTTGTATGAAAAAAAAAATACAGTATTTATTTGGTTGGCTGGAAAGTGTAGTACAAATGAGATAGAGATAGGGGAGACGTCTTTTGTTTCATAATTCTAGTTGTAGAGAGCTCCATTGAACCTCTTCCTTTTTTTTTTCTAAGGTTTTGGATGCCGGAGTAATGCCGCCCCTGCTCTACGTCCTGCAGACGGGCGACTTCAAGTCGCAGAAAGAGGCGGCCTGGGCCGTGACCAACTACACCAGCGGCGGGTCCATTGCGCAGTTGGCCAAACTGGTCGAAATGGGCGCGCTAAAGCCGATGTGCAACTTGCTCAACTCGAAGGACTACAAAACGGTCGTCGTGGTTTTGGACGGACTGGCCAATATTCTAAATGTAAGTTATGTTTGCCCCCTAGAATCACTCAAAGAAACACCCCTTGAAGCTTGGCCACGTACTTAAATAACACCCCGTATACAGGGCGATCAATAACTGGCATGACAAAATTTAAGAGGTGATTCTGCATCCAAAAAGTTCCTATAATGGTTGGCCCGCAAATGAGCCCTAAGGGACCTACGGCCCTATAAAATTGTAATAAAAATAAGGTTTTTAATTAATAACTCTGTTACCCTTTAAGCTAGAGCGACGAACTTTTGCATGTATACTAGTATTAATAAGGGCAATAAGTTTATGTTAATTTATTTTTTTGATTTTATCCAGAGGCGTCCCTAGACGGAAAAATGTATTAGGCTTTACACATTTTTACCCAAAACTTTTGTTATGTGTACTTTTTTTGGATTTTTTGTAAAAAATATGGATTCCTTGAGTAAAAATACATAAAAAATGTCATGTAGTGTACACTGTAGGAGCAAACGTTTTCAAAAAAATACAATTAAGAGGAAGTAACATTTTGTGCCACCAAAAACGTTACTTTCTTAAAGGCTATTACTTCTGTATTGTTAAATTTAGGTGTTTTGGTGAAGAATACTTGTTTGCTCAGTTTTAAATGAAGAATCACCCTGCAGCATTAAAATTTTATTGATGCTTTTTTTGTTCCCCATTGAATATGTCATCTTTGAAGGGCCGTAGCTTCCTTATGACTCGTTTCCGGACCAACCTTTATAGAAACTTCTTTTCATATTTTTGGATGTAGAATCACGTCTTAAATTTTGGCAGGGCAGTTACTGATCACCCTGTAGATATACAGATGTGTATTTTTTTCTAGGGAGCCAACAAAATGGGCGAGGTTGAAAAAGTGGCCGTCTTGATCGAGGAGTGTGGAGGTTTGGACGGAATAGAGTGCCTACAAACTCACGACAACGAGAAAATCTACGAAAAAGCACTCAACATAATCGAAAACTATTTCTCTGAAGTAAGTTAATATATTTTCTTTACAAGTTATTTCATATTTTTATGAAAGTAATAAGTTATTTTTAATTTATTTCTTTATTTACCCACATTTACCTGTACTTTAACTGTAAATTACTGTAAGTTACTTTGAAATTATCTGTAAATTACTTTTAATTTACCTGTAAATTATTAAAACTGTTATTACCCGTTATTACCTGTAAAATACTTGCAGATTACCTTTTATTACCTTTAATTTACCTGAAAACTAACTGTAAATTGATTTTTATTTACCTATAAATTAAAAGTAATTAACAGTCAATAATTTACAGGTAATTTAATGTAAAACACAATTTTTTTCGAGTTTTTTTTTAAGATATTGAAAAAAAAATGTTTGTTCTCCAAAATAATCTACATAGTATTTTTACATCGGCACCAACTCCATTTCTAAAAAAGATATCAATAAGCGGTTTTTTGAATATTGTTTCTTAGCATATTTCGAAGAGCTGATTAGATTTTGGGGGTAAACAATTGGGGCTAAGAATGGGGAAAAACGCCTATTTTTAGCGTTTTTGGGTTATAATTAAGTTGATTATTATTGTATTTTATTAATTTAGTATTTATATGAAGGATTTTTTTTAATTGCTCAAAAAATGTTTTTTTAGCACAACTCACTTATTTATAAACTGAATTTAAAAAATTATATTTCAAATGAAAGCTCTTGTTAAGCCCTACAAAAAATGTTATATACAGTTTTTTCTAGATTATAACGTTTTGGAGATACAGACTTTCAAACTTTAATAAATTATGCAACACGCAGGTGATTATGGTTGCCTATTCACACAACTTCCTATTTCATAACGTTTCAAATTAGTGCCTAGTGCCGATGTTTTGACAAGGTGCTTGCAACTGTTCAGCTGGTTTATAATTTATAATAAGTTATTATAAATTATATTTTTCTTTTTTTTTTTTGCAGAATGTGGCTGAAGATATGCCAGCCCCCACCACCTCCGATGGTCAAATTCAATTCGCCACCCCCTCCTCCCAAGTGCCTAACGGTGGCTTTTCCTTCTAAAAAAAACTTCCGTATTACGTCTACATATTTTGATACATATTTTTACACTTACTTTAAAAATATATAAAACTCCAAACGTTTTTGAGTTATTAAGAATCAAAATTAACGCTTAAAACGGGACAATACTCCACAGTGAAGAAAAACCGAATTAAAAAAAATGTATTTCATCATTTTTTAATGTAATAATTCATTTAATACGAAATTGTTTTTGGTTGAAAAGAAAAACAATATTAGTGATCTCTCATTCCAGTTATATATAATTTAATACCGTACACTGGGTTGAAAAGATACATGTCAGATTTTTGTAATAGTTCTCAGAACTAGAGTGCCCTTAATATCAAATTAAGGCTCTCTACTCAGAACTAACGCCAGTTTTAAAGGGTGATTTTAAATCAAAAATATATAACAAAGTGCCTATAAATATATAAGGGCTCCAAACATTTAGTTTTAATTTAATTAATCAGGAACCCTTTGAGATATAGCAACGAGGTTTTGTTCCTGAACTAATCTTAATAAGCCCATCTTTGTATGTTATTTTCATGTGCTTATTTTAACCAGGGGTGTGCAAAATGGAGGGCCTTATCAGTTTTTTGTCCCAAATTTTTTTATGTGTAACTTTTTTGTAATTTTATTTTTGGAATATACTAAAATGTTGAAAACTAAAATTTCAATGATGGATGGTACCTGTATATTTTTTTCTTAGTTTTTGATGTAAATTCACACTGAATCATTAAAATTTCGGTTTTCAACATTTTTAGTATTTAGTTTTTATCCTCAAACCGTGAAATTTCACCTTCAAATTAATTTTTCTCGAAAACGGTTAATCCTACACTTTTACAGCAAGAGAACCTTTTTTAAGTATTTTGACCTGAAGAATCATATTCCAAAAATAAAATTACAAAAAAGTTACACAGAAAAAAGTTTGGGTCAAAAAACTGATAGGGCTCCCCCGTTTCGCACACCCCTGGTTAAAATAAGTACATGAAAATAAGATATGAAGATGGGCCTTATTAAGATTAGTTACGTGCAAAATCTCATTGCTATATCTGAAAGGGTTCCTGAGTTACTAAATAAAAACCAAATTTTTTAGCTACTTTCAAAGAGGCATTTTTAGACATATGTTTATAGGAACTGGTTGACATATTTTCTGATGTAGAATCACCCCCAGATTTTTTTGCTCATAATTTCCGGACACCTTGTATAAAAACTTTTTCATGTTTTTCATGTTTTTTTTTTATGTAGAAAGTACCCCTTAAAATTTGTTGCGTTAGTTAGTTAGGCCCCGTTTACGGAACTTATCAGCTGTATACCGGGTGAATTTTAATTTTGAACATGTTTTTTAAAAAAAATAATCAGTATGAGTTATAAAACATCTTTTAGAGAAAAAAATAATATGGTTTGGTACCATGCCATTTTCTAATTTAGGTTTTAACAAAACAACCTTTTTGAAAAAAAAAACTAAAATTGAGTCAAAATACCTTATTTTAGCCCAAATATTTTGAAAAAAACTAAAATTAAGCCAGAAAATCTAAATTAGGTAATAGCATGGTACCAAACCATACAATTTTTTTCTCTAAAAAGTGTATTATAATACAGGCGAGGTAAAATTGCCTTATTTTAAAACACCCAGTATACTGCATTTTCTACTTTTTAAACGAAAATTACGTAACTGTTGATAATTTTTGTACTTTTTATAAACGTGCTTTTTGGGTTTTTGATGTTTTATATAACCAGTTTATATTGAAAGGTTTATAAAAATAAAAAAAAATTATAAGCTTACTATATTATTAATTAGTTTTTACGTGTTAGATTATGCCACTTAATCCTGTTATTTACGATATAATAAAATAAAAATATTGATAATGTATGTATGTTTTTCCATTAATTCATTCAAACCATGGGAGCAAACCTCAAAAATATGTTTCATCAAAAAATGTGGTAAAAAACGCCTTTTACAATAAATTATTAATATTTGCCTTGGATAAAAAAAACAATACAAACAATAAAAATACACTGCCCAGTAAAAGAGCTTTCCCATTTTTCACCTCCGCGCGTGAAATGGATTTTTTATTATCATATTTACTTTCAGCAACCTCAAAGATCCCAATATAACAATTTTCATGAAAACTACCACCAGTGGGTGAAAATTTAATTACCTCGCATCATCTATTGATTTTTTTAAGTACAAAATATTAAGAAATCTACTTTACAATCTGCTGATTTTTATAGTCCAAACCTGGTAGACTGGCCATTTATCTTCCAGGAATGAATATAGTATAGTAAAAACAATTCAAAACATTTTTATTGCTTTTTTTTACATTTCTGGACGTTTTATATCCATAAAAAAACTGTCTGTCGGTCGGTTTGTCTGTGTGTCCGGAAAATTTGTAACCACGGTAACTCAAGAACGCTTCGGGCTAAAGACTTCAAATTTGGACTACAGGTTAATTATCCAAAGTTCTAGGCTGGGATCGTTTTTGGTAAAAATCGGATTGGGGTAAGCGGGTAAAATGTGGCAAAAACAATTTTTTTCAATTCGTTTTACGAAAAAAGAAACTTTTTTTTGATTTTTTTTTTGAAAAACTTGAAAAAATTGTTTTTTTTTATTTTTTAATTTTTTTTTCGTTTTTGATTTTTCTATAAAATATTATTTTGTTGGCAGCAGTATTTTTTTATTCATTAAAATAAAATTTGGCACTGAAAGGGTTAAATTAAACCAAGACTTTCCTTCCCTTTGTGAGTTTTCCATCAGGAAAAGCGAAGACGGCGTTTAAAAGGCCTACTGCGTTTTAACCTACTTCGCCCTATATCCTTAATATTCCAGCCCGTAGTCCCGGATGCGCGCAGAATCCCTATCGATTTTTAAAGGACTCTTCCACAGACCTCGTGTAATAGACAGAAAAGGGTCAACGAAGCGACCCCCGGGTACCGCACACAGGTAAAAAAAAACGGAAAAAAATCATGAAGCGTCGAAAGTTGAATATTTATAAACCTTATAGCGTCCTCTAAATGATTTTAATACATTTTTTTTGAAAATGTTTGCGACCGTTTTTTTTTGGGATACCCTATTGAAAATGACGGGTCTGCGCGGGTATAAGTGGTGCATAAACCGGACTTGAGCGGGTGAATTTCATCTGCTCAAGTCCGGTCTATGCACCTTTTATACCCGTCATTTTTAGCAGGGGTAGGGATAGGGTTTACAAATAACGAGAAAAATAGAAATACAAATAATTAGAAATAAAATATCGACCTATTGCAGCCATTAGATAGCTGTGAAAAAAATGAGATCTAATATTTTTTAAAAAATCATTTTTTTTTTGTAGAAACTTTGTAGATATGTTGTAGATTTGTAGTAGCAGTGTCGGACTGGATAGCTTGAGGCTATTGAAAATTGCAAAATGTAAAATAACTTTTAAATGATGTACCCCTTTAGATTTATCCACAGAACACAAATTTATCTAAATAAACGTCAATAAATAAGTTTTTCCTGTATTAACTATAATACATACTTATTTTTTACAACAAAAAAAAATGAGGATAAGGCAAAAAAGAATAAAAAGAAACCAAATTTTCGTCGTCAACAATATTTTCTCATGTTCAGTCCTTCTATTAGTTTCGGTCTCTGGTATTCGGGATGTTGTGAAACGAGAGAGCTACGCAACGCCTGAAATCCTTCTCGTTTCAGTTTCCCTGAAACACAGAAACGAAGTAAAATTTTCACAAAGTTAGATTATTGTTAAAAATGCTGTGGTTATTATTTGTAAATATCGTGAATGTTCATGTGAGTATATTATATGTTTACCGGCTATATTCTTTAAAAGATCAATATGGTTTTTCTATTTTTTTTTACATCCCCTAAAATTAAAAAAAAAATCGTGGATAGTAAACAACCCTATAAAAAATGTATTATTAAAATACGTTTAAAAATTACTTTTTAATACGTATTTGGAATCGTCTCTATGTGAGAGAAAGAGAAAAAAATGCAAGTTGCTTGTAAAACAAGTTTACACTACGATATTTCAAAAACGCTTTGACCCAGTTACTTGAAATTTGGACCAAAATTTGTTCCAAATTTCAAGTCTCTATGTCAAAGATTTCTGCTACTTGCATCTTTTTCTCTACTATACGTTTTAATATTATATTTTTTATAGGGAAGGTTTGGACTTTTGGTGTAAAACAATTTGAGTTTGCCTAGCAAAAAGGACCTTTTTAGTGAAATGGATACTCAGTAAAAAATCCTTAAAAAATCCCTGAAAGGTGACGTAGAAAAGGAATATAGGACGTTTTGACTTGCAATAATTTTGCTTATTATAAGAAATAGGTCCTAACTTTTTTTTGTATATTATTCAGGAGTAAAATGCCCGAAACGACAGAGAGACGATCTTCAGGGGAGAGCAATTTGGCCGACAATGCTCTCCCGATTCCCATCCAAATATACCTTTGGAAACAAGTCAGGTTAGTTCTACACACAAAATAAAATAATTAAAAAATACTGCTGCCAACAAAACAACAGTTTCCCCCACAAATCACTTTATACAAAAAAATTAAAAACTAAAACACAATGAAAATAAAAAATATTTTGCATTTTGAGAAAATTCGTTTCAATCCTTTTTTGAAAACGAGTGAATGCCCTTTTAATAAGCCATTTTTTCATATTTTATTTTTTTTAGTCCATTTGTGAGGCCAAAACTAGGAAAATTACATGAGGCATCATGTATGGTGAGTATACTGAAAGTAGTATCATAAAAATGGCAACTGGTTGCCATAGACCATAGAAATAATATAACATTACACGGTACCCATCAATATTAGTTACAAAAAAATGTGGCCAAGCAAGAGAGTAAATTAAAAATCGCACAGTGAATATTTTCAAAACAGATTCGAATATTGGATGTGCGAATATACTGCGTAGTTTATTTTATAAAGCAACTATATTCTATACACAAACATATACTATTCAAACCTGCTGTAAAAATATTTACTGTGCGATTTTTAATTTACTCTCTTGCTTGATGAAACAGACTATAGTTAAATAGCATATTTCAGTAAAATCCCAGTCATTAAAATTATGCATAATTATTAATAATTATGTGTGATCTTGTCTGGATTCTGGCCATGTATGCATTTTGTAAATTTTCATATTTATTTTTTACAGTGAACTCTGTAAAATTTACTGGATTTTACATGTAATGCGCATTTAAAATTTTAAAATTACATGTAAAATATAGTAAATTTTACATGTATGAATCACATTTACATGCAGAATTACCTATGTGTAATTACATATTTATTAAGGACAGATATTTTTAATTTTAAACAAAATTATAAAAATATTAATTTATTATTCCATCAATCTATTTTCTAATCATCGTACAGAGTGATATTGGTAGACTGACAGTTTCGGGCTGCTGGCCCTCTTCAGTACCATGAGTCAACTCTGCACGCTGATTAAGAAAACGGTTTTAGACTTTATTCGCAAAAGGAATATAGCCATTAGATTGATGTAGACTTGTGCGCCATCTATTGCTAGATGTAGACAACTACTCATACCTCTCCTAGTCTGGAGATAAAAAGTACCAATTATAATTTTTTAATTTATTTTTCAGTTTTGTCAACATGCTATGAGTGGTCATCATGTAAGTAAATTCTTATTTTTACTTTTTTAACAGTGTCTTTTTGTTTTTTTTTTTTATTTTTATTCAATACAATATACTTTGACGCACGAATTTGTGGCTACGGGAACAATGTTAGTAATGTGTGTGCAAGTGAGAGGCCCGTTGTAGGCACGCACGCCTTATAACGCTTTTGACGGAAAGAAGAGAGCGCGAATGATTCCTCGCCCTTTCGTCGGAGACTTAGTTTCATGCGGAGAACTATACTGCCCTACTACGCTAGAAAGCAGTAACTCTATTTGTCGCATAGCAGCGTTTTCAAAATATTATATCAGAGTTGACGTGAAAACGTTGCTATGCGACAAATGGAGCTACTGCTTTCTAGCGTAGTAGGGCAGTAGGGCACCTATAAATTTTTATTAGTTTCTGTATTATTTTGAGTCTTGAAGATGTACATTTTCAAAACACCGATTAAATCTTTTAATTTCAGGAACTAAAAGAAGCATGTAAGGCTTTTGAAAAAGTTTTGGTTCAAAACTTACAGTCAGGGCTGCCACAAGGTTTGGCTGAAGCAATTCGCTCAATTCCAAGATGGCGGCTAATTCAAGCTTCCCTAGCACATGTGATGCATTCTGCAGCTTCGCTTTTGTTTAACAGGTATACACGGAGAGAAAAAAATACCTTCCTAAAGTTCACGTTTTAAAAAAAATACAAAAAAAATGTGCGAAACAAATTTTTTAAAAAATAAAAAAATTGACTGTCCAGTAAAAAAGCTTTACCATTTACCACCCCCGCGCGTGAAATTGATTATTTTATTATCAGACTTACTTTTAGCAACCTCAAAATCCCTAATAAACCAGTTTTCACGAAAATTACGCCCCGCCACTCAGGGGATGGATTTTGATTTTACCCCACCTTAGCGTTAACAAGAAACAATCCCGAGCGAAAACTTTTCGGAACGTATCTGTATGCCAAACTTCAAGTCTCTAGCCTAAAGCGTTCTTAAGTTATCATGATTACAAGATTTCCCGGGCAGACCGACCGACCTTTCGACCGACAATTTATTTTTTGCTTTGAATTGATTTATCGACATAAAACGCAAAAATACGCAAAGAAAATTTTTTTAAAATTTTTGCACGAATACAAAGCTTTCCCAAAATTTTAAAACCAAACATCCAAATGGGAAACCAATAAAACTAAAAAAATGTTTTTAGGATGAAAGATGGGAATATCCAAAGTTTGAGTGCGGTAGAAACAAAATTAATGTACACTCTGCATTGGATAATTTTGGATGCGGCAGAAGAATGTGCAGATAGCGACTTCGAAAATGGAATTTTTCACTCGTCGCCATTTTACTACATGTTTTCTATACCCACAATCACGGTTAGTACTTCCTTGGACTTTTATGGTCAAAAACTGAAACATTCACAAAATTACCCGGCGAAATAAGTTTTTGTATGAATACGCATAATTATTTCTATTTTTTCGTAAATTAGGTATAACTAGATGAAACGTTGCAAGCACCCTGTCAAAACATCGGTACTATTGTACACTAGAGCCATCTAGTTTGCAAATTTCAAACTAGGTGTTTTGTTTGATTTTAAATTCTGTATCTTTAAAACATTATATTCTAGCAAAAAACTGTATATAACATTTTTTATAGGGCTTAAAAAGAGCTTTTATTTAAAATATAAAAAATTTGCGTCCGTCTGTCTGTCTGTCTGGGTGTAAACTCTCTAACTCCATTTCTACATGAGATATCGACTTGCGCTTTTTTGCATATTGTTTCTTATCGTATTCCGAAGAGCTGATTAGATTTTGGTGGTAAACGATTGGGGGTAAGGGCGTAAAAATAGGGTAAAACTCCTATTTTTAGCGTTTTTTTTTATAATTAAGGCAATTATTATTGTATTTGGTTAATTTAGTACTTATATAAAAGATAATTTTAAATTGGTCAAAAAATGTTATAAACAACGTTTTCCTAAAACGCATTGTTTTCGAGATATTGGCGTTTAAAGCAGTAAAAGGTTTTTTTAGCATATCTCACATATTTATAACCCGATTTCAAAAAATTATATTTTAAATAAAAGCTCTTTTTAAGCCCTATAAAATATGTTATATACAGCTTTTTGCTAGAATATAATGTTTTAATGTTTTAAAGATACAGAATTTAAAATCAAACAAAACATCTAGTTTGAAATTTGCAAACTAGTAAACAATAGTGCCGATGTTTTGACAGGGTGCTTGCAACGTTTCATCTAGTTGTACCTAGGGTTATGCATAATTATGCCAAAATTTATACGAGGTCAAAATCTAATACATAATTATGCATAGTCATACATTTTTTTCCTCGGGTAGGGAAAAAAATCTAAAGTTGTGGCTATTTTAAGAATCCACATAAGGGCTTTAAGTGCCCTGTAATGTAGGGCACTAATAAGGGATGGGTAATAATAAAATCTTACTAAAAAATCATATATTTAATTTTATTTTCAGTTATTCATTTATTTATTCGCACCAATCTGCCAAAACTTAAAAGAATCCGATTTTCAAAATTTTCGACTGGAAAACGGTCTTAAAATCTGGCAAGCCATGTGGGAGTTCCGGCATCCAGAGGCGCCATGTTTCACCAGTCACTGCAAGCCGAAACCGAAGTATCTCAGCGGCAAAAATGTGAAACTAAAGCAGCAGTTTGGAGACTTCTTTCTCGGAAGTAAGTTACAATATTTTCTTCCTACGCATTTTCCTTTTGAAATTAACCGTTTTCGTAGAAAAAATAGTGCACATTACTCAAAATAAAAGTGTTTTTCACGCTCGTGTGGTTTAATCCTTAATTTTTCTTACTTGCTAATGCTCTTTTCTGGAACACCCTGGATAATTATTTGGTTTCAGGAAAACAATCATCGCACGAAGACATTTTGAGCAAGGAGAGTCCTCCTAGTCAGGGCGTAAGCGCCTCTTGTTCAGAGCACACTTTCACATCGATCAACCAACCAGCAACCGTCACAGTTACAGCGACTATTACGAAAATTGATGATGAGGTAAAAATTCCCAAAAAATAAATTAAAAAAAATCGGACAAGATTTTTACTTTTTACAACAATATTTTTTGTTATATACTATTATTAAGCGAGATATATTACATCGGCACTTAGTGCTACTAAGAGTGCCGATGTATTGAAATCTTCGCCGAAAAGTCAAAATCTTTGACCACGTTTTTTTCACATTTCTCGACGTTTTAGGCCAAATCAGTAAAAAAAAATTTTGCGTCCGTCTGTCTGTCTGTCTGTCTGGGTGTAAACTCTCTAACTCCATTTCTACAAGAGATATCGACTTGCGGTTTTTTGCATATTGTTTCTTTTCGTATTCCGAAGAGCTGATTAAATTTTGGGAGTAAACGATTGGGGGTAAGGAGGGTAAAAATAGGGTAAAACTCCTATTTTTAGCGTTTTTTGTTTATAATTAAGGCAATTATTATTGTATTTGGTTAATTTAGCACTTATATAAAAGATAATTTTAAATTGGTCAAAAAATGTTATAAACAACGTTTTCCTAAAACGCATTGTTTTCGGGATATTGGCGTTTGAAGCAGTAAAAGGTTTTTTTAGCATATCTCACATATTTATAACCCTATTTCAAAAAATTATATTTTAAATAAAAGCTCTTTTTAAGCCCTATAAACATGGGCGGATTTAGGGGGAGGGCCATGGGGGCCATGCCCCCCCAGCGAGATATATTAGCATAGAAATACCTTCAAAATTAAATTTTTGGCGAAAGCGCAATTTTTTTTTCCTTATGGATGCCCCCCCCCTTAAAGTGAAATAAATCCGCCCCTGCTTATAAAAAATGTTATATACAGTTTTTTGCTAGAATATAATGTTTTAAAGATACAGAACTTAAAATCAAACAAAACACCTAGTTTTGCAAACTAGTGTACAATAGTGCCGATGTTTTGACAGGGTGCTTGCAACGTTTTATCTAGTTTATTTTGTTTTTAGAATTGGGTGTCATCTCCAAAGGACACCATATTTCCAGAAACTATCCCGGAAGAAAGCTCGAGCACCGACGAGGAACACGTGGTGATTTTTAGACTGCCCTCCCTGCACGAAAGTGACGGATTTCTAAGAGACCCATCTATTTACACGGTACGTACACTGTAAAAAAAAACCTACAGCTGTTGACAAAAAAATTCGATTTGTACGAGGTTTTGTATAATTTTTTTTACAACAAAAAATATTTGAAAAAAAAACTCAAATAAATATATTTTTTTAAATAAAAAATCAAGGAATGTGACCTTTAAACACAAAAATTTTCAGGCTGAAACCAGTATCATACAGTTGGCCATGAGAAAGAATGGGACTGGAAAAGGGAGTGTTAAGGTGGAACAAGTTTCAGCCGTTTCAGGATCGGACATAAGACCGAAACCCCCAATGCAAAAATTTGGGCAAGTATAAATATGAGAATACAATTTATATATATGTAGTATGCTGTACTGATAATTCAAAATACCTTACCCCTACGATGGTTTTTTTACCCCTATTTTCTCTAATCTAAAATCGTGCTTATTGTTTGCTTTTTAATTTATAAAATATAATTTATTTGTGGATTAATACGTTTTAATTAAGAGGTATGTGTATTAAATATAAATTATATTCTCTCCCTAAATATCAATTCGTGATACTAGGTTAGGTACCGGTGCTTTTTTTTCAAATTTTACTCATATTAATCCCAATTTTTGGAAAATGCAACTCCTGCTAAAGCAGTCGTTGCATTTTCGTCATTGGGATTAATATTCGTAAAATTTATGTAAAAAACCACCGATAACTAACCTAGTATCACTTATGATATTACCCCTGAGAATACAATTTATATATATATTTTTTTACCCCTCTTTTCTCTAATCTAAAATCGTACTTATTGTTTGCTTTTTAATTTATAAAATATCCCTATTGAAAATGACGGGTCTGCGCGGGTATAAATGTTGCATAGACCGGACTTGAGTGGGTGAATTTCATCCGCTCAAGTCCGGTTTATGCACCATTTATACCCGCCCACCCAGTCCGCACATATATGGATGCAACATGGTAAAGAAAGATTTTTTAGGTAACATGTGCCATATTACATGAGACATAACATACATATGTATGCTACATAACATGCCCTATAACAGAAAGATTTTTTACGTTACATGTGTCATATTACATAAGATGTAACATACATATTTATGATACATAACATGCAATATTGCATGTTATGTATCATATATATGGTACGAGAACATACACGATACATAAAATGTTATGAATTCAATACTAAATATGGCGTCTATATTATTTTAATTTTTATAGGTTAGAATCACTAATATTATTAAAATTGTTGTTAATAATAAAAGTTTAACCCTTAAGTAGTAGAAACGCATGTATTTTTAGACAACTAAACCGATTTTAGATAATTTTAGACAAAAAATTAAAATATATATATATTTTTTTAAAATGATTATTTGCTATTTTTTCTCTAAAAATTGGCTTTTTATGTGGCCCATGATTTTTAAGCCTGGTAGAAAGTTTGCTTTCACAGTAAAAATGCACATCGTATAAGAATTTTGCCTGATGGATGCTACATATAAAGATATTTATATACTTAAATTATTAGGTTTATCAAAAAGACGTAAAAATGTTCACCATGTCTAAATCTATGATGCACTCCATAACAAGTAAAATTCGGAAACGCCTACTTTTATTGTTATGTACCTAGTATGTATCTGATATGTAGCATGTTATGTAGCTGATACATAACTTGAGGCGGAATTGTTAAAGTCCAAGGACTATACATGGACTATAAAAATTACATGTCTGCAACATCACATAGAACAGTGGTTATGTACCTGTTATGTTCCTGCCATGTATTTGTGTTGACTGGGCAGACCCGTCATTTTCAGCGGGGATAATTTATTTGTGGATTAATACGTAATAATTAAGAGGTACGTGTATTAAATATAAATTATATTCTCTCCCTAAATATCAATTCGTGATAGTAGGTTAGGTACCGGTGCTTTTTTTTTCAAATTTTACTCATATTAATCCCAATTTTTGGAAAATGCAACTCCTGCTAAAGCAGTTAAAGAAACAAAAAGAACTACTACAATTTGAATCAAAAAACTCTAAATTTAACAGTAAAATAAAACACTAGTTAAATATTTAACATGAATTATAACTGGAATTTCTTGTTTGGTCGGTTTGAAACGAACTGTAATTTAATTTCGTAAAAAAGTGTTTTAATTGGATAAATTTGGATTAATTTTGTCAAGGTGCATTCATGCTGTGTAAAATATAATTTTATTGGTCTATTAATGAAAAATAGATAAATTTTAAATTATAAATGTAAAATATAAAGAACTTTCACTTTCGGGTTTAGACCGTGTTAATGGATTTTCACTTTCCGACGTTTCGTCTCTTACTACTAGAGACGAAACGTCGGAAAGTGAAAATCCATTAACACGGTCTAAACCCGAAAGTGAAAGTTCTTTATATCTCAATGGCCGTGAAAGCTTAAAATCTAAAATATAAATGTAAAATTTAGACCTCAACAATTATATTTCAGAATAAAATTATGGCATATAAACAATTTTAAAATTTTCATCTTGGTTTTAAATTCTATGGAATGGCTGAAATGTAAAATTAACCTTGTATATCATTTTCAGGTCCTCAACAGATAAAGATTCAGTGGACAGTAGCAAACTTGCTTCCACCGAGCTTCCTATCCATGATGAAACGGGCACTTCGAAAGATAGACTTCCCCAGGCAGTCGACATCTCTGCGGCCACGTTTCTGGACGTTGGAGTACTAAGATGCCTTTTTATCACTCATTGGCAAGAGGAGGGCATCTATTGGGCATTGCATTACATGTACAATAGGTAAATACAAAGCATACAAAGCTCTGTCTGTAATTCTGTTTGTTTATAGTGCCCCACTAAGCTAGAAAGCAGTAACTCCATTTGTCAATTGCTTTCTAGCCTAGTGGGGCAGTATAGGTCTTAAGGCCATTTTACAAATCAGTAAAACATTAAACTTTTAACTTTATCCTTAATAGTATATTAAAGTACTAGTTTCATAACATACGTTTTTAGCGCACGAGTACAAGTTTAGAAAACGAGCCGCTTACGGCGATTTTTTAAAGTACTAGTTTCATAACATACGTTTTTAGCGCACGAGCACAAGTTTAGAAAACGAGCCGCTTGCGGCGATTTTTTAAAGTACTAGTGCACTAAAAACGTGTTATGAAACGAGTGCTTTATACAATTTTTTCTATTTTGCTCTAAAATTTTAAAAAACTTACATTTAAATTGATGACCGTTTTAGGGATTTTTGTTTTGGGTTGGAGTTATAATTTTCGCAATGTTTGAACGATATTTTGATATCTTTTATAGTCAGCTCTTCTCTTTTTCACTGCAAGTAACCAAGTCACAATTTTAACACGGTAAAAATTGATTTAAAACACAATTTCGTAGAAAAGTAAACTTAAAAGCGGTGTTGACATTTGCACGGAAAACGCCAAGCGATATTCTTTTGTCCTGTCTTGCCAACCCAAAAGAAAAAAAAGTACTAACCTCTTATAGGCCTATAAGAACACGCAAAATGCGTGTGATTATGAGCTTATAAGCTTATATATAAAAGTCGCAAAATAGAAAAAAGGTTTTTAGGTGGTCCTTAAAAGGACAAAATGCAATACAATATGCCCCCGTTCTTTTGTCCACAACCGTTAAGGTAGTAAAAAAGGATTAGGTTTCTTTTTAAGGTTTTTTAAATATTTTTTTCCAAAAAAGAGAATTCAATAACTTATGGACACTTTTTTGAAATGCCTAAAATATCCTCTGTTTCAGGTTGAGAGATATTAGTGAGGAGTCTGCAGGGCAACTTTTGCCAAGGAAGAGGAGCAATTCTTTGCCGATTCCCAAAATAGAGGTCTCCCTTTATCAAGGAAATGAATCTAAAAAAGTGGATGGGGGAAGTAAGGAATACATTGAAGTTCCTGAACCAAAAGATGTCTCACTATTAGCTGGTAATTTAGGTCTTGAATCCTAGAAAATAACATTATAATAACTAGTTAATAATAGACCTATGATAAACATGACAAAAAGTGTTTTTTCTACGATCTAATAGAAAAATTAACATTTCTACAACAAGAACAAATGAAGTTTTCTGACCGAAAAATAACCTTTTTCTTAGCGTTTTACTTTTCTGCTCGTTACCATGACAGCAAGCGCTAAATTGAATTTTGCGCGCTAGAGTGTAGGCAACCGGCAAGACAATCGTAAAACAACTGTCAACTTGACAGTGTCAAGTATATGCTACGAGATGTTGTGTTCTGGAATTTTTTTTATATATAAAATTATTATTTATCTTTTATCAAATCTCAATTTCGTGTGCTAAATATTTATGTGTTAAATATTTGTTGTTATGAAGGAATTATGAAGAGTTAGAGTGATGAGGGTTTTTCTTCTAAACCACCAGATTTGCAAAAAATTGTAAGTGCTGCGACCTTGTAAGGTTAAAAATTTACTGCCTTAAATTTATTTATTTTAGATGGTAGAAAAAACGTTGTTTGTATCACGAGAGCAAAATGTGATGTCTGCTTTCGCCTGATTGCTTATCTCGGCTAGACGCCTCGATCAGCAAATTCCACGCTCAAGCAGAAATCAGTCATTGTTCTTAATACAAAATAGTATATTCTATATATATAAAAATTATCTCGTTTTTAAGAACAGTTTTCAAAGTAAATTATTTAATATCTCCAACGTTTCGGTTGGATAATAATATTGGTATATTCTATAACTAGTATGGAATAGACAATATTCCGCGCGAGCGGAAAGTTTGTCATACGAGCCGGCAGGCGAGAATGACGGTCCCGCGAGCGTGGAATGACTATTCCATACGTGTTGTAGACTATACTTTTTCTTCGACTGCAAATATGAAACACTTTAAACTGCGGACAAGGTTAAAAACCATGTTTTTTGTGACTTGACATTGTAAATGCAACAAAACAAATATTTTTAAATAAAGCAATTAATGTTATTTAATAATTTTATCAAATCAGTACTTAAAAAAGATTTTTATTTAATTTTAGCACATATTTACAAATTATAATGCAAAAATTGAAGTTTATGTCAGATTTTTGTGACAGATATCAGGTTTAAATATTTAACAATAGATGGAGCAATTTTAATTTTTTGAACTAAATTGATAAAAAACTGGTCAAATATTAAGAAAAACTAATAAACTTTATGTAATTTTAACGCAAAACTTTAAATTGCATTAAATTATTGAATATTTCATGGTAAGATATATATATATATATATTTTTGCTAATTTTGCTACAGTTTTCTTTACTTTTATAAACAAGAGATGGTACTGAATTTGCTCATTATAACACTTGATACGGAATATTCATACCGTATCTAGAGCTAGAATGGATTCATTCTGTGTTTGAAAAGTGTGTGTATTTGCTTACATTCTAAAGCAGTCGTAGAAAAATAACTATTTTTTTTACATTTTTCGTTTTAGAATGTCATTATTCTTAGAGAAAAGAGAAATTTTGAACGGAATATCCAATAAAAAAAATCACAAACTACATCCATAATATGGGTGTGGATAATCAAAAATATAAAATTTATTGCATTCCATTTTAGAAAACCCCGGTTTTGAATTTTCAAATCACATTTCCAAGATGTCCGACGAGTCCCTTCACAAACGCACCTCCAGTGAGAAGGGAAAGCGCAGGATGAAAATTGCAGACTTGAAAGCGTTCGTCGAGACTAAATTGCTGTCAAAATCGGACAAGGCCTTGGAAAAAATAGCACAGGACGAGCCTAAACCTTTAGGCGACCAGTCGGTAGGTTAAAAAAATAAAAAATAAGAAAAAAAAAATATTATGAAAAAAAAAATAATAATATTTTTTTAGGAATGTCATCGTAGTTTGGACACAGCCGACGAAAATCTGAGCAGACCTGATTCAGATAGTCGAAAAATGTTCGATCCTGTTCCTTCGAATTTGGTCAAAGGAAAAAGTATGCCTAGTTTGAGGTAAGTAAAAATCCTATTATAGTTTAGTTTTTTTTTCACTACAAGACTAAAAACCTACCATTATTGACCTACAAAACTACAAAAATAGTATTCGTTTGACTGAGGCTTTTGACCACATCTCAGCCGCAATTATCACACTAGTTTTTAAATGCTACTGTTTCTGCACATGTTATTCTAAATGAAAAAATGTAAAAAAGTACTCCCTACCTGCAAAAAATCTAAGTTTGTCTTCATATTATTATAGCCCCCTTATAATTCCCGCATAGCACAAAACTGTTCTAAGAATATTCTTAAAATAAATATTAGGAATGTTGTATGATTCTACGAATATGCGCTATTTTATATACAACGTTCTTAGAAGGTTTTAAGACATTCAATGGATACCGTTTGAAAATCATGCAAAAGCTTCTATAATCATTCTAAAAAAAATCTTGTAGAATATGCCCAGCATCTTATTATAACTTTCAAATCTATCTAACCTAATTTATGATCTGTCAAATCTAAAGTACATGCATTTTAAGCGCAAGTTTTAAGCCTAATCATAGCATATCTAAAAGTTTATTCTAAGAATATTCCCAATAGAATAATTAGAGAATATTCTTAGATCATCGGTGCTATTTGGGTTATATATTTCTCGAAACTTTTTTAAATCTTTTTTTATAATTTAGAATTCAAAAATTAGAATTATTGAAGTACACTTTTTTATGTAGAATTACGAGTGACTGATATATTAATATTTTATGCTTTCTTTATTGGTTTTCGTTTTTTTTTTTTTTTTTTTTATATTTTATGCACAATATTTTTATGTTTGGTAAATCATATTTATTATATTTAACAACTGTATACCAAATTTTAAAAATTAAAGAGGCTTATATTGAAGCATTTTTGAAGTTTTACCGAATGCGCCATGTTTTCGTTTATTTGATAATTATTGTAATAAAACGAGATTTGCTCCCATACAAAGTTTAAAAATGCGGTAGGTTTCGAACATGCTTCAATTTTTTCCTTGCAGTAATTGTATTGTCTTGCATTTTTTCTAATTTTCTCACATTTCCACTATTTTCCTCTGTTTTCTGTCTCAAACATGTGATTCTCTCTCATAGCTGTTTAATAGATGAATTAGCGTCAGCGGGGTGAGTCTGATTCGTATTCATTTATTTACTTTATTAACTAAAAATATTAGTATTTAAGAAAAATGGTTAATTTTAAAAATTAGTTAAAAACAAAAAAAAATCTGATGAAAAAGACTATTCTTAAAGTATAAAATTATTTTTTATCAAGTTTCTACAAATACCATTAACCCTATAAAAAATCTGTTAAAAACCGGTACAAATACACATATAAAAACAGAGGAATACACAAATTAACTAGATAAAACGTTGCAAGCACCCTGTCAAAACATCGGCACTATTGTATACTAGAGCCATCTATTTTGCAAATTTCAAACTAGGTGTTTTGTTTGATATTAAATTCTGTATCTTAAAACATTATATTCTAGCAAAAAAACTGTATATAACATTTTTTATAGGGCTTAAAAAGAGCTTTTATTTAAAATATAATTTTTTGAAATCGGGTTATAAATATGTGAGATATGCTAAAAAACCTTTTACTGCTTTAAACGCCAATATCTCGAAAACAATGCGTTTTAGGAAAACGTTGTTTATAACATTTTTTGACCAATTTAAAATTATCTTTTATATAAGTCCTAAATTAACCAAATACAATAATTATTGCCTTAATTATAAACAAAAAACGCTAAAAATAGGAATTTTACCCTATTTTTACCCCCTTGCCCCCAATCGTTTACCGCCAAAATCTAATCAGCTCTTCGGAATGCGATAAGAAACAATATGCAAAAAACCGCAAGTCGATATCTCATGTAGAAATGGAGTTAGAGAGTTTACACCCAGACAGACAGACAGACGGACGCAATTTTTTTTTCTGATTTCGACTCAGAATGGTCTAAAACGTCGAGAAATGTGAAAAAAACGTGGTCAAAGATTTTGACTTTTAGGCGAAGATTTCAATACATCGGCACTCTTAGTAGAACTAAGTGCCGATGTAAAAAAACAAAGTATGAGAAAATATATGGTTTTCATTAGTGCATCTGGATTTTCAGATATACCTAATGAAATCTGATGAAAGTTTATGGGAAACCTAAATATTTTTATCAGATTTTTTTCATAGGGAATACATTATCAACGATTTAAAATTTACTCCCAAGTTTTTAGTTAATAAAGTAATGTTTTCTATCTTAGTATAGTCTGGCTTTTCTTTAATATCTTTTTATCTAAACGTTTTGAAAATATCGACGTACAAGTACTAATAGATTATAGCACACACTAACGGTTTTAGATTAATTTCACTTAATTTCTTCAAATGAACTTTTGCGAGAATTTCAGCATATCATGTAGTTTCATCTCGTATTTTTTGTGAAGTTTTAAGTATGGCCGCAGTTGAATTCGTATATTAAGCTAGTTTCGAGATACAACAGTTTAAAACTGAAGTATCGATATAGATTTTAAAATAGAAAAAAAAACACCTATCGTACGTATTCAGTCTAAACTTTAGGCACGGCAAAAAGTCCAAACAAACATTGTAAAAATTCTTGTCTAAACTCTTTGATTTGTAGGTTCATTGAGGACACACATTGGAAAGAATATAGGCGTACCAGCAGACATGCAGCCCCACCATCCCAACCCATGGCTAATCCCATCATTACCGTGACGGAACACACACCCACCCCCTCTCCTGACTATTTAAAAAGACAGGTAAGTTTTAATTTAAAAAAAAATGCAAAATAAAATTATATCAAAAAATTAAGAATATTAAAAACACTGCTGCCAACAAAATAACACTTTAATCTGTAGGCTAGATTCATCATTACAAAAAAAAATAAAAATAATAAAAAAAACAATCTTTTTTTATCAAATAAAAGTTTTTTTTAAACGAAAAACACAATGTTTTTGAAAAAAATTGTTTTTGCCCCATTTTACCCCCACTGAAATGGTTTGCGTCGAGGTGCGTATACTATTTTTCCTACGACCTAACACCTAAACAAAAAAAAATGCAAAAAGTATCTTAAAATTAGTTAGTCAATTTGAGGTTATTTGTTTGACGTTTACTAATTTTCTGACAGCAGATATTTAAAATTAGGTGATTGTCACTTCCCAACCGTTGTCATAGGCAACGGGTGGGAAATAAGCCGTAACTACTAACTAGGTCGTATGAAAAAAATATTTTTGCTTTTCATAAAATTTCTAAAATTCAAAAAATATATAATTTGTTAGGGCTCTATGGATAGTCAGCTGGATGCAGCCAGTTTGTCAGGTAGCAAGTTGGGAAACTGGCAGGAGAGAAAGGCCAGTTTGACCCGCTCACAGACAGATTCTAACATCACCTATGCTGGTGAAGATCTCCCTGAAGCACCCGGAGCCGCTTGCTACATCACCAAAGAGGGCGACATCGACCTTCAAGTGGTGCTAAAGGTAGAAAAGTTTTATTTTTTAAGTAAATATTTTGGTAACCAAGGTACCTATTGTTGTTTTATTTTAGGCAGTGCACAGAACAGCCCTCCGTGAAAGCAACTCCTGCACCCTCCGAGTTCTGGAGGTGATTCTGAACCTGGTGGAACTCCTGATGGACATGGGAGTGCTGAAACAGTGCCTCCGTGACGAGGCTCTGGTGAGTTCTGCGGAACAGGGCACCAGTCCGGGAAAAGATACTAAAATTCCCACTAGTGGAACGCACATGTCCCTGGGCACGGAGATGGAGAAGTCTGGGAAGCCTATGTCAGCACACAAGTTGATTATGAATGTCATAGTGAGGTAAAATTTTTTTTTATAGAATAATTATATCCTTGTAAAAAAGTCCCATAAAATTCACATAAATAAAGTAAGAAATTGTAGGAAATATTTCATCAGATTGATAGGTTTTCATGGTTTTTGATAAATTTTTGTATCGTTTTCGTCACTTTAAAATACTATTCCTTTAAAATGTTACGATTTTTTTCTTCTTTTTATTCTGGGGTACCCCGCACATCATCTGATGCTCACATCTTGGTGATATCTATATGGAAAGTTGGTTGGATTGTGGGATTTATAGCCTTTTTGTACTTATAATTAATTGTTAATTATTCATTGTTGGAAGTAAAAACTAACCTTACAAATCGGACGCGTGTTTACGGGTTGACGGATATTTCTAATCTCTGGCAGAACTCATATTCGCGGGGTTGCCAATGGAGCTCTCTACAACTAGAATTATGAAACAAAAGACGTCTACCCTATCTCTATCTCATTTGTGCTACACTTTACAGCCAACCAAATAAATACTGTATTTTTTTTCATAGAACAAATACAGTATTTATTTGGTTGGCCGGAAAGTGTAGCACTGAGCGGCACGAACGAACACAACTAATGTGAATCTGTAGAATAAGATAATTCTACTAAAATTTAGATGGTGCCTGTAATTTCTTTAATAAAAATAATATAGTTACACTTTTCGCCCGGCCAAGTAAATATTGTATTTGTTCAACAAAGAACAAATACAGAATTTGTTTGGTTGGGTGAAAGTGGAGTTTATGTATGTCTTCTATCCTTTTTGGGTAGAACTTTTGTCCCTGTCTAATCTAAGGGGAGAAATCGCCATTCTATTCAATGTAGTACAATGTCGCTACTACCGCTAGGCAGACAATTATACAGTAAGATAAATACTTGGTAACAGGTGGTATGAAAATATGTCTTGGGATTTTGTTTTAAATTGATAACTTGATGATGGTGATTGTATTTTTGTTAATTTTAGAGTTCTCAGGCATCTGGGATGTCCGCATGGTTGCTCAGATGGGCAAAGGGGTCCAGCCGCAGAATTTCTTCGCACCCAGTGTCAGAACATTCTGGCCAAGTTGAACCGGGCTAGCGCGAAACAATTCAAACAATTTCTTCGAGATTTCGTCAAAAATCATTCGTTGACCGATATTTTGGAGTTGTTTCATTCTTACCTTGGTTACTGCGTTGATCCCAGTTCTTTGCTTTCACCGTTGAGTAAGTGTGGGTTTGGGTTGAAATATGCAGGATTTTTAAGAAAGTATAATACAGTGCAAGATCTCTAACGTGAATACGATTTTTCCTAATTCCGACTTAAATAATATAGGAAAGACGCCTAATTTCGGATGGTTTCCTAATTTCGGATAGTAGTGTATCTAAGATACTGTCTGCAGAGGTAAACAGAAACCTACTTTTATGTGAAGCCTAAAGTCAAACTAAATCCGTCCTGTAATATGGTAATGGTAGAGCTTCTCTTCGTTAAATGGCAGCACAAATCGTTTAAATTGCAAATGGCAAAATTATGGCTCCTATAGTGTTCGTAAAAAATTCCTTAATGATTAAATTCGAAATTAAATTACTTCTCATTTGCAGAACAAAATGTCAAGGAATAACAAGAAACATAAGCAAGGCCTTGCTTACTTAAGACCTAGATCTAGTGTCCCTATAAGCAATGGGATGCAGATCTACTGTTGAAAAAAAAATTGGATATGTCCGAAATTAAATGCACAAAAATGTGCTTAGTTTATTTAACCTTGTTTTTTGGAAAAAATAAACTGTATGAAAATTGTTTTCATAATAAATCATGGTTTGTTATAATAAATTGTATTTTGTCAATAAAAAAATTATCAAAAAGTGATACCGCCTAATAAATATTGGATAAATTGTAAATGGTATCGGTAATTAGGCGACTTTCCTATAATATTGTATCTTTAATTAAGTAAAATCGTGTTCACGTTAGCGAGCTTGCACTGTATATCAAATGAAAAATTAGTGAATACGGACAAAAATTGAAAACCGGTTGAATTATGGCATGGATTTTTGCAATTCTAGTAGAATTATTCTACTGCATGTATTAGTCATTATCTCGAAAATACCAAATGGTAACATAATGTTATGTTTTGAGATATGCGAAAATAAAAAAAAATGTAGCTGTACGTAGCTATCAGTATTAGACTAACTATATAATCTATGGACCAAGACCAAGATATTATGCAAATCAAGTTCAATTTTTTTTTCTAGAGATCCTTCGTAATTTGACACCAAAAACCTCAAAATTCAGGATACCCCATCTGTGGATGGTTAGACAAGAAGAGCATGAAATTTTAATTCATGTTTTTCTTGAAGGGTCTCTAGTATCCGCAAAACTGTGCGCAGAATCTGAGTAAAAAGATGGATAAGGCAGAGCTCTATGATTAGTGATTAAAAAATGACTTTTTTAGGTATATTTATTAGGTACCCATTATTCTTTATTGGTAACTTTTGAAATTTTGAATAAATTGATTGTCATTTTCGGCTTACAAATAATTATAAAATGTTTTTGAAAAGTGAAAGTTTGTTTAAAATTATATTATTATTTAAAAGTAAAATTTTATATTACCTGAGCTAATGATACCTAATATTACACTTTTTACATAAAATTATGGACCAGATTTATTTTATTTTTTTTTGTTTACTATGAAATTTTTATTGAGCGCTGCGTTATATTGCTTTATTTTAACAAAACATTTGTAGCCTGATGCTTTAGTTTTCTTTTTTAGGACTTTTCTTGTTTTTTCTACCATTTTTTTGCTGCTTTTCAAAAATTATTGGGATTTTTTTTATGTTAAACCACTAAAAAAATAATTTTACCTTTGAAATAATGTTTAGATTAACTGAATTTAAAACACAATAATAATAATAATAATAATAATAATAATAATAATAATCTTTATTGATCCATTAGGCTATAATACAATAGATTGGATAAGTCAGTTCTAGTTACTACCTATATTTGTTAAATGCCACATATAGTTTAAAATATGGGAGGCATGGCTAAGCGGGTTAGAGCGTCAGTATGACAAGCTGGCTAGCGTCAGTTCAATTCTCATTGGTGCCGATTTGCCTTTTTCAGTTAACTAATAACGGAAATTTGGTGAAGGCGATAAGTAAAGCAGATACTCCCTATAAACTGGTTCAAAAAGTCAGTATAAGCCGGTGGTTCCCTCTACTACTAGCCCATACAAGTCCTGGACTTAGGGGATGCTTAATTAAGTAGAATAGTACGAGATTAAACAAATATGTAATGTAAACATAAAACAAGAAACAAATGAGCATCAAATATGTGCTAGATTCTGCGCGGAGTTTATAATAATTTGGTTATGCTTTTCAGGCTTTAATTCAAAATACCTAATGTAAATAATATTTTCTTAAATAAAATAGTTTTTTGTAGGTAATCTTTATGATTTTTTTGTTTTTTTTTATAAAAATATTTTTGGAAAAATAAAATAATTAATAATATTAAATATACATAATATGTATATTTACATAATATTATATTATGTATATATTTTTACTGCCCAAAAATAACTTAAATCAATAAAATTATCTGTTATTATTCATTCAAAGATATTTTTCCAAAAAAAAATTACTTGTATTACTAGTGTATGCTGTGCTCCTCCTCTCCTAGTATTTCCAATTTTTGAAAAATTAGAGTAGATTTAGATTTGAAAAAAAAATATATTTCACATATTTAAGCATAGAAAAATGGCACATGTTTTAAAAAATACAGCCTGTTTCAGAACTCGCGTACAGAAATTTGAGGGTATATTAAAAACCCTCTGGAAAATATGAAAAAAATTTCAAAAAAAATCCATCTTCAATACTAATTAAAAAGGAAGCTATTTAATCTGACCAATCCCGTTGCTGATGTTAAATTACCTACAAATTAGTTTTTCCCTACTTATTAGTAACTATGGTTGCATTTTAATTGTTAACGCGTGCAGACTTTCAACTTTAGAATCTTTTTAGGTTATTATATTTTGACAAAACCGACAATGGCTATCAAATATTCTATTTTTATAGGGTCACTCCATCCGGCGGTGGTTTTTTGACATTAATAAATATTTATGTCACATTAATCACCATGTCAACCTACAGAATATGTACCTGCAATAATTAAATTTGCTTTCATAGCTACAAATTCAACTTTTAAAGGTAATTTAACATCAGCAACAGTATTGGTCCACTTAAAGCGTTCTTATTTTTGAATTGAACGAAGATGGATTTTTTTTTACATTTTTTTCATATTTTCCAGAGGGTTTTTAATATACCTTCATATTTCTGTACGCGAGTTCTGGAACAGGCTGTATATACTAAGAAATCATAGATGTCTTAAATTAACATGGATTTTTATGGTCATAACCATTTAGAAAACTTAGTTTAAATAATAATTTGATTAATTAGCTCATTTTAAAGTATTGGGAATCCACGTTGATTATTACATCTCTATTACAAAGGTAGCACTCTCAATCATTTTCATGCACTTTAAAAAAATTAAAAATCATTTTAACACTAACCTCCTCACGCTTGGTTATATAACCAGTGGTTATTAACCACCATAAGCACCAATGGTACCGTACCATATTCACAGCACATTTCTAGAGATAAATTTACAATTCTCCCTGGTAGAAAAGTACACAAATCTAACTTAACATAACATACGATTAGTGACATTTTTATGTTTAGTCTCAAACCTTATACAAAAACGTTATAAAATATATAAATATAACCTTAAAAACTAACGTTTGACAAAAACGTTATAAAATATATAAATCTAACATTAAAAACTAACGTTTGACAAAAACCTTATAAAATACATAAATCTAACGTTAGTTTCCCAACTAAATTCTAACCTTTTTCTAACTATAAATATTTTTTAAATTTCCGTTATTAATACGTAAGCTATAGTAGAAAATACTCATTTCAGACAGCTATGTGCCTAGGTTTGATAATTATTTATTATTTCTATAATAAGTTTAAAAAAATATTCCCCAAAAGTCAAAATTATAGTAAGTCTGGCAACGCTGTATTAGAATTGAAAAAATATTTTAAAATCCTGAATATATAAATAAATATTAACTAACTAAATATAAAGTTTTTCTGAGAGATAAACGTATTTATCGAAGTATAACAGCATATTACACGAAAAATATTTAGGGCCACCTAAAAAGATGGCTGTTTTATAAATAAATGTAACGAAATTATGTTTAAAAATATTATGATTCCTAAAATATATTAAGATTTATTTATATGAATAAATATGTCTCCAGCTGCCATTTTATGATGCACATAGAAATGTCCTAGTTAGCCACGCCCCCTCCGAAAGTTAGAAATTAAACGTACTTATCGTATTTCTAACTTAAAAATCTAACCTTAGATTAACGTTTGTAACTAAGGTTAGATTCTAACGTTAAAAAGCGGGACATTTGTACATATTTTATAACGTACTTTTATACAGTTTACTAACATTATAAAAACGTTACAATTCTACCAGGGCTATTATTTTATTTATTTTATTATTCTTTACTCATGATTTTTAATTTATGAAAAACTCCATTTTCATTTCAAACTTGAGTCATTTTTCAAATGCTAAACAGGTTTTAAATATATTCCAGGCAAAAATATTTACAGTTTTGTAATAACATCACAATATTGTAACAATTTTATTGTAACTTATATTTTTGTAGCATTTTTTTTTAATTTTAGTGATAATTTTCTACCTACAAAAAGTGTTACAGGAAATTATTTTTTTAAGAAAATTATTACACAATAAAAAACATTAAAAATTGAAATTAAGAATAACATTATTCATAAAAAAAATAAAGTTATACAAACATAGTTTAATGTATATATATTTTTTTAATTTGTTACAAATATGTAACAAAAAATGTTAAAAAAAATGTTACAAAAATTGTTACGCAAATTGTAAGAAAAATTGTTACAAAAATGATATAAAATTGTTGCAAAAATTGTTACAAAAAATTGTTACAAAAACCCTGGCATATAAAATAAACCGAAAAATGCAGAATTATTTTTTTCGGCCGTAATCAGATCAGAAGCGCGGTCTGGGAAGCTCCGGAGGTGGAAGGCCAGCAGACACGTGTACGCAAGGTAGTCACGTGAGACCCTTTGCCACAGGCGTGGGCGGAGGCGGCATCAGGGGGGTGGAGGGCCAGATCATGTCGCACGTGTTCAAGACAATGGTCACCAGGTTCATGGAGTCCCTGAAAGAGATTAAGACGCAGGAAAACTTGGTAAGTAACAAAAAATGTTGCAAAAATAATTTCAAAAGAAAAAATTGTTACATACAGCCTGTTCCAGAACTCGCGTACCGAAATTTAAGAGGTGATTCTACATCCAAAAATATGAAAAAAAGTTTCTATAAAGGTTGGTCCGGAAATGAGCCCTAAGGGAGCTACGGCCCTTCGAAGATGACGTATTGAATGGGGAACAAAAAAAAGCACCAATAAAATTTTAATGCTGCAGGGTGATTCTTCATTTAAAATTGAGCAAAAAAATATTATACACCAAAACACCTAAATTTAATATTAAAGGAGTAATAGCCTTTTAAAAAGTAACGTTTTTGGTGGCACAAAATGTTACTTCCTCTTAATTGCATTTTTTTTTTGATAACGGTTGCTCCTACAGTGTTACACTCTATGATATTTTATATGTATTTTTACTCTAGAAATCTATATTTTTTACAACAAATCCAAAAAACATACACATAGAAAAGTTTGGGGCAAAAATGTTTTAAGCCTCATATATTTTGTCCGTCTGGGCACGCCTCTGGATAAATTAAAAAAATAAATTAACATAAACTTATTGCCCTTATTAATACTAGTATACATGCAAAAGCTCGCCGCTCTAGCTTAAACGGTACCCGAGTTATTAATTAAAAACCTTATTTTTATTACAATTTTAAAGGGCCCTAGATCCCTTAGGGCTCATTTCCGGACCAACCTTTATAGGAACTTTTTTTATATTTTTGGATCTAGAATCACCTCTTAAATTTTGGCATGCCAGTTATGGATCACCCTGTATATGTGACTCTTGACGAAATAAGGTAAGTATGTAGAACAACATGGAAAAGGTAAATATAGGAATTTGTTTTTCGCATACTACGTACCTTTTTTTCGTCGAGGGTCAAAACTTGTGATGACGTTTTTACAGTAGTAAAGTTCTGTGTTTTTCAGGGAATGTACTTAGAAGTAAGGCAGCTTATGACCTACGTAAAAGAAGGCCACGGCTTTACATTTAGAAGAGTTGCCCTGAGTTCACTGATTGACACAGCGGACCGACCGAGCAAAAAGCCGGAAGTTAATATTCAAACTACTCGAGTCATAAGGTACAAAACTACGAAAAATCGCATTTTTTTATAAAAAATATTTTTATTTTGTTTTAGGCACGTCCATTTATCAGAAATGGAGGATCAGGCAGAGGTAACTACCTAAGTTTCAATGCCTTTTTTATTTTTAACATTTTTTGTGATTTTTTTTTTAACCATTCTTATTTTAAAAACGTAAGATTTAGGCGTAAGTCCAAACACAAAACTGAATAATATAATATTTTAGAGTTTACTGGAGACCGAAGCCGAGGAACTCTCGAAGGCTAGTCAAAGTCCTTCCAGTAACTTTAGAAGGAAGCATCATATTTTGACGCCTCGGCAGAGCGAAAAAGCGTTGCACATTGCCGAACCCACCACCTCCAAAACTAAGATGTCAAAATTGGGAGGAATTGGTAAGAAACGATTTCGTGCCATGGTAAAGTAGTGTACACTTTTTCTAGCACGCTAGCCCTTTGACTCCAAGGGCTCACAATTTTGTTAAAATTTTGTGCTAAAAAGGGTCAACTTGTGCTTCATTTCCTACACAATCAATGGATTGTGAGGGATCGTAAATAATTCGTAAATAATTTCGCATTTTTTCTTTCTATGCGCTTCATGGCAATTGCATAACATCTTCATAATGTTGGTATTTTTTTTTCTCTTAGTAAACTGGTTTAAAAAAGGAGACACAATATCTACGGACGATATAGATAATGTGGAAAATGGAGAATCATTCACAGATACTTCCAGTTTCATCAGACAACCTTCAAAGTTTTACCAGCAAAAATCTTCCAGTAAAAGGTGAGTTCTTATTTGAACGATACAGGGTGATTCAGAAATAAGTAACAAAATTATAAGGGGCGATTCTAGGTCTAAAAATATGAAAAAAAAATCCTATAAATGTTGGTTCGGAAATGAGCCCTAAGGGAGCTACGACCCTCTTTAAGGTACATCTAAAAAGTAGTTTTTATTTAATATCTCTGGAACCCTATAAACCACAGTAACGAGTTTTTGATTTTCCTTAACATTGATAGAGGAAATGCGCCTAATTTCGGATGGTTTCCAAATTTCGGATAGTAGTGTATTTAAGATACTGTCTGCAAAGGTAAACAGAAACCTACTTTTATGCGAAGCCAAAAGTCAAACTAAATCCGTCCTGTAATATGATAACGGTAGAGCTTCTCCCCTTTAAATGGCAGCACAAATCGTTTATATTGCAAATGGCAGTTTTGTGCTCAGTTGCATTATTATGCTTGTTTATTTTATGAATAATCGTTATAAAAGTTCGTGATTCTGTCTTGGGTAAGTTATGATGTTAGTTAAGTTGATCCACTATTCATAATTAGGCAATTTGAAAACGTAAACATTCTACAAATTTCTAATCTAAAAAGCAGAAAGTTGCCTAATTTTGGATAGACCATTTTTGTGCATTTGATTCCCAATTTCGGATATCCGCAAGGTAATTATTATTCAGGATAACCAACCATTAATTATTATTTTTATAATGAAACAACAAACTAAGATACACAATTTTGAAAAAACGAAAATTACCTAAGATACTAAGATATTCGAAATTGGGAATCTAAAATTATAGTTCCTATAGTATTTCGTGGAAAATCGCTTAATGATTAAATTACGTCTTAAATGTGAAGGAATAACAAGAAATATAAGCAATGGGATCCAGATCTACTCTTGAAAATTTTTTTTCGGATATGTCCGAAATTAGGAGCCCTTTTTCAAATGCACAAAAATGCGCTGATTTTTTTTAACCGTGTTTTTTGGAAAAAATAAACTGTAATAAAATTGCTTTTATAATAAATCATGGTTCGCTATAATAAGTTTTATCTGGTTATATAAAAAAAATATCAAAAAGTAATACCAAGTATTAAATATTGAATACATTGTGAATGGTATCCGAAATTAGGCGACTTTCCTCTAAAGGTTATCATTTTATGTGGAATCGAATGCGGAAAAGCCTCTTTCCGCACTTGATAGGAAAATAGTTATCTTCAATTTTTGGTATGATAATATTTTGTACTTTTAGTAACGTGGGCCATACAATTAAAAAAGCCAAAAGACGCATGGAAGACAAATTCAAATTTGTTTTAAAGAAAGGAAAGAAGAAAGATGGGAGTATGGAAGACACCGGAGGTGGATGTAAGACTTTTTTATTTAAAAAAGGAATAGAATATTCAATATTTTTCTTTTCACTTTATTTTTTAGACTACAGTAGACGCAACTCCTTCGAGTATGGCGAAACATCAAGAGAATCTGAGTTTGTGGTGCTCAAAGAAAGAAAACTAGTGTCCACCACTTTGGTTTATCATGGCAGCCTTAGATTTTCGTTTTTATTGGAGACTTGTCCCCCTGGGTCTGTGCCAGATGCCCATTTGCTCGCTTCTGTACTGGATTTGGTAAGAAATACTGGGTGATTCACGTTTTTTTTTCACATTTCTCGACGTTTTAGACCATTCTGAGTCGAAATCAGTAAAAAAAATTGCGTCCGTCTTTCTGTCTGTCTGGGTGTAAACTGTCTAACTCCATTTCTACATGAGATATCGACTTGCGGTTTTTGCATATTGTTTCTTATCGTATTCCGAAGTGCTGATTAGATTTTGGGGGTAAACGATTAGGGGTAAGGGGGTAAAAATAGGGTAAAACTCCTATTTTTAGCGTTTTTTGTTTATAATTAAGGCAATTATTATTGTATTTGGTTAATTTAGCACTTATATAAAAGATAATTTTAAATTGGTCAAAAAATGTTATAAACAACGTTTTCCTAAAACGCATTGTTTTCGAGATATTGGCGTTTAAAGCAGTAAAAGGTTTTTTAGCATATCTCACATATTTATAACCCGATTTCAAAAAATTATATTTTAAATAAAAGCTCTTTTTAAGCTTTATAAAAATGTTATATACAGTTTTTTGCTAGAATATAATGTTTTAAAGATACATAATTTAAAATCAAACAAAACACCTAGCGTGAAATTTGCAAACTAGATGGCTCTAGTGTACAATAGTGCCAATGTTTTGACAGGGTGCTTGCAACGTTTCATCTAGTTCCTACTTATATCCTAAAAATATTAAGTCCCAAGGAAGCTACATCCTTTTAAAACAGGCACCATTAGAAACCACTTTAGGAACTACGTTTTGGTACATTTTGCACCAAAGTAGTAACGCCCTTTCTGATTGTATTTTACTTCAATTTTTTTAGTCTTAAGATCTGTTTTTTTTTGTAGCCAAACGCAACTGTAGTCTCCAAAGCTGCCTTACTTTTGGAGTGTTCTTACTTTGTCCATTGCTGTAACAAAGGTCAGTGGCCATCTTGGATGAAGCTCAACTTCCCCATGTTCAGGCCTTCAGGACCTTTACCAGCTAGAGGTCCTACCTCAGGAATTCGCAGGTATAAAAATACTATATTACATTTCTTAAATACTAGTATACTATGGTCCGTTTCTTCAAGCAAGATAGTACATTAAAAATCGCACAGTGATTATTTTTAAAACAGATTTGAATATTGGATGTATGAATATACTGCGTAGTTTATTTTATAAAACATAACTATATTCTATACACAAACATATACTATTCAAACCTGTTGTAACAATATTTACTGTGCGATTTTTAATTTACTCTCTTGCTTGAAGAAACAGACCATAGTAGAACTAATTCTGACTTCTGCTACGTTTTTTGAAATAAATTTCAATTTTTTTTTTAATAAAAACACTGTTATTAGGTCCCACATTATGCAAAGGGCTGCAGGTAAAATGTTCCACCAATGGGCGGAAGTTTTAGGTCAAAGACTGGAAGAAATGATAAATGACGATAAAAATTTGGAGGAGTCGATTACGGCTTTGATGACTGATGAGACCAAACAGAAGGAGTTATTATTGCAGGACGAGGAAGAGGACTTTTTAGACGAAGGTATATTAAAGTACTAGTTTCATAACACCTGTTTTTAGCGCACGAGCACAAGTTTAGAAAACAAGCCGGTTGCGGCGAGTTTTCTAAAGTTCTAGTGCGCTAATTTTTTTTATCTTTTGGGTGGTATTAAAATATTTCTTCTTCTTTTTTAAATTTTGGGGAGAGGGTGAGGAGCTGGAAAATAGTTATTTTTGGTACTAGTGGGTAAAGTAAGATATTGCCCATGAGAAAATTAAACTGCGAGGCGTCAGCCAAGTAGGTTAATTTTCGAGAGGGCAATATCGGTTTACCCATGAGTGCCATACAAGGTTTAGTGCTAAATAGCTTAGGAATTCATATTTTAATTAAAAATTTTAATGACATTTACAAGAAAATAATTTGACAAGTGACAGTTAAGTGGGTAAAATAAATAATTATCCACTCAATAAAGTAAAAGCCACGCTGGGTTATTATTGAGTTTATCTATTTAAAATAAAGCTGGTAATTGTCTTATTATCTGTATGTATGGGATAAAAAATATTACACATTTAGTGTAATTTTATTTTACCTTTTATGTGGTTTTTAAATTTTTTCTTATTGTGAATAATTAAAAAGATGTCTAAAAACAGTTTTTTACATTTTGGCAGAATGGGGGGATGGAAAAAAATGAAAATAACATTTTTTGTGTAATTTTATTTTACCTTTCATGTGGTTTTTAAATTTCTCTTCTATTGTAAATAATTAAAAAAAAACGCCCAAAACAAAAATATAACCCCCCTTTCCCACAACCGATTTTGCTTAAATACGGACTTCCAAGATACTATAAAAATACATCTGCATACCAAATTTCAAGTCGTTGGCTCGAAGCGTTCTTAAGTTATCGTGGATACAGACAGACAGACGGACATCATTTTTTTTGTGCTTATTTTGATTTTTCTCGACATTTCAGAAAAAGATAAGATGTTTTAAGCAAAAAATTTTTTTATCACTAATTCTCTTAAGAGAAAGTAAAAAGTCGTAATAAAAACTTTTTGATTGCTACTGGCAGGCCCAGGTACAACTGTACCCTCTAGAGAGTCCGGTCCTGCGGGGGTAGGGATGTTAAAAAAACGTTTTTTTTTTCAATACATTGTTTTAAAACATTGTTTTAAAACGTACATGTAGCAACAAAGCAAAATATGTTTTATTCAGTGTTCCTCAAGGCGTACGTAATCAGATGAGTTTGTTTTTTCTTATTACAGAATTTTATACACCTAGTTGATTAAAAATTTACGTTTTTTTTTCTAAAGAAAACCTGTAAAATTATCTGACATTTCCTAAAATGAAAGTTACCCGACTTTACTGAACTGCAAGACACCCTCATTTTCAAATTAGCTTTTATATGTGTATCTTATCTATGATATGTATATGGAATTCATTTGTCCAAAATCTTCGTAAATAATGCACACAATTTTGATTCAGATTCGTCACAACATCACAAAAATATAATTAATTTGTATTTAATTAATGTTAAACAATTTTTAATTCGCTGTTATGAACTTACATTTGAAAATATTCAATTAAAACTGAATCGATCAAAACCATAACCTCAAAATACACTTTTAGCCATGCAACCGCGATCTAACATCGAGAAAAATGCTTCAATTTCCCATCCTTACGACAAGTTTTGAACTTAGAAAATTTCGAGTGCCGAGAAATATTTCATCACCAAGCAAAATCGGTGGAGCGCGTTTGCCGATGTGATACTGCGAACCGCCGCGCTTGTATACTGTCACGACAGACGTACATCTAGCAACAAAGCAAAATATGTTTTATTCAGTGTTTCTCAAGACGCCAACAGATGGGTTTGTTTTTTCTTGGTTTTGTGTGATAAAATATTGATAATAAAATTAGTTTCTTGCAAAAGTAAGGTAAGATTGCATTATTTTATATTTAAAAGTAGGTTAAATAGGATGTTTAGTTTTAAGGGAACATGCTGAGGCACTGGCACAGGGGTAGGTACTAAGTTGGGTCCGGTCCTCCGGGGGGGCGACAGGCTTGGCAAAATATAGACAATTTTCCAAAAGAAAACTGATATATTACATCCCACATCTATAGGTACAAAATTAATTAAAATTTATAGAAACCAGCCGTCTCGAATGAGCGAGAATACTTTCTCATAAAAAAGTTAACTAAGTTCTTAGTGTTCGTGACTGAATGTTTTTTGCTGAGACGGAGTCGAGGCAAAAAATCAGTCGAGAACACTTAAGACAGTTAACATACGTGGTGCATATACTATTTTTTCTACTACCTAAAGCTAGTAACTCCAAATATCAGTTAAAAATACAGTTCAAAAATTATTTTGACATAGCTGTCAGTTTAACAAGTAAGGTTGAAAAAAGTTATCTTAATTTTTTTCATTATTGACCGTCGTCAATAAACAATGCTTAACAACGGTCAATAATAAATGAGTTCACTGATTTTATTGGTTGCCAAGGTAAACAAGCCTTGACAACGGTAGGTATTATGTAATCTAGCACTTAATTATGTAGTAGAAAAAAAAAGTTAAATATCACCGTTTTAAATAAAATTTTAAGTATTACATCGGCACTTAGTGCTACTAAGAGTGCCGATGAGTCGAAATCAGTAAAAAAAATTTTTGCATCCGTCTGTCTGTCTGTCTGGGTGTAAACTCCATTTCTACATGAGATAACGACTTGCGTTTTTTTGCATATAGTTTCTTATCGTATTCCGAAGAGCTGATTAGATTTTGGGGGTAAACGATTGGGGTTAAGGGGGTAAAAATAGGGTAAAACTCCTATTTTTAGCGTTTTTTGTTTATAATTAAGGCAATTATTATTGTATTTGGTTAATTTAGCACTTATATAAAAGATAATTTTAAATTGGCCAAAAAATGTTATAAACAACGTTTTCCTAAAACGCATTTTTTTCGAGATGTTGGCGTTTAAAGCAGTAAAAGGTTTTTTTTAGCATATCTCACATATTTACAACCCGATTTTAAAAAAATATATTTTAACTAAAAGCTCTTTTTAAGCCCTATAAAAAATGTTATATACAGTTTCTTGCTAGAATCTAATGTTTTAAAGATACAGAATTTAAAATCAAACAAAACACCTAGTTTGAAATTTACAAACTAGATGGCTCTAGTGTACAATAGTGCCAATGTTTGGACAGGGTGCTTGCAACGTTTCATCTAGTTTTTTTCAAGTTTATACAATGATCACATTTTCATTTTCAGCAAGTATAAACAATTATGGCACAAGTTGTCCCATGGCCCTCCGCATCCTCGCGTGCATTCTGCTCCATGAAATAACCTCCTTCCTTCGGGAGACGTACCAAACTCTCCCAAAGTCGTCCAGGCAAACCGGCAAAGAGCGGCCTCAACACTGGGAGAAATTCTACAGCAAGGAAGCAAACAGACGGTGGAGCATGGCGCTTAGCTCTATGGGACATTCTCAAACGTCTGCGCAGAGTTTGCAATCGATTGCTGGGGACAGGGATTCAGGTAGGACTCCTTTAATATTTTACAGATACAGATTTTTTTTAAATTATTTTTTTTAACCCTCTTTTTAAGTTTTTTATTCAAAGTCATTTTCAAGTAAAGATCATATAGGAAAGACGCCTAATTTCGGACGGTTTCCTAATTTCGGATAGTAGTGTATCTAAGATACTATCTGCAGAGGTAAACAGAAACCTTCTTTTATGTGAAGCCAAAAGTCAAACTAAATCCGTGCTGTAATATGGTAACGGTAGAGCTTCTCCCCGTAAAATGGCAGCAGAAATCGTTTAAATTGCAAATGGCAAAATTATGGCTCCTATAGTATTCGTAAAAAATTGCTCAGTGATTAAATTTGAGATTAAATTACTTCTTATTTGGAGAATAACAAGGAACATAGACAATGGGATTCAGATCTACTCTTGAAAAAAAAATTAGATATGTCCGAAATTAGGAACCCTTTTTCAAATGCACAAATATGCGCTAGGTTGTTTAACCGTGTTTTTCGAAAAAAATAAACTAATAAAATTGTTTTTATAATAAATCATGGTTTGTTATAATAAGTTGTATGTTGTTATATAAAAAAATGATCAAAAAGTAATACCGCATATTAAATATTGGATAAATTATAAATGGTATCCTAAATTA
This sequence comes from Brachypterus glaber, assembly GCA_958510825.1. Classification (NCBI taxonomy): domain Eukaryota; kingdom Metazoa; phylum Arthropoda; class Insecta; order Coleoptera; family Kateretidae; genus Brachypterus; species Brachypterus glaber. The sequence goes on along the minus strand of OY294047.1, from coordinate 54,428,020 downwards.
GGCGACTTTCTTATATTTACCTGGAACAACTTTGCTAAAACTTAAGTTGCTTTAAAAATGACTGATTTCACAATATTTTTAAATCTAGGGTCACTTCTATTTTAGCTTTTTTTCTTCATTTAAATTTAAAAAAAAATAATTCTAATATCTTTTAGGTCAAACTGAGAGAAAAATTAGTTTCGTTCTTCATGAACCTGACAATGAATCTGAAGGAAGCAGCAGCAATGCTACCGTTACTATGCAGGTAAAAATATTTATTTTTTACAATGTTTTTACACATTTTACATCTGCACTTAGTGCTACTAAGAGTACCGATGTATTGAAATCATCGCCGAAAAGTCAAAATATTTGACCACGTTTTTTTCACATTTCTCGACGTTTGGTCTAACATTGTGAGTCGAAATCAGTAAAAAAAAATTTTGCGTCCGTCTGTCTGTGTCTGTCTGTCTGTCTGTCTGGGTGTAAACTCTCTAACTCCATTTCTACATGAGATATCGACTTGCGGTTTTTTGCATATTGTTTCTTATCGTATTCCGAAGAGCTGATTATATTTTGGGGCTAATCGATTGGGGGTAAGGGGCTTAAAAATAGGGTAAAACTCCTATTTTTAGCGTTTTTTGTTTATAATGAAGGCAATTATTATTGTATTTGGTTAATTTAGCACTTATATAAAAGATAATTTTAAATTGGTCAAAAAATGTTATAAACAACGTTTTCCTAAAACGCATTGTTTTCGAGATATTGGCGTTTAAAGCAGTAAAAGGTTTTTTTAGCATATCACATATTTATAACCCGATTTCAAAAAATTATATTTGAAATAAAAGCTCTTTTTAAGCCCTATAAAAAATATACAGTTTTTTGCTAGAATATAATGTTTTAAAGATACAGAATTTAAAATCAAACAAAACACCTAGTTTGAAATTTGCAAACTAGATGGCTCTAGTGTACAATAGTGCCGATGTTTTGACAGGGTGCTTGTAACGTTAAATATTTAAATAAAAAAGAGATATTTGAATTAAAGTCCTGAATTCTTCGGAACTTGTGCGGTTTTTAGCTAAAATTGTTATCTTTTTTTAGCAAATGATGGCAAGCGAAGAAAAACGTTCTGGTCAACAGTCTTCTCGACCATATCTTTTAAGAAGGGGAACCCAGGCACCCACTGGAGGTTCTTTTAAGAGGCGCAGTTTAAAGCTTAGAAGGGGGACCAAAGAGGGCAAAGATATGGAACTTGAATGTAAGTAAATACATACAGAAAACAATATGTGATAATTATTACAGTTACAGTTAATTTTTATTTTTTATAGGATACTATTTTCAATTTCTCTATGTACCTACACTTTTTTCAGGGAGAATCCCTGAAACCGTAAAACGAACAGACTCTATTCAGTCCAAACGCAAAGTGAGTTCGCTGAGCGACCGCAGCGACACCTCTGAGCCCGGAATCGCAGGTGAAGCGAGCGGGGAGGAATCCCCCGGAGTTTTGAGCGACGATCAGCCTCCAGAAAGTCCGAGCGAAACGGACACGGACGATACGACGAAAAATATGCCGTGGATGAAGGTAAGGAAAAACCAGCCGTCTCGAATGAGCGAGAATACTTTCTCAGACAAAAAGTCATGTCCATTTCTAATATTTGGAGGGGAGGGGGTAGTTGAGAGGGATTTTTTATCTTTTAGGTGGTTTTAAAATATTCTTCCATTGTAAATACTAAAAAAAGTTATGTCCAGAAACAATTTTTCACATTTTGGAAATATTTTGTCTAATTTTATTTTACCTTTTAGGTGCTTTTTAATTTTTTTTTCTATTGTGAATAATAAAAAGCTATATCCAGAAAAAAAAATATTACATTTTGGGGGAGAGGGGGAAGGACTGGAAAAAAATATTACACATTTTGTGTAATTTTATTTTAACTTTTATGTGGTTTTTAAATTTTTCTCTTATTTATTGTTATCAAAATTAGTGGAGAGCCCCAACCACAAGCCTAGAGCTTATTTGGAGCTCCCCACGAATCTGTAATAACTTCAAATAAATAAACTAATAATAATAATTGTAAATAATAAAAAAGTTATGTTTAGAAACATTTTTTTTACATTTTGGTGGGAGCGGGTGTCGTTGGAAAAAAATGATAATAATTTTTTTTGCAGTTTTATTTAATGTTTTATGTGGTTTTTAAATTTTTCTTCTATTGTAAATAATAAAAAAATACGATCGAAAAAAAATTTAACCTAGTTATAGGAGAATATATAGTATTATTTTTATTAGTTTTATTATTATTTTTTTCTATTTTGCGACTCTTACAAGCTCATAATCACACGCATTTTGCGTGTTCTTATAGGCCCATAAGAGGTCTCTACTTTTTTTCTGTTGGGTTGGCAAACTACAAAAGCCTATCTCTTGTCGTTTTGTGTGCAAATGTCAATGTCGATTTAAAGTTTAATTTTTTACAAAATTTTGTGTGGGTTATTTTTTACCGTGTTAAAATTGTGGACTGGTTAATTGCAGTGAAAAAAGGAGAGATGACTGTAAAATATATCAAAATATCATTTGTTCTTAGAATTTTAAACATAGTGTAAACTGTAATGCCAACCCAAAACAAAAATCCCTAAATCAGTCATCAATTTAAATGTAAGTTTTTTAAATTTTAGAGCAAAATAGAAAAAATTGTATAAAGCACTCGTTTCATAACACGTTTTTAGAGCACTAGTACTCTCGCGCTAAAAACGTATGTTATGAAACTAGTACTTTAATATACTATTTTTTAGATAATGGTCCAAGTATCAAACTCCTTCTACTACTTTTGCCCTCACCAAAACTACTGTCATCCATTCTGCTACCGTCGCGTAATGCGCGGGTGCTCCCGACTGATTAAGGCAGTCCGAAAAGTCTACGGCGAGGAGTTTGGAGTCATCGATGACAAACTGAGTATGGATTACGAGGGAAAGAAGAAGACGAAAAAAGAGAAGAACCAAAATAGGAAAGTATCTGATCAGACCAGTAGTCAGGTCTCCCCTATACGTAGAAAAGATAGTGTCGGAAAAAAAGATAAGTAAGTAGTACTAGATTTGAAAGATTTTTGTTTATATGCACGGTATTTTTTACTCTTTTACACGATTTTATTGGCCGTTTATAAAATAGAGTCCACGCGCAATAAAAATGAGACAGCGACATGGCTTTAGTCCAAAAAAGGACTGTTGCTAAGGAAAACGCGCCGTTGCCAAGGGGCGTGTATGTAAACAATCCGTTTTTGCTTACTGCGCATTCCGTGTTTATTGACGTCATTGTACCATTCTTACCGCGCGCGGACTTTTCATTACCCTGTATTTGCGCCACCGATCTAGTATCCAGGGCCGTAGCTATGGGGGAGGATGAGGGGGAGTGCCACCCACCTATTTTGAAAAGTTGTATATTTTATTAATCCAGAACATAAGCTGTATATTTTATGGATTCAAAATACAAAAGTTGTGGGTATATGTTTTGGAGGTGAGGACCTTTTTTTTTAGTCATAAACTTTTTTTTTTGTTGAAGAAAAAAGTTTTATTTTTAGTAGGCTAAAAAGTATATGTATATTTCATTGATCCAAAACAAAAGTTGTATATTTTATGGATTTAAAATACATAAGTTGTATATATATTTTTTAATCATTAACTTTTTTGTTGAAGAAAAAAGTTGTATTTTTAGGCTAAAAAAAGTTGTGATTTTTGACCTTCTCTCCCCTCCCTCAGAAAATCATCTTCGTTACGACCCTGCTAGTATCCTTAGTACGTTTTTTGTTCACAGCCTTTCCTTGATAGTTTTTTCCCACAACTAAAATATGAAATATTTCCGCACTATTTTAAATTTTTATTACGCATGTTTTGATATCAGTAACTGGCATGACAGAGATTTTTTAAGTTTAATTTCATTGTACCTAAATACTTAAATACCTACGAATTAAAAATTAATAATTATTCTTTCAAAGTCAAATATTTTTCGGTTTAGAATTGACAAAAATTTGAACGGTTCCCAAATGAGCAAGTTGGCGTCGAAAGATTCTTCCAGAGATATCGCTGATTCGGACCTGGGAGCGGACTCATCAAAATCTACGAAAGACGAAAAACCGACTGAAACTCCGCCAATACTAAAATACATTAAAACCCAGGTTAGTCAAGTCATAAGTTCCCTTTTTGAAATATTTTTATTCATTTGTTTTTATTTTGGAAATGTTGCTACTGCTCTTTTTACGTTATTTTTTTTTGTATTTTTAATTTTATTTCAGGTAAAGGACGCTTTTCACGCCCCTCTGGCCGTTCTTTTAAAAGGAGCGGCCATCCTCTCCGAAGACCATTTTGTGGAGATCATCCCCGTGGCCTGGGAGCTACTCCTGGAAACCAATCAGGAGGTGGCAGCTTGCGCAGCGTCGCTCTTCATATTGGCTGCTGTAAAAGCCCCGCAGGTAGTCTCTGACGTCATGCAGCACGGCCTATCTCACCCGGATGTGGCTGTCAGAATTAACGCTATTTTGAGGTAGAGTGAAGTGTGTTAAATGTTATAAAATGGGACAATATGAAAATTTACCATATTCTATGCTAAATACCGTCCATTTAGCACATAATATATATTTTGTGCTGCCATTTGGGTTTAAGAACGCACCAGCCACCATTTAAGGGGCATATTTTTTTATTTTTTCAGATTTCAAGTTCTCTGGAAAATGCGATACCAAGTTTGGCCTAGGATGGAGGAAAGTGCCCATGTCCTTTTCAAAGTTCCCCCTCCTGGAATTGAGTTTACCCTTCCCTCTCCCAAGATTGGGATTGAAAATCTAGACGTGGTGGATTCACCTTGGGAGCTTTCCGTCAAAACTAAAGTGGAAGAAGTTACCATAAATCAGGTGAGTCAACAAAAAAAAAATTAAAAATGCGCATATTTTTCTTTATTATTTATGATTAATCGTAATCGTTTTTTTTTTTACAGGAACGACATCGATCGTTGGTAACTGCGACCAAAACCAGGAAAAAGGAGAAAACGGAGTTAATAAAGATGGCGCTGCAAGCGCAAGATGATAAAAAGAGGGAGGAGAGGGAGAATTTTTTGATTACCACTATTCCTATAACGATCCAGGCAGCCCATGAGCCGAGCTTGTACCACACAGGAGAAGAGCACGAGGAAGGTAAAAAATACGACTTCCAACAAAACAATAATATCCCTGGTAGAAAAGTACATAAATCTAACTTAACATAACATTAGATTAGTGACATTTTTATGTTTAGTCTCAAACGTTATACAAAAACGTTATAAAATATATAAATCTAACCTTAAAAACTAACGTTTGACAAAAACGTTATAAAATATATAAATCTAACCTTAAAAAATAACGTTTGACAAAAACGTTATAAAATACATAAATCTAACGTTAGTTTCCCAACTAAATTCTAACCTTTTTATAACCTTATTCTAAATTTAAATATTTTTTAAATTTCCATTATTAATACGTAAGCTATAGTAGAAAATACTCATTTCAGATAGCTATGTGCCTAGGTTTGATAATTATTTATTATTTCTATAATAAGTTTAAAAAAATATCCCCCAAAAGTCAAAATTATAGTAAGTCTGGCAACGCTGTACTAGAATTGAACAAATATTTTAAGATTATGAATGTATAAATAAATATTAACTAACTAAATATAAAGTTTTTCTGAAAGGTAAACTTATTTATCGAAGTATAACAGCATATTAGACGAAAAATATTTAGGACCACCTAAAAATATGGCTATTTTATAAATAAATGTAACGAAATTATGTTTAAAAATATTATGATTACTAAAATATATTAAGATTTATTTATATGAATAAATTTGTCTCCAGTTGCCATTTTATGATGCAGGTAGAAATTTCCTAGTTGGCCACGCCCTCTCCGAAAGTTATAAATTAAATGTACTTATAACGTATTTCTAACTTAAAAATCTAACGTTAGATTAACGTTTGTAACTAACGTTAGATTCTAACGTTAAAAAGCGGGACATTTGCACATATTTTATAACGTACTTTTATACAGTTTTCTAACGTTAGAAAAACGTTATTCTAACGTTAAATTTCTACTAGGGATGGTAAAATTCTGCAAAAAATGAGAAATAAAAATATATATCAAATTAAATTAACTTATTTAAAACGTTTTTTTTTTTTGCAGATGACGAACAAACAGATGGGCAGATCAGAAATACGACCCACCACTTGCACTCCGCCCACTCTTTGTTCCCATCTTGCCTGTGTTCGGCAGTGGTGCAAATTATCAACCTCCTTGATGATGCTGCTGTTTCCTTAGATGGAAATGCCGTCTACGAAGTGGCATACCAGGTATTACAAAAATAATACTATTGTCATTAAAACAATACATTCCCCTATTAAAAAAAATGGAGATAACCTTCTCTGAAACGTTCAAAAATACAATATTCTAAAATTGGTTGAGTTGTGGGATATAGGCCAAAAAGAAAACAACGCCAAAAACTTTGTTAATATTCAACAACAATATTCTAAAATTGGTTAAGGATAATTTGTAGGTATCGTATCAGAAATTAGGATCATTTAAGATATAGGCTTTGTGCAATGTGCTTTCCACTTAAGGTTTTTATCTAGTTAGAGACCTAAAAATTAGGCGTTTAAAATTTATGACGTTTTTTTAGGTAATTTGGACCTGTTTAGTGGAGGATAGCGCCCTATTCCTGCGATACATCCTGGAGCGCCTGACTCGTGAAAAACAGGACCTCATGTTCAAAGTCCTGCGACATTTGATCAGGTTCATCCCGAAGCTGCCTCAGCAGGCGGCGTTCGCCCTGTACAACTACATCATAGGCTACGTGATGTTCTACGTGAGGAGTCCCCACGAAGAGGGACAGTATATGATTGGGGCGGCCCTATCTCTATTGTGGATGGTGAGATTTTTATTAACTCTAACCCTATATTGCACGTAATTTTATTTTGCAACGAAAAAAATGTGTAATACGTCTTTTGACTTACATAATTCATAAAAATTTGTGATTTTTTTCTTTTATTTCAGTTTTTTTATAGTTTTTTTTATAAACCTATCCTGAAACATTGTGCACATAAAGAACAAAAACGAATAAAAAACTAAAAATAGATACTCCAATTTGAAGACCAGTCTTCCCAAGTGACAACTAGGTGCACATGAAGTTTGTATTTTGATTATTAAATAATTCAGGGCTCTTAGGGGCTGTCCATATATTACGTAACACAAATTGTACCGAAATTCATACATTTTAAACCCCGGTTCTCGCGTTTTTAAAGGCTGTAGAGATTTTATATTTTGGCTACACCCCCCTATTTGGCGGGGTAGCCAAAATATGAAATCTCTACAGCCTTTAATAGCGCGAAAAACGGAATATGAAGTGTATGAATTTTGGTACAATATGCGTTACGTAATATATGGACAGCCCCTTAATGCCCAGTGTTCCAAAATGTGAACAAGGTGCAATATAGGGTTAAGTATTTGAAATACAGGAAAATAGCCTCCAATTTCGAATTCGACACAATATTAAGAGAAGAAATATTTTTTATCCAATGCATACAGATAATAAGAAAATTACCAGCTTTATTTTAAATAGATAAACTCAATAATAACCCCCGCGTGGCTTTTACTTTATTGAGTGGATAATTATTTATTTTACCCACTCAACTGTCACTTGTCAAATTATTTTCTTGTAAATGTCATTAAAATTTTTAATAAAAATATGAATTCCTAAGCTATTTATTGGATAAAACCATGTATGTCACTCATGGGAAAACCGATATTGCCCTCTCGAAAATTAACCTGCTTGGCTGACGCCTCGCAGGTTAATTTTCTCATGGACAATATCTTACTTTACCCACTAGTACCATAAATAACTATTATTAATATTGATGCTTCTCTAATTTGTTTCTTTTTTTTTTGAATTTAGGTTGTACATAGCGTCCATGGTATAATGTTTAAAGACTTGAAACAAATTTTGAGGAAGGAACAGTGCGATGCTTCAATTTTATTGACTGCGAACGTCCCATCTGCCAAGAAAATTATTGTCCACGGTCCACAAGGTAAACCCATGTCGCAGTGTAGATTTGAACCAGAACGTACACAATTTCAGGTCTGGTTTCTTAGACACTGTTTCAGTTTGAACTCTGGTTCGAATCCAAGCTAAGACTTGACTCTTTTTAAAGGAGGGTATCGAGTTTTGGGCTAAATCACCTGCAAGGTTAAGCCTTTGCCTGCTTATAGATACATAAAAAATTAATTCTTAGCCAAAATTGTAGCCCTTTTTACACCCCGGAACATACTATAATTGATTATTTTAATTACGAATTTTGACATGTCAGTGCACGATTTGGTGTATTACACAATGTGTATTAGACTTTTTTTCAGTAAGATTATCGAGTTGTTTTTGAGGTATGTATTTATACTAATAATATTGTAAAGTAATCGAGAAGCTCCAAAGTTATAGTATAGTAATCTACAGCCTGCAGTCCCTTTAGACAGTGTGACCCCAGACTAGTAATTTAATGTGGCTTTCAACGTGTTAAATACCTTTATTACCATGAAAAAGTTTTAAGAGACTTCTAAGCTGTAGTGTTAAATACATTTAATTAATATTGTACAGTGTTTTTATACATTCCAAATATTAATATTTAGATAAAAACGTATTTTTTTTTAGGATAAGATAGAGGCATTTAGCAAGTTAGCATTGTTGTCATGTTTACGATAACACAAAAATTATTAACGAATAATTATTTTGATCAAAATTAACAAATAAACTAAATAGTTTTTTATAATTTCTTTTCATCATTTTGCACTTTTTTTAAACAAAAACATATTCTCATTTAGCCTAAAACTCACCTTTAAAACGATATCGTTCTTTATCTTATCTTATTCGACATATTTTTCTTTCTTAAATTAAAATCTTCAGATCCAGATGCTGGTGGAATTCCGACCCAATTTCAAGTACAGGAAGATACCCAATTTTACCAAATTTTACTGGAATCCTTGGATTTCTTTAGTATCGATGAAGGAAAACATAAGGAATACTACTTAGTCGATTACAAAACGCGTAAGTTTTAATCTACTGCCAACAAAACAATAATTTACCATTCATATTCAAAGTCAAAGTCATTTATTAAAAAAAAAACAGAAATTTTACAATTTATAATAAATATTTTATATGGTTCATCCTCTATTAGATTCTTATAAATTACATGTTATGTAACCCAGGTAGCAAAATAACATGACATTCACGTGAAAGTCACGTTAATATGTGACATGTGATGTTAAGATTGTAGTCTCATTTAACAAGAATGTAGCATGGTGGGGATGTCCTAAGTCCGCCCCTAATAACATCACACAATGACATCCTGAAAATAACGTGTTTGTGACATCATAAATCCACATTCCTGTTATATCTAATATCTTATGGATGCCGTTACTGGTACTTTAATATTTAAATAATATTTTAGGACTTTAGCTTTTTCTTAATTAAAACCATTAAAAACGCTATAACCCTATAAAATAAATCGAATTTAAAATCAATCAGTAATTGAAACAATCACAGATTGAAAAAGATTCTAAATACGAAATTGCAGATTAAGCGGAGAATATATCCTTTAATCCGTGTCCGTGGTCTTGAGAAGCCCGGCAGAGCCCCCTATCCATTGGAAATCGTATAATGTGTATACAATTTCCTTATAATAATTTACTCTATCAACATCATCTTATATATCACAGCGTTGCTAAATATTTGTTATTAAATAACATGGTTGTCACGTCACACGTGTTACGTTGCAAATGTGATGTTAAATACATGTTATTTTTCAATATTATGTCATGTTATGATTTAGTTTAAAAATACACCCAAAAATGATGTTAATTTCTTGTAATATAACATCCCTTGCTACCTGGGAATATTATGAGGTGTCAGTGAAATATTGGTACAAGTGACTTTTTAAACAAACTTAGTCTAAGTACAAATCTACGTAGTTAATATTTAGTTTCGTCATAAAGTATGGTCTGTTACTTCAAGCAAGATAGTAAATTAAAAATCGCACAGTGAATAATTTCAAAACAGATTCGAATATTGGATGTGGGAATATACTGCGTAGATTATTTTATAAAACATAACTATATTCTATACACAAACATATTTTATACAAACCTGTTTTAAAAATATTTACTGTGCGATTTTTAATTTACTATCTTGCTTGAAAAAACAGACCATAGTTCGTTTATGTTTTTTTTTTTAAGTACATCGATACAAGGGCTAATTCTGCTTGGTAGCCACTTATTATGTACAGAAGATTTATGTCTAAACAAAACCTGTTTTATCGACAGTTAATATATAGTACGATTGCGCTTGTACCACTTTTCCACTGAACCCCTCATATTCTGTATTAGACACATATAATATATATATATATATCTAATATATTATTAATTATATTTGCATGGCTTGTATTCCTTAATGTTTAGATCAAATAAGAAACCCTGCAGCCTACGTCAGAGATTATTATTTCTTCAAGAGATCGCAGTACCCTCAACTGGAGTTGGTCCATATGAAGCCAGAAAATGCCTTTAATGCTTTACAAAAACAAGAACTCTTACACAAATTCGTAGAAATAGGCAAAGTATTACTTACTTGGGCCATCTTGAAAAACGTTGATATGGTAAGGATTTTGCTCAACCCTTTTTTATACACCCTACTTACTTGGACTACCCTGGTAGAAAAGTACATAAATCTAACTTAACATAACATTAGATTAGAGTGACATTTTTATGTTTAGTCTCAAACGTTATACAAAAACGTTATAAAATATATAAATCTAACCTTAAAAACTAATGTTTGACAAAAACGTTTTAAAATACATAAATCTATCGTTAGTTTCCTAACTAAATTCTAACCTTTTTCTAACCCTATTCTAACTTTAAATATTTTTTAAATTTCCATTATTAATACGTATACGTACAGCTTATAAGCTATAGTAGAAAATATTCATTTCAGACAGCTATGTGCCTAGGTTTGATAATTATTTATTATTTCTATAATAAGTTTAAAAAACTATCCCCCAAAAGTCAAAATTATAGTAAATCTGGCAATGCTGTACTATAATCAAAAAAATATTTTTATAATCTGAATGTATAAATAAATAATAACTAACTAAATATAAAGTTTTTCTGAGGTAAACGTGTTTATCGAAGTATAACAGGATATTACACGAAAAATATTTAGGACCACATAAAAAGATGGCTATTTTATAAATAAATGTAAAGAAATTATGTTTAAAAATATTATGATTGCTAAAATACATTAAGATTTATTTATATCAATAAATTTGTCTCCAGCTGCAATTTTATGATGCAGGTAGAACATTCCTAGTTGGTCACGCCCCCTCCGAAAGTTAGAAATTAAACGTACCTATAACATATTTCTAACTTAAAAATCTAACGTTAGATTAACTTTTGTAACTAACGTTTGATTCTAACGTTAAAAAGCGTTACATTTGCACATATTTTATAACGTACTTGTTTATACAGTTTTTTAACATTAGAAAAACGTTATTCTAACGTTAAATTTCTACTAGGGTATGTTTTTCTCAGGTGGTTCAAAGAGTGGTATTCCTCCACGAAGAACTAATGAAGCTGCCTTCATTCCCCAGGAAGGCCCTAGAATGCGACCTGGACCTCTACAAAGGTGGAGCCTTGGGCAAGGAACTCCTAGGTCTTGACGTCCTCCACAAATTCATGTGGGTGCGACTGATTGCCCGCATGTTCGAGGCAATGGCGGGCAATTTTGCCTATTCCGGCGATATTCATTTGTTTGTAAATGTGCTTAATGGAGCTGTCATGCTTCATTCGGAGGACGCGTGTATTTTGAGATACGTCATGGCTACGTATATTAACGCCGCTTTCCATTTTAAAAATATTTTTAGTACCAACGGGTGAGTTTCAAACAAAAAAACTTACATAAGAATCATTTAAAAAATAATTCTTGATAAAAAAAATCAAAAACTTTTTTTTAATTTTTTTTTTCAGATATTTACTAATAATGCCAACCTTACTAAAAATCTACTCCAACCATCAGACCAATCGGTTGGTAACCACAACCATAGAGTATGCCGTAAAACAGTTCTACATGATGAACCGGAAACCGTTTATTCTGCAAATGTTTGGTTCTGTATCCGCCATGTTGGATACAGATGAAGAGGGAACCTACGGCGATGCTCATAAAGTAAGAAAACTATTTAAGAGTTTTCTTATATAATATACCGGGTGTTTTTTTTAACCTGAAACTTTCAAATATCTCAATTACTATGCATTTTAGAAAAACTATGACCTCAGATTCGGATTCGGCGGCTCAAAATACATCGCAGATCCAATTTTTTAATTTTGTGTGGCTGCCCAAGAAACAAAATAGGCAAAAAAAGTGGACAAAAAGTCTATTCAATTGATAATTAGACATTTTGTCTACTTTTTTACCTATTTTGTTGATTGGGTGTGTTATCTCTGCAACTAAAAGTCCGATCAAACAAGATTTTAATTTTTTAGAAGAGAATTTAATAACAGTAAAAAAATATATGTTTCTATTAAAAAAAACAAAGTTGTCCTTGAAATGACCTTGAAAACGTAAATATCCGTAAAAAATAAATACGCCATTTTGTTTCCCTCATTAAAATAAACAACTTTTGTCTGCATTTTTTTTCTAAAATAAAGGGCTCAGGGGAGAAACGATCATAGTCCATTTTTTGTCGAAAATTCGTTAGAAACGCCATCTTGTAGTTCGGTGGCTTGTCTAACGAATTTTCGACAAAAAATGGACTATGATCGTTTTTCCCCTGAGCCCTTCAAATGCATAGCATTCGAGATATTTAAAAGTGTCAGGTTAAAAAAATCACCCGGTATATTAAAAAAACTAAAATATTTATTTCCTTCGTTTATGGGACATTTTGTTTTTCAGATCCAATCCAGCTGTCTATTTAACCTTCTTCTGAGCCTTGAAACGCCATCCCCAGACCCCCTGAACATCGCCGAGCTGGTGAAAGAGGACAAACCCCTGAAAGCCATCGATTTTTGCTACCACGACGAGAACGAAATGGTCACTATTTTGGACTGCATCTCCATGTGTGTCATGGTGGTTTCTTATTCGTCGGAGAGTATGCGAGGATATCAAATGTTGGTAGGTACCCTGGAAGAAATTAACGTAAAATAAACTCTTCAAGTCTATAGGAAATACTAAGCCAAAATTTCAGCCCTTTTTACATCCCGGAACATACTTTAATTAATTATTCCAATTACGAATTTTGACATATGTCAATGCACGATTTGGCAACATGGCACCTAATAATCGTATAAAGTGTCAACAGAAGAAAAATAACTTCTACTGTGGGAACAAGGGCTGTTTATTGTGATGTGTAAATCCGCTTGACTGTAAAATTAAAATGTTTTGTTGTTATGTTTTTAATTTTTACGGATTTAACATGGTGTGAAATACCCAATGTGTATTGGATTTATCAGACTAGTTTTTCAGTAAGATAATCAAGTTGTTTTTGAGGTATGTATTTATTCTAATAATATTTTAAAGCAATCGAGCAGTTCCAACGTTATAGTATAGTAATCTAAAGCCTGCAGTCCCATTGGCCAGTGTGACCTTAGACTAGTAATTTTATGTAGCTTTCAACGTGTTAAATACCTTTAATTAATATTGTAGAGTATTTTTATTATCTTGATATTCAGATAACAAAAAAACGACAGTTTTTTTAAAATAAGATAGGGACATTTAGCACCTTAGCATTGTTGTCACGTTTACGATATTACGAAAAAATTTAACGATTTTTTAATAAAAGGTTTGATTGTTTTTTTTTAACTTGGTTAACTGTTTTTCATAATTTCTTTTCATTATTTTGCACTTTTTTAAACAAAAACATATTGTTTTATCCTTCTTTCTCGTATTTTTTTTTAATATGGGCCTTAAAAAGTTCCTTAATATGTTCATTTTTTCAGATTATTTTGGAGGCAATTTTGCCATGCTATGTGCAACACATTCAGTTACCTTCTTACAATAAGGAGGGAAAAACCGAAAAGGAAATTATTCAACATTTGGCAGTGGCCATGAAAACGTTGGTGAACAACTGCGAAGCTTTAACCAAGTAAGTATACAAGGTAATTCAGAATAGTATATTCTATAACTAGTATGGAATAGACAATATTCCGCGCAAGCGGAAAATTCGTCATACGAGCCGGCAGGCGAGTATAACGGTCCCGCGAGCTCGGAATAACTATTCCATACGTGTTGTAGACTATACTTTTTCTTCGACTGCAATTATGAAACACTGTATGGCTTTAAACTGCGGACAAGGTTAAAAACCATGTTTTTTGTGACTCGACATTGTAAGTGCAACAAAACACATATTTTTAAATAAAGCAATTAATGTTTATAATAATTTTATCAAATCAGTACTTAAAAAATATTTTTATTTAATTTTAGCACATATTTACGAATAATGCAAATATTGAAGGTTATGTCAGATTGTTGTGACAGATATCAGGTTTAAATATTTAACAATAGATGGAGCAATTTTAATTTTTTGAACTAAATTGATAAAAAACTGGTCAAATATTAAGAAAAACTAATAAACTTTATATAATTTTAATGCAAAACATTAAATTGCATTAAATTATTCAATATTTCATGGTAAAATATATATATATGTTTGCTAATTTTGCTACATTTTTTTTTACTTCTACAAACAAGAGATGGCACTACATGTGATCATTCTAACACTTGATACGGAATATTCATACCGTAACTAGAGCTAGAATGGATTCATTCTGTGTTTGAAAAGTGTGTTTTAACACTTTTATGTTTGAATATTATAGGCCATCTACTCAATATGTAAATGTATATTATAGATACAGGGTGATCCATAACTGGCATGCCAAAATTTAAGAGGTGATTCTAGATCCAAAAATATAAAAAAAGTTCCTGTAAAGGTTGGTCCGGAAATGAGCCCTAAGGGATCTAGGGCCCTTTAAAATTGTAATAAAAATAAGGTTTTTAATTAATAACTCGGGTACCGTTTAAGCTAGAGCGGCGAGCTTTTGCATGTATACTAGTATTAATAAGGGCAATAAGTTTATGTTAATTTATTTTTTTAATTTATCCAGAGGCGTGCCCAGACGGACAAAATATATGAGGCTTAAAACATTTTTGCCCCAAACTTTTCTATGTGTATGTTTTTTGGATTTGTTGTAAAAAATATAGATTTCTAGAGTAAAAATACATATAAAATATCATATAGTGTAACACTGTAGGAGCAACCGTTATCAAAAAAAAATGCAATTAAGAGGAAGTAACATTTTGTGCCACCAAAAACGTTACTTTTTAAAAGGCTATTACTCCTTTAATATTAAATTTAGGTGTTTTGGTGTATAATACTTTTTTGCTCAGTTTTAAATGAAGAATCGCCCTGCAGCATTAAAATTTTATTGGTGCTTGTTTTTGTTCCCCATTCAATACGTCATCTTCGAAGGGCCGTAGCTCCCTTAGGGCTCATTTCCGGACCAACATTTATAGAAACTTTTTTTCATATTTTTGGATGTAGAATCACCTCTTAAATTTCGGTACGCGAGTTCTGGAACAGGCTGTATATCTCGAAAGTTTTTGATGCATTTCAGAACTAAATCCTATATATACCTCTAAATTTTTAGCTGTATGACTAATTTTTTGCTAGGAGAGTACCTATATATTTTGATGTCATAGCTAAATAATCACTAACACGTTAGAATAGAATAGATGACATAGAAAACAAAACATTTTTTAAAATTTTTTTATCATCAACACCCACTTAACCCGTTACGATTTCAAGGTTTTCTAGGAGCTACAACGGCCCTTACCGCTCCAGCCCGGAGCACAAGGGCTCCAGTCAGCGCAACTACAGTCGTGGTCCTTACTCCCCCGGGTTTGACTTCGAAGACGAGTCCCACTCGAAGTTCATGAGCGAGCACTCGAGGGCTAAAAGCATGTACGAACACGATATCGAGGATTCTGAAGTTTTGAGAGCAGAATATAGGAGACCGAGAGATGTTCTTTTGTCATTGGTTGGGGAGTTTGTCTGCAGGGCTACCAACAGACTAAACGAACTTAACAAAAGAAACAATCAAGAGGGAAAAACTGTGGAGTTGTTGGACACTAAAAGCCATATCGTAAGTGTACATTTTCGAAAGCCGATTTAAGCATACCTACCCTGGTAGAAAAGTACATAAATCTAACTTAACATAACATTAGATTAGTGACATTTTTATGTTTAGTCCCAAACGTTATACATTATAAAATATATAAATCTAACCTTAAAAACTAACCTTTGACAAAAACGTTATAAAATACATAAATCTAACGTTAGTATTGTAACCTTTTTCTAACCTTATTCTAACTTTAAATATTTTTTAATTTACCATTATTAATACGTAACCTATACTAGAAAATACTCATTTCAGACAGCTATGTGCCTAGGTTTGATAATTATTTATTATTTATATAATAAGTTTAAAAAAAATATCCCCCAAAAGTCAAAATTATAGTAAGTCTAGCAACGCTGTACTATAATTGAAAAAATATTTTAAGAATCTGAATGTATAAATAAATATTAACTAACTAAATAAAGTTTTACTGAGAAGTAAACGTATTTATCGAAGTATAACAGAATATTACACGAAAAATATTTAGGGCCACCTAAAAAGATGGCTATTTTATAAATAAGTGTAACGAAATTATGTTTAAAGATATTATGATTGTTAAAATATATTAAGATTTATTTATATGAATAAATTTGTCTCCAGCTGCCATTTTATGATGTAGGTAGAAATTTCCTAGTTGGCCACGCCCCCTCCGAAAGTTAGAAATTAAACGTACTTATAACGTATTTCTAACATAAAAATCTAACGTTAGATAAACGTTTTTAACTAACGTTTGATTCTAACGTTAAAAAGCGGGACATTTGCACATATTTTATAACGTACTTTTATACAGTTTTCTAACGTTAGAAAAACGTTATTCTAACGTTAAATTTCTACTAGGGTAATTATAACTATATATATAATTAAGAATTTGACCAATGAAATGTCAAGAATAATATATTTGAGGGAACTTGTACCATGTAACATCATTATATTACTTTTTTTAAGTCCATTTTGATTATTTTATCAGCAGTATTTTTTTACAGCGACTCGCAGACATAGCCCACACACTCCTCAAGGTCTCCCCATACGATCCAGAGTCCATGGGTTGCAGAGGCCTTCAGCATTATATGAGCTACATTTTACCATCTACCGAATGGGCCAACGATGCAATGAGGCCGGCTCTGGTCACCATCCTGAGAAGACTTGATAAGGTTTTCCAGAAGATTTCCAAAAAGCCATCTATACGCGTAAGTTTGCGACCTTTGTTTTTTTACATAAAAAAAAACTCGGAATTTATTTTTTTTATAGAGAAATACCGACTGGGATGCAGCTGCAGGACTTTTAAAAGGAATATACGATACGATGTTAAAATATCCTTACATTTTACAATGGCAGCATATTAAAGCACTAATCAACACTTGCCAGGTATTTTTTAAATTTTTTTTCCATTTTTTTTCTCGAATATTTTTTCCCATTTTTTTTTAACTTTTTTTCCGATTTTTCAGACTTTAATAGTGAGTGACTCCTGCACTACTGAAGGAGTATCATCGGCAACTGCTGCATTAATGAGTCAAGCACCACCTCCGCACTTTTGCTCCATGGTTGTCAGATTAATTGCTTTACAGATCCAAAATATGCAGGTAAGAAATCCATTCAAAAACAAGCTATCCAAGGTGTTCAAACATGGGTATCTCGATTATTATAAGAGATACAAAATCGGTTAAATTAGGAAAAAGTTTCTCATTTTTATACTGATCAATAATCTGAAAGAAAACTTGGCCTATCAATTTTTAATTATTGTAAAAAAATTAAAAATCCTGAGTTTCGTTTTTATTGGTTTGAGCGAAAAAAAACAAAGATAGACGTTTTTAACTTAAACATTGTTCGACCCTGAGGTCTCAAAACGACAATTTGAGATAAGAAAATGCGTGAAACATAGAGATTGGACTTACCTTGATGTTAGATGTTCTTGTGATGTCTGAGCTCAGAAGTGGTGATGGATAGGTCCCAAGTAACGCGAAAAAGGTTGTGTTGAAGTGGAACTGTATATCATAGATGGTATCTATAACCTCCTTTTTGCATAACGAGTTACGGAACAGCAATGGCCGGCGTACATCGATATTGATTGACAATATCGATGTACGCGCTTTGTACTGAACTAATTACTACTCGATACTGATAGCGACTGCTATTGAATGTCCCCGCGTTTTTTTTATGATTACGATCATGGACGTAGAGAATAAGGACTGGTAACTTGTAGTTCGATTTGGTTACGTATTGACCGAAAAGCGCTGGTATCTACGAGCGAGATCGGAAGCCTTCTAGATCGTTTTTAAATGGTAGTTAGTCGGTGGCTGCTAGATGGCGCCATGTGTAAAAAGTGACATTATAAACATATGTTCACAGTGACGTTTATTTTTAGTATATGTTTTTATGAGAACATCTTCTTTGGTTATTCTAAGGTAAGTTATAGATACCTGGTATATGATTTTAGATATAACAATCAAGTCTCTAAATCTTTATAATATTATGTGGAACATCCAAAACTGTAAGCCATGATTTTGGTGATTTAATTTTGAATTTCTTAAGTACTATATTTTTTTGTGTCAACTATAAATACGTTTAATATTACCAAACTATAGTAAAACCAAGGACAGAAATTTTTAATTTTAAACAAAATTTTAAAAATATTAATTTAATATTCCATAAATCTACAGATGGCGCACAAGTCTACATCAATCTAATGGCTATATTCCTTTTGCGAATATCTCTAAAACCGTTTTCTTAATCAGCGTGCAGAGTTGACTCTTGGTACTGAAGAGGGCTAGCAGCCCGAAACTGTCAGTCTACCAATATCACTCTGTACGATGATTAGAAAATAGATTGATGGAATAATATATAGTAAAACCATTGTTATCTCAAAATACTAAAAGTAATCACATAATACCGATGAAAGTATTATAGTTTAGTAGCAACTTATAAAATATTTTGACATTTATTTTTAACATAAAAATTTGAGGTTATATGTCATAGAATTTTATAAAATCATAAATCTAGAGTGCTCCATATCTCGCTCGTAGACTATTTCGACATTACGTAACACGAAAAAGCTATAGTTAAAATTGCGGAGTGTCATAGGGAAACAGTACATGAATTTAGCTATTTTTTTCCAGGATACTTGCACTTTAGAAAACGTCTGTGGAGGAAGTTCCACCTTCTCATCTCAGGATAAAACTGAAAGTATGATTATGAACTTGATCATGCCCTTATGTCTTCGGGTGGGCAGTGGACGAAAAGGTGTGTATTTATTCTTCCAGTTGCGTTTCATAATAAATCCATTACGACACCCAAATGGGTTTCATAATGAAATTTGAGATATTGGGAACGTTCAAGTATTACGTAACGCAAACTTAGATCATTTTGGACACCTCTGTACATACTTATTAGTTATTTATGGTACTAGTGGGTAAAGTAAGATATTGCCCATGAGAAAATTAACCTGCGAGGCGTCAGCCAAGAGAGGGCAATATCGGTTTACCCATGAGTGCCATACAAGGTTTTATCCAAGAAATAGCTTAGAAATTCATATTTTTATTAAAAATTTTAATGACATTTACAAGAAAATAATTTGACAAGTGACAGTTGAGTGGGTAAAATAAATAATTATCCACTCAATAAAGTAAAAGCCACTCGGGGGTTATTATTGAGTTTATCTATTTAAAATAAAGCTGGTAATTGTCTCATTATCTGTATGTATTGGATAAAAATATATATCACATTTCTAATAGGTATACCTACTAACAAATTCTTGTTTCTAGATGTCGCTGCTATGAAGAAAAATGACATAAGTTTTGCTCTAACTCTCGTGTTGCACGCGATGAGTCCACCTAACCTAAAAAACGTCATCACTTCCGGTCCCAATTTAAAGGCCGCGGCCGAAATTAGAACCGGGAGTCTGACCTTTACCGGCACCAGAGACACCAAAGCCACATCCAAAATTAACACTTCTCTTTACCAGGTCTCCTTTTTGGGTGAGTAATACGGATTACACAACATCCTAAACAAAGTGTTAAATATTATAGATACATTAAATGGCACTCCCACTTCCACCCAACCAAACGAATTCTGTATTTGTTCTTTGTTGAACAAATACAATATTTACTTGGCCGGGCGAAAAGTGCAACTATATTATTTTTATTAAAGAAATTACTGGCGCCATCTAAATTTTAGTAAAATTATCTTATTCTACAGATTCACATTAGCTATGTTCGTTCGTGACGCTCAGTGCTACACTTTCCGGCCAACCAAATAAATACTGTATTTGTTGTATGAAAAACAAATACAGTATTTATTTGGTTGGCTGGAAAGTGTAGCACAAATGAGATAGAGATAGGGTAGACGTCTTTTGTTTCATAATTCTAGTTGTAGAGAGCTCCATTTTGAAAATTTTAAACCTTTTCATAGTTTTTGATGTAAAATCACCACTCCATGCAACGACAGCTTGCTGTAATCGATGTAATCTATGGATGGAGCAATCCTTAAAATCACTCAGCACATTTTTTACTTTCAAAAATTATTTTTCTTGATTTTTTCCACTTTGTTTAGGAAAATAACAGATCAACACAGGATTAAAGTTTTTTATAAATAAAAACTGTTTATAGAACTGTTAATAATTTTTTTATATTTTTGTGGTTGTTTAGCTGATTTTTTTTACAGAATTAAGTATTTAAATTCGGTGTGTGTTTTTTTTTTAATAATTTCTGATAATTTGTTTCTTGATTCAAGAATCTTGCATGATAAAAAAAGTTATAGATAATTATCTTTTATTTTTTGATTTTGTTGATTTTCGCCCGCTATATATCTTTTTATTTTATAATTGATTTGCTTTAAAAAACAATTGTTATTTTTTTTTCTAAAAAAATATCTCTAAGAAAGATTAAATTTAAAAATAAAATAAAAAAAAATTGCCCCAGCTTACATAAATTAAAATAAAATTTGATATTCTTTAAACAGTTAATTTTTTATATCTGAACGCTAAAGACAAACGGATCTAATTCAAAATATTTTTTTAAATGGGTTAGACTCTTTTGCCCTTGGAGTTTAGATATTTTATAAAAAAAGTTAACCCATAATAATCCTTTATTATTATCTGCACAAAATTGCCCATCATTCGTGCCGAAAATTTAAAATTCCATTACCTTATGGTAAAATATAAATTTCGATACGGATGAAGGAAATTGTTGTTAATCTGTAACATAAAATTCATTAAAAACTTAAATCTAGCTTTGAAAATAATGGCGATTTGCTTCGAGGGTGAACTGATGACAGATTGGTCGAGAATTGCCCGGACAATGCGGGAATTGGGTAAGAGAAACGAAGCAGCCACGTTCCTCTGGGATTTTCTGGATTTTGTTGTCACTCATCGAACGCCACTTTTTATTCTTATGCAGCCGTTTATATTCCAAAAGGTAATAGTATATTCTGTAACTAGTATGGAATAGACAATATTCCGCGCGAGCGGAAAGTTTGTCATACGAGCCGGCAGGCGAGTATGACGGTCCCGCGAGCGCGGAATGAGTATTCCATACGTGTTGTAGACTACCTTTTCTTCGACTGCAAATATGAAACACTGTATAAACTGCGGACAAGGTTAAAAACAATGTTTTTTGTGACTCGACATTGTAAATGCAACAAAATACATATTTTTAAATAAAGCAATTGATGTTATTTAATAATTTTATCAAATCGGTACTTAAAAAAGTTTTTTATTTAATTTTAGTACATATTTACAAATTATAATGCAAAAATTGAAGGTTATGTCAGATTGGTGTGACAGATAAGGTTTAAATATTTAACAATAGATGGAGCAGTTTTAATTTTTTGAACTAAATTGATAAAAAACTGGTCAAATATTAATAAAAACTAATAAACTTTATGTAACTTTAACGCAAAACTTTAAATTGCATTAAATTATTCAATATTTCATGGTAAAATATATATATTTTTGCTAATTTTGCTACAGTTTTCTTTACTTTTATAAACAAGAGATTTCACTACATGTGCTCGTTCTAACACTAGATACGGAATATTCATACCGTATCTAGAGCTAGAATGGATTCTTTCTGTGTTTGAAAAGTGTGTGTATTTGCTTACATTCTAAAGCAGTCGTAGAAAAAGTTTATTTTGTGACTTTTAAGCTAAGGGGCTGTACATTAATTATGTAACGCAATTAAAAAAAGGGGTGCCGATTTTTTGACAAGGTGCTTGCAACGTTTCATATAGTTTTTATTTAAAATATTTCTTTTCATCAAGCTCGCACAACCCCCCATCTCAGATTTCGAAAGAAGAGTGCACGCACAAATCCGGGACAAAATGAGGGGTATTGGACTACCATTGCCCAAAAGCCGTGGAGCGCTTCTTATGGAGTTGGCCCATCAAATGAAGCAACTTAAAGAGGAGCTCGACGATAGTGAGTTATTGTTTAAGTCCAACTGTAAACGACATTTTACTTCCTTTTTTGCTTTTTTTTACGTTTCTCAACGTTTTATATCCAAAAAAGATGATTTCCGTAAAAAATTATGTCTGTCTATCTGCCCGGGAAAGTGATCACGATAACCCAAGAATGCTTTGATCTAAATAATTCAAATTTGAACCATTATTTGCTTATCTAAAGCTCTGGAATGGGATTGTTTTTGATAAAAATCGGGGTGGGGTAAGGGGGTAAAAATTATTTACTTTAATTGTCAAAAAAAAAGAGTTTTTTAAAAAGATTTTTTTAGAAAAATTAAAAAAAGCATTTCTTTTAAACAATAAATAAATAAAATACTTTTTATCCAACACCTTCACAGAACACTTGTTTTGAGCACTATTTTAGATGTCAAAAGTGAGTTTTTTCCACTAGTAACTAAAAAATTTTTCACCCACTCTTTTACGTACAGCTTTTGATCTCACCCAAAATTAGTTACATACCCTATTAATTAAGTATTATAACTATTCTATAAATAGAAGCACGTTAACTAAACCATAAAAATTAAAGAAAACCCAAATTATTCTTTAGTTTTTGAATAAAATACTGTTTTTATTAAAAATTCTGTCATCACCGCGTCCATTTTGACGTTTGTAAGAAATGTAAAACTAGCAATTGTTTATTTTTAATAGGCATACTTAGGCCATGGCTACCTATTATTTTAGTATTAAGAAAACTTAATCTTAATATTTTTGACATAATTTTTCGCAAAATTATAGATTTTTATTTAAAAATAAAAGGTGTTGGATAAAATTAAATTCTCAACTCGTGTATTAAGTGATTTTATCCACTTAATACACTAATTAAGAAAATAACTATTTTTTCAGGTTCTGAAACCACAGAACCTAAAAAAGAAGGAAACCAGACTTGCCAAGTTGTGAACGAGAATGCCGGAAAACAAAGGCACTCTTTGATTGGACTTTTCACTGGGGATCATTACAAAAACACCAACGTTGATCACGACAAACATAGCCAAATTATAAAAGGTAAAATTTCTTTTTTATATTATAAAAATTGAATAATAATTCAATTTTCGAAAAAATAAATTATTAATATATTGAAAAATAATAAAGTAAACTCAATTAATAGTTATTTATGGTACTAGTGGGTAAAGTAAGATATTGCCCATGAGAAAATTAACCTGCGAGGCGTCAGCCAAGCAGGTTAATTTTCGAGAGGGAAACATCGGTTTACCCATGAGTGCCATACAAGGTTTTATCCAATAAATAGCTTAGAAATTCATATTTTTATTAAAAATTTTAATGACATTGACAAGAAAATAATTTGACAAGTGACAGTTGAGTGGGTAAAATAAATAATTATCCACTCAATAAAGTAAAAGCCACGCGGGGGTTATTATTGAGTTTTTCTATTTAAAATAAAGCTGGTAATTGTCTTATTATTTGTATGTATTAGATAAAAAATATTTCATTTTCTGAAAAGGAAACATTAAAGCTCAGTCTCTAATTTTCGAGAGGGAAACATCGGTTTACCCATGAGTAAATAGCTTAGAAATTCATATTTTTATTAAAAATTTTAATGACATTTACAAGAAAATAATTTGACAAGTGACAGTTGAGTGGGTAAAATAAATAATTATCCACTCAATAAAGTAAAAGCCACGCGGGGGTTATTATTGAGTTTTTCTATTTAAAATAAAGCTGGTAATTGTCTTATTATTTGTATGTATTAGATAAAAAATATTTCATTTTCTGAAAAGGAAACATTAAAGCTCAGTCTCTAATTTTCGAGAGGGAAACATCGGTTTACCCATGAGTAAATAGCTTAGAAATTCATATTTTTATTAAAAATTTTAATGACATTTACAAGAAAATAATTTGACAAGTGACAGTTGAGTGGGTAAAATAAATAATTATCCACTCAATAAAGTAAAAGCCACGCGGGGGTTATTATTGAGTTTTTCTATTTAAAATAAAGCTGGTAATTGTCTTATTATTTGTATGTATTAGATAAAAAATATTTCATTTTCTGAAAAGGAAACATTAAAGCTCAGTCTCTAATTTTCGAGAGGGAAACATCGGTTTACCCATGAGTAAATAGCTTAGAAATTCATATTTTTATTAAAAATTTTAATGACATTTACAAGAAAATAATTTGACAAGTGACAGTTGAGTGGGTAAAATAAATAATTATCCACTCAATAAAGTAAAAGCCACGCGGGGGTTATTATTGAGTTTTTCTATTTAAAATAAAGCTGGTAATTGTCTTATTATTTGTATGTATTAGATAAAAAATATTTCATTTTCTGAAAAGGAAACATTAAAGCTCAGTCTCTAATTTTCGAGAGGGAAACATCGGTTTACCCATGAGTAAATAGCTTAGAAATTCATATTTTTATTAAAAATTTTAATGACATTTACAAGAAAATAATTTGACAAGTGACAGTTGAGTGGGTAAAATAAATAATTATCCACTCAATAAAGTAAAAGCCACGCGGGGGTTATTATTGAGTTTTTCTATTTAAAATAAAGCTGGTAATTGTCTTATTATTTGTATGTATTAGATAAAAAATATTTCATTTTCTGAAAAGGAAACATTAAAGCTCAGTCTCTAATTTTCGAGAGGGAAACATCGGTTTACCCATGAGTAAATAGCTTAGAAATTCATATTTTTATTAAAAATTTTAATGACATTTACAAGAAAATAATTTGACAAGTGACAGTTGAGTGGGTAAAATAAATAATTATCCACTCAATAAAGTAAAAGCCACGCGGGGGTTATTATTGAGTTTTTCTATTTAAAATAAAGCTGGTAATTGTCTTATTATTTGTATGTATTAGATAAAAAATATTTCATTTTCTGAAAAGGAAACATTAAAGCTCAGTCTCTAATTTTCGAGAGGGAAACATCGGTTTACCCATGAGTAAATAGCTTAGAAATTCATATTTTTATTAAAAATTTTAATGACATTTACAAGAAAATAATTTGACAAGTGACAGTTGAGTGGGTAAAATAAATAATTATCCACTCAATAAAGTAAAAGCCACGCGGGGGTTATTATTGAGTTTTTCTATTTAAAATAAAGCTGGTAATTGTCTTATTATTTGTATGTATTAGATAAAAAATATTTCATTTTCTGAAAAGGAAACATTAAAGCTCAGTCTCTAATTTTCGAGAGGGAAACATCGGTTTACCCATGAGTAAATAGCTTAGAAATTCATATTTTTATTAAAAATTTTAATGACATTTACAAGAAAATAATTTGACAAGTGACAGTTGAGTGGGTAAAATAAATAATTATCCACTCAATAAAGTAAAAGCCACGCGGGGGTTATTATTGAGTTTTTCTATTTAAAATAAAGCTGGTAATTGTCTTATTATTTGTATGTATTAGATAAAAAATATTTCATTTTCTGAAAAGGAAACATTAAAGCTCAGTCTCTAATTTTCGAGAGGGAAACATCGGTTTACCCATGAGTAAATAGCTTAGAAATTCATATTTTTATTAAAAATTTTAATGACATTTACAAGAAAATAATTTGACAAGTGACAGTTGAGTGGGTAAAATAAATAATTATCCACTCAATAAAGTAAAAGCCACGCGGGGGTTATTATTGAGTTTTTCTATTTAAAATAAAGCTGGTAATTG
Organism: Brachypterus glaber; assembly: GCA_958510825.1. Taxonomy (NCBI): domain Eukaryota; kingdom Metazoa; phylum Arthropoda; class Insecta; order Coleoptera; family Kateretidae; genus Brachypterus; species Brachypterus glaber. The sequence goes on along the minus strand of OY294047.1, from coordinate 54,401,706 downwards.
TCTTATTATTTGTATGTATTAGATAAAAAATATTTCATTTTCTGAAAAGGAAACATTAAAGCTCAGTCTCTAATTTTCGAGAGGGAAACATCGGTTTACCCATGAGTAAATAGCTTAGAAATTCATATTTTTATTAAAAATTTTAATGACATTTACAAGAAAATAATTTGACAAGTGACAGTTGAGTGGGTAAAATAAATAATTATCCACTCAATAAAGTAAAAGCCACGCGGGGGTTATTATTGAGTTTTTCTATTTAAAATAAAGCTGGTAATTGTCTTATTATTTGTATGTATTAGATAAAAAATATTTCATTTTCTGAAAAGGAAACATTAAAGCTCAGTCTCTAATTTTCGAGAGGGAAACATCGGTTTACCCATGAGTAAATAGCTTAGAAATTCATATTTTTATTAAAAATTTTAATGACATTTACAAGAAAATAATTTGACAAGTGACAGTTGAGTGGGTAAAATAAATAATTATCCACTCAATAAAGTAAAAGCCACGCGGGGGTTATTATTGAGTTTTTCTATTTAAAATAAAGCTGGTAATTGTCTTATTATTTGTATGTATTAGATAAAAAATATTTCATTTTCTGAAAAGGAAACATTAAAGCTCAGTCTCTAATTTTCGAGAGGGAAACATCGGTTTACCCATGAGTAAATAGCTTAGAAATTCATATTTTTATTAAAAATTTTAATGACATTTACAAGAAAATAATTTGACAAGTGACAGTTGAGTGGGTAAAATAAATAATTATCCACTCAATAAAGTAAAAGCCACGCGGGGGTTATTATTGAGTTTTTCTATTTAAAATAAAGCTGGTAATTGTCTTATTATTTGTATGTATTAGATAAAAAATATTTCATTTTCTGAAAAGGAAACATTAAAGCTCAGTCTCTAATTTTCGAGAGGGAAACATCGGTTTACCCATGAGTAAATAGCTTAGAAATTCATATTTTTATTAAAAATTTTAATGACATTTACAAGAAAATAATTTGACAAGTGACAGTTGAGTGGGTAAAATAAATAATTATCCACTCAATAAAGTAAAAGCCACGCGGGGGTTATTATTGAGTTTTTCTATTTAAAATAAAGCTGGTAATTGTCTTATTATTTGTATGTATTAGATAAAAAATATTTCATTTTCTGAAAAGGAAACATTAAAGCTCAGTCTCTAATTTTCGAGAGGGAAACATCGGTTTACCCATGAGTAAATAGCTTAGAAATTCATATTTTTATTAAAAATTTTAATGACATTTACAAGAAAATAATTTGACAAGTGACAGTTGAGTGGGTAAAATAAATAATTATCCACTCAATAAAGTAAAAGCCACGCGGGGGTTATTATTGAGTTTTTCTATTTAAAATAAAGCTGGTAATTGTCTTATTATTTGTATGTATTAGATAAAAAATATTTCATTTTCTGAAAAGGAAACATTAAAGCTCAGTCTCTAATTTTTATGTTTGAATAATTTATTTTTGACAAAACCAAACGAATTTTAGAATCTTCGAGTGGTACTAGCCACGGTTCATCGCCACCGCATCTGGCAGGCAGCGACATCCAGGAGGAAAGCGGTACCGCGAGTCCCCCGATTCCAGCTGGTCAGTTTTAGGAGCGAAAAATATGTTTTTCTATTGGTGTTGCTTTTATCATCGTCAGTGTTTTTTCTTTGTTCCGATTTAAGGTTTTTAGAGAAATTGATAGAAGTTTATGTAAATTTGTATAAAATTAACATAAACAGAATCTGTAACATATCATTTGATGTATGTTTGCATTACTAAAACACATTCTATATAAACTCACATAATATTGGTCTTTTATGTGTCTAAGATTTGTCTTTATACACTGTCACCATGCTAAAACATTGCAAGACATTTTTTAAGAAATAATAGTAAAAATTACTTTTGGTTTAAGGGGCTGTCCATATATTACGTAACGCAATTTTTCAAAACAATTGACCCCCTCCCCTGTGTAACAAACTGTCACATTTACCAACACCCCCCCCCCCCGTGTAACGCGTAACAATATAAAAATTTTGTTTCGAAATAAATTTAACTGTATTCTCCCTATTAATTCGTTTTTCTTGACAAAACAAACATGAACCTAAAATATAATATAATATAACCTTAAAAAAAAATTACACGAAAAAATCACTCAAACTTTAAAAAAATATTCATAATCTAGATCTATCTAAATACTAGGTACCTCCTTTTACACTGAGTGTCACATATAACACGTATATTGTTTATGCACAGGTATACAAAATAGTACACACATTGATGTTCTGCGAGTACACATTCTGCGCGAAAATGTATCATCGCCGATGATTCATCGGTAAGATCACGCAAGAACAGGGCAGTAAGATTTTTTTTTTAATATCAATGTCAACAGTTTTTTTACTGATTACAATATTATTTAAATATGCATAGTTTCGTCAATTTTTTTGTGAAAAAGGGAATTACGGGCCACTAAATAGTAATTTATGTTGAAATAAAAATACATCTGCCAAGCTTAGGAAATAAACATTAAATTTATTAAATTCCGTTACGTAACGTTTACCTAGACCCCCTACCCCTCTGTCACAAACTGTAACAATTTCTCTGACCCGCCCCCTAGGCGCGTTACGTAATATATGGACAGCCCCTAACTTACGAACTCTTCAAATGAATACTTATTTTTTGGAGAATTAACTTGTTTTGAATTCTATTTCTATAAACTTGCCCTGAAGTATATTTAAACACAAACTTAAATTTATTAAAATTACAAAACAAATATAAACCCTAATTTGAGGTTTTCTTTTCTATAAAATATATTTTTTTAATGCTAACTGTACACATAAAAACATTATTCTCTATAAAACTTTAAAACACTAGATTTTAGAAGCCGATAGGGCATATCGTTTTGTCTTCATCCTTCAACTACACCTTACTCATGAGCTGCAGCTGCATGTCAACATCTACGGATTTGTCCAATTTTCAGCATCAGCAGTGTTTTGTTTTCCCAACATTAGCAGTTTTTTAGTCATAATTCAATTAGCAGTTTTTTAGTCATAATTCAGTCGTGTTTCTAGGAGATTCCAAATCTATGGCTTTATAAAATTTTATAGAATACTGAATCCATGATTTCATCGCTACTCCTAATTTCCTTACTCCCCAAAGTCCTAAGTCAGTAACATGCCTTAACCCCAACAAACAAATAACTCTTCTCTCTAGAATAGGCATTTCATTCGTTAAACTGACAAAAACGTCGGCAACATAAACATTCGTCTGTCTTACTCGCACATCTTTGTTCTAACAGAGACAACAATACCAGTTACTGGTAACTGTTATTGTTCAGGCCTGAATATACCTACTATTTGTTTACAAACAAACCGAGATGTTGGCGATACTTTATATTAACGGTATGCGTATTCTAGAGAGAAGAAGAGAAGAGTTGTTAGTTCGTTGGGTGGAAGTGATGTTTGTTGATGTTTTGTTTTCAACGAACTAATAACTCCTCTCTAGAATAGGCATTTCATTCGTTAAACTGACAAAAACGTCGGCAACATAAACATTCGTCTGTCTTACTCGCACATCTTTGTTCTAACAGAGACAACAATACCAGTTACTGGTAACTGTTATTGTTCAGGCCTGAATATACATACTATTTGTTTACAAACAAACCGAGATGTTGGCGATACTTTATTTTAACGGTATGCGTATTCTAGAAAGAATAGTTATTAGTTCGTTGCTTAACCCAAAAAAAACAACCTCACCTACGTAAACAAAAAAAAAAAGTATAGATTCGAATTCTGCTTATACATCATCAACTTTTAATGTTGCAGCATGTATTGTGTTAGTGAATGTGAAGTTTTACATGAATCAAACATGAGAAATTTAATTCTTTAAACCGTGTATAAACTTCACCTTAAGAAACCAAAACGAAACAAATTAAAACTTAAATTAAGACACCATGAAGGACATCAGTTAATTTTATCATTAGACACATTCAAGTGAACTTTAATTAAGTTTCATTTGACTAGCTCTATAGTTATAGAGTTATAATAATGAAAATAAACAATACCCTTTATATGGACACCCGGTATACTTATTATAACTTAACTAAGCTGTAATTATATCTACCCAGGCCTGGTCAGGTCAGATTTAAAGAAATAGTAATTATATACCGAGGTAGAGAAGACATTTTTTATAGCCGAGCGTTTTAAATCCCGAGCTGCGTAGCAGCAAGGGATTTAAGAGTGCGAGGCTATAATAGTCTTCTCTACCGTGGTTTATATATTAGTTTTTTCACTACTAGCACTATTTAACTATTTTTATTCAAATAATAAAATAAATTATTAACAGAAATCATATTTCTTGAAATTTTCATAAAAATCAAGTAGCCTTGATCAATGGCATTTGCTCAAATAAATACTTTGAACTGACGTTTAAAAATTTAGTTTTTTTTTTGTTTTTTTCATAATATTTAGCTAATTATTGATTGTATTAATTGGTAATAATTATAATTAATTATATTTAATAAATAAAAAGTTATTTAAAGGTATTTTCTTGGGTTTAATTAGTAAAAATTGCACAAAGAACTGAAACATCTAAAGTGACAGAAATCAATTGTTTATAAAATATACTCCTACTAGGAGAGAAAACTTATTGCTATAGGTGAAGAAAATTGATTTTACAGACTGAAAACATGATAAATAATGGTATATTCTAAGGCTAGTAGTAAAAAAAAGTATTTATTTCGCGTGTCAGCTTTATAATTGAGCAAATGAGTTAAAGTCTTTTTTTTATATTTCTCTTTGGTTTCTTATGTACAAAATGTGATCAATGTTAAACCATACTTCAAAGTCGTTTCTTGGTGATTAGAGAGGGCGCCCCTGTCGCTGCATGTTTCAGATCGCACGTCGCAACGTTCGTCCGTGAGCGACGACCACGTTACGGCCGCGGCTGCTACTATCCCCAAATCCGAGTCCCTCATCTCATCGCACAAGGCGCACAAACTACGTTTCGTTTCGTCCGTAGAGTTTAGACATTCCTCAGGTAATACTTGTGTTTTTTTTCGATCGATTTTCTACATTCCCCTATCATAGAAAATAAAAAAAAGCATATACAATGTAAAAAATAAATATGTAGTTATTATTATTATTATTCTGCACGTAAATGTGATTTAACGCAAATACATGTAAAATTTACTATATTTTACATGTGGTCGGTAAATTTACCTAGTTTTTTTCCCAAAACTGTATTTTTACAGAATCGGATGCAAAATTTCTTACTCTATGTTTCTGTTTAAAATTAACTTGTATAAAATCAATACCTACCGAAAAAAAGAATAAAAACTAAACATTTTAGAGGTAAAATTACCTAACCGATCATAAAACTGTAAGTAAATTACTCAAGTGTTTTAGCTAGACTTTTAGATGACATTTCTCATCATTGACACCAGGCAGTAATATAATAGGGATACTTTTCAATTAAAACATGGTAGTTCTGTACAGAAATTGATCTAATAAGTATAATAGATATAATACAAAAGCGCCTGGAAATATAAAAAAATAAGTACACGATAAAATAAGATATAGAAAAATCTTTATAAATATCATAATTTTAGATTCCATATCCCCTTATGTATGGTCATAGGTTTAGGTAAATTTACCTCTAAAATGTGTGTCATTTTTAGAATGTCAAGTACCTATACCGATATTTGTTGAATTTAAAATAATATAGTTAAGAATAAAATGATTTAAATACATTAACAAATTAAGCGCTCTTTAAGGTACCAAAAAAATATTTATAGTAAATATAAACCACCAACATAAAATTAAAAATCGTTTTTTACGTTTCCTGAAAAATTTGAAAATATCGAGAGGTAAATTTACCTCTTAGCCGACGATTTAATTTTACAATTTTACATGTATTTTTAAAATATTATATGCACAATACATGTAAAAAATATATTTGTAAATTTACATGCAGAATCATAGGTAATGTGTTGCCATGCAGAGACAAGCAAAAGTTACGAGATTTTACGTGTAATTTTACGATTTTATATGAATATTACATCTAAATTACATTGTGAAATTACATGTAAAATCTCGTAAATTTTACTTGTACTGCATGGCAACACATTATGATTCAATTAATTTTTTACAGTGTACATATTTTTTAATTTTAATTTAAAATGTCTTGTAATAAAACTTAAAAAAAAAATTTTTTATTTTTTGAAAAATTTATTTTAATTTTTCTTAAAGCAGCATGCGAACAACATTTTATTCGTACTCCGAAAGAATAAAATAGTGTGTATTTAGATTAGTAAATGTTTCCAATTTAGTAAACTTATTACTTATAAACTGTTTTAGCTTCCACGAGGAAAGTCTTGCGTTTGCAAAAAAAATAAAATAAATATTGACATTTTATATCTAAAAAAAGATGATTTTCGTCTGTCGATCTGTCTGTCTGTCTGTGGGTCTGTCATCTTTTTTTTAAACATTTGAAGCTTTTTAAGAAAAAATTTTGTTGAAAGATTTTTTCGTTTTTGGTTTTAATAAATCTAGAACTAGAGGAAACAGTATTATTTTGTATTTTTTTACATGTTTTTCACATCAGTGTCCCCGAGACTATCATCAGTATTTTACCAAAAATATAAGAGTAAACCATCTTTACATCCCAACAAATGTAGAAACTTTTTTAGGCGAAACCTCTACTACGCCGTTAAGTCCTGCGAGTCCAATCGAGGATAGTTCCGGAGACACTCCCAAGTCCAGATTGCAAAGGATCAAACCGCAGAGCAGGAAGACGTTCCGGTTAAGACGTAGCAGGAAAAGTAATCGCTCAGAGGTAAGGGGTCTTCCATGAAAAAAGTCCCTCAAAAATAACTGTCCCACTTTTTTCTACATCTTTTAACTTATCCGAGAACTTTTTTTTGTTATTTATGCCCTTACCAAAATAGCAAATTATTATCTACGATTAGGTATTAGGGGTCGTTCATAAAATACGTCACGCAAATTGACCAAAATTCATACACTTCACACCCCGCTTCTCGCGGCGTTATTAAAGGTTGTAGAGATTTTATATTATGGCTACCCCCCCTAACACCCCCCCCTAACACCCCCCCTATTGGGGGGGGAGTAGCCAAAATATGAAATCTCTACATCCTTTAATAACGCGAGAAACGGGGTATACCTCCCCCCTATGGGGGGGGTAGCCAAAATATGAAATCTCTACATTCTTTAATAACGCGAGAAACGGGGTATGAAGTGTATGAATTTTGGTCAATTTGCGTGACGTATTTTATGGACGACCCCTTATTCATCACAAAATTAGGACAAAAATATTAGATTTTACTTAAAAAACTAAGTACAGTGTACTTTTCTTTTAATTTATAGGTTGCTCATGTAAAACTAGAAAGCGAAGAGACCCCTAAAACCACTCCAAAGCAGTCATCCCTCCCGGCTCAATTGTCCCAAATCACCCCGCCTGTGGAGGTTCACAATCCTCCCCCAAATGCCTCCAGTTCTGCGCAGCCGCAGCAGGGCACAGTTTTGGCCGACTCCCACCGACTGAGGATCCAAACTAGGGGCAAAATGGCCGAAGGGTCATGGGACGAAGATAGTATGATGTCACAAACGTCGAGTACTTCTGGATACAGGTAAAAAAAATGGGAATTTCTCTAGAGATTACAATTTTTTTTACATTTTTTTTTTTTGGTTTAGAGAATCGTATCCTGTGATGCACCTCAAAGATCCTCTAGATGCCAGCCCGAAGGCATTTCCTCCCCTGGCCTCCCCTGACATACACGACCTGCCGAGCACCAGTAGCGCGAATACAACGAATAATTTGTTGCCCTGCACTGATAACAGCTCGCCAGACTGTTCCCTAAACGACAGTGGGGAAAAAACTGCCCTGCTTAGCAGGGACGATGAGGCGGAACGGTCTCCCTCGCAGCATTCCCTGCTGATGACGTTTGATCAGCAGGACGAGAGTAGTCTCATCTAGGTGCCCTAAAGTTGTAAATGGTAGCTACAACCAAAGAATCAAACATTCGGAGAAACAGGGAGAGGGAGGGACCCTAAATGGCGTTTACTTTATTCAGGTACTCTAGCTTTCTATTGGGATCGAATAAATAAAAACCACATTTATGGAAAAAAATGTCGGATTAGTCAAAAATTAGGATTAAACATGTTATTAGTGATGAACTAGAGATGATATACCCAATGCTTTAGTTAGTTATATTACTTAAATATAGTTCGTTCATTCAAACTTGGCACACAAACTAGATGAAACGTTGCAAGCACCCTCTAAAAACATCGGCACTATTGTACACTAGAGCCATCTAGTTTGCAAATTTCAAACTAGGTGTTTTGTTTGATTTTAAATTATGTATCTTCAAAACATTATATTCTAGCAAAAAACTGTATATAACATTTTTTATAGGGCTTAAAAAGAGCTTTTATTTAAAATATAATTTTTTGAAATCGGGTTATAAATATGTGAGATATGCTAAAAAAACCTTTTACTGCTTTAAACGCCAATATCTCGAAAACAATGCGTTTCAGGAAAACGTTGTTTATAACATTTTTTGACCAATTTAATATTATCTTTTATATAAGTGCTAAATTAACCAAATACAATAATAATTGCCTTAATTATAAACAAAAAACGCTAAAAGTAGGAGTTTTAACCTATTTTTACCCCCTTACCCCCAATCGTTTACTCCCAAAATCTAATCAGCTCTTCGGAATACGATAAGAAACAATATGCAAAAAACCGCAAGTCGATATCTCATGTAGAAATGGAGTTAAAAAGTTTATACCCAGAAAGACAGACCAATGTACTTAAAATGGATCTAAAATGGACGTCCATTGGACGATCGGAATATGATCTAGAAGATTAAATCTGTAAGTTAAACTTCCAGCTTAACAACTAGCGGAAGGTGTGACTATTAAAAATATTAGATAGTAGATGGTTGAATTAGGGTTATTTATATTAAAAAACGTTTTTTTACTAAAACTGCCGACGTTTCGTTGGCTTTATTCCAACTTCTTCAAACTATTAAAAATGTTACTGGAACAACTCTTAAAGTCGAACACACAGTTTTTCTGCTGTGACGTCAGAATTTTTTATGTGTCAAGTTTCGACGAACTATAGTATAACTAAATAAGTAAAATTAACAGTAATATTACTGTTACGTATAGTCAAAGCTCTATAAAATATTCGAAAAAATAAAAAATATTCATATTTGTTAAAACAATTTTATATTTTGTTGTATAGATTTTTAGAAGACTGATTTTATTTATAAAATAATAATAATTTATTAATATACACTTACCACAAATTGATTTTTTTTTTCATATAAAGAGATATTTTTAATTTTTCATATATAGAGTTTTTTTGAAGTCTACACTCAAAAATATAGGTATAGTTTTCCAAAAGAAAACAATTCTTTAAGTTAAATATATTTATTTTAGTCTCATTTATATACAATTAAAAATATATGAATGATAGACACTTAACTTTGACCCTATTAATAATTATATTATAATATAAATATTATAAAATTTTTATTATTTTCTTTAGTTTTTGAACATTTTTTTGACCATATAAAATTAGATGGATTACACAGGTTTACAAAAAAAAGTCAAGACTATTTGACCAAACCATGCTATTCCTAGGTATTTTGGAGCCCTGAATCAGATCCCGGGGTCAGTTTTGCCCCATCACGTCAGAAAAACGAGATTTTGGAGGTCAAAATAGTGATTTTTTGGGAGCGGCCCCGGGACAACATCTCAACGTTCAGAAAGTATTCAAGACCTACACAGTTACCCGTGAAGTTAACAGGGCGCTTGAGATATTGTCCCAGGCCGCTCCCAAAAAATCACCATTTTGACCTCAAATGACCTTGAAATCTCGTTTTCCTGACGTGATGGGGCAATACTGACCCCGGGATCTGATTCAGGGCGCCAAAATACCTAGGAATACTATGGTCCGGTCAAATAGTCCTGACTTTTTTTTTGTTTTGTAAACCTGTGTTATTATTCATAGATTATTTTGGGAAAAAGTTTCCTCGAAAGTTTCATTCTTAAGTTTTTCCCCCTATAACCTACAGTTCTAAATTTAGGACTATTCTATAACCTAGACCTAATAATAATTAAATAACTTCAAAAAAGATTTATATTAGGTATAGCTTTAGTTCTTTTTCGACCTAAATGTTTTTCCTCGCTCAATTTCTACACTCATATCTGCTATCACATACGCCACAGACGCCCATAAGGCCGTCGCCTTATCCAGGGAATCCGAGTCCAAAACATCCATGGTGTCCGCAGCACTGTGGTGGAACCAAAAATACTTTTCGGCCGCGTTTTTTAGGGATGCTCCAGGTATGCCCGTGGAAGTCCAAATGGAGATATCCGAGCCTGCGGCATCACTGTACTCCAGTTGGGTTGCGTTTAGGGGCTCCATTAGTCTGGAATGTTTAAAATTAATATTTATAACACTTTAAGCCAAGCATATAAAAGTACTTTATGTATTTTAACACCAGTTATTAAAATCGACCCGAAAATCATTTTTTTTTTTTGCATTTTCGGCTTAAAAATGTTATGAATCGTCGAGAAAATGTGAAAAAAGTGTCTTTTTCTACGACTGCTTTAGAATGTAAGCAAATACACAAACTTTTCAAACACAGAATGTATCCATTCTAGCTCTAGTTACGGTATGAATATTCCGTATCAAGTGTTAGAATGATCACATGTAGTACCATCTCTTGTTTATGAAAGTAAAGAAAACTGTAGCAAAATTAGCAAAAATATATATATTTTACCATGAAATATTGAATAATTTAATGCAATTTAAAGTTTAGCGTTAAAATTACATAAAGTTTATTAGTGTTTCTTAATATTTGACCAGTTTTTTATCAATTTAGTTTAAAAAATTAAAACTGCTCCACCTATTGTTAAATATTTAAACCTGATATATGTCACAACAATCTGACATAACCTTCAATTTTTAAATAAAATTAATTGCTTTATTTAAAAATATGTGTTTTGTTGCATTTACTATGTCGAGTCACAAAAAACATTGTTTTTAACCTTGTCCGCAGTTTAAAGCCATACAATGTTTCATATTTGCAGTCAAAGAAAAAGTATAGTCTACAACACGTATGGAATAGTCATTCCGCGCTCGCGGGACCGTCATACTCGCATGCCGGCTCGTATGACAACCTTTCCGCTCGCGCGGAATATTTTCTATTCCATACTAGTTACAGAATATACTATTTGTAAACATTATAACTTTTGAACGGAACGTCCGATTTGAAAAATTCTTTCACCAAAGGATTCAGGACCTTTTCTATTTGCGTCACATCAAATATGGTTAACATGCCCCCCAGCGAGATTTATTAGCATAGAAATACCTTCAAAATTATATTTTTGGTGAAAGCGCTTTTTTTTCCTTATGGATATCCCCCCCTTAAAATGAAATAAATCCGCCCCTGCGTAGTGCTTGAGTAGTAGCTGGTTTTACATCAGTATTTTAAAAAGGAGCATTTTGCAAGATATACTGATACATCATCTAAAAAGATAGCGACTTCTGCAAATATTGCTATTGTCTTACTCACTTCATGACTTCTTTTAAAATACAGTATCCAGAGGGTGGAGTAGTATAAACTAGACCCTGTGGTGTAAAAGTACCCTCATCTGACTCCATGACGAAGACGAAATTATCCAAATCTTTGGCGTGGGTCTTGTTGTAGCCTATGACACCATATAAACCCGGTTCTTCGCCTGTCCACAATACCGATCTGCAAAAATAGAAGATGATGGGTGGCAACAATTTTAAATGGCTGTATCTCGGAAAATACCAATCCTACGACCAAAATAATTAGATTTATTTTTGTGGTAAATTTAAGATACTTTTTCCTACGATCCCTTATGAAAATGACACTTAGAACATTTTTTCTATTTTGTATCTACTCTGAAAAAACTGTCTGGGCCCACAAAAAAAAGTGGTCTGTACTGGGGTTGAGATCCACTTATGTATTTTGGGATGCTGAACACGAATCTGCATAAAAAAGGCACTTCATCGGCTCATTTTTTTTCTACACTGAAAAAACAGCATGGGCCCACAAAAAAAAAATAGTCGTCTGTGCCGGGGTTGAGACCCACCTATTCTTATGTATTTTGGGATGCTGAACACAAATCTGTCATAAAAAATGCACTTCATAGGCTCATTTTTTTTCTACACTGGAAAAACTGTCTGGGGCCACAAAAAAAAAG
>OY294047.1:54254667-54389237 GCA_958510825.1 Brachypterus glaber | reverse complement strand
CCCAAACTTATCCACAAAATACGCCAATTTTTCATAGGGTTTTCCTAATAAAATTACAAACTTTTTAAGAAAATATTAAAAAAGTATGTAAAAAAACATTTTACCCACGGCTGTGATTAATGGGCCTATTAATTACGGGTCTGTAAAAATAAACCGTTTAAAATTTAAAACGACCGTGGATAAAGTATAGAATTCTACTCGCGTATAATAGCTATTAATCAATGAGGGTGAGTTTTGGGACACGAGCCGAAAGGCGAGTGACCTAATCACCCAAATTATTATACGCTCATTGAATAATATCTATTATTTTATATATAAAGTAAGTAAAATAAGTAAAGTAAGTCAAATTATTGTTTATTATTATTATTATTATTATTATTATTATTATTATTATTATTATTATTATTATTGTTTTTAATACATATGTAGTCATGGAGAGGCTCTCCACTAATTTTGATTAAAAAGTAAAAAATGTCAAGTGTACAAAATGGAGAAAATCTTGGAGGTAATCTTTCGAGGGAGTCCGTTGAAATCTCATCTTTATCAAACATGGGACCTTTTTCTAGGTAATTTTCAAGACTTTTCGAGGTAATTTTGAATAAAATTGAGAGGCAATATTAACCCCTTCACCAGGCCCGGACTGGCCAGGTCGGCTAGTCGGTTATCGCCAATTGGCTAGTCGGTTATCGCCAATTGGCCCTTAAGGGCCACCGGTCAAAGGAGCCCCGAAGGGACGCCAAAAAAAGTGGTTTATATTTTCTATTACTTAGGTATTTTTTTAACTACACTTTAATTAGTGCATTTGTGTTTTACATAATCTGTACGTGTCTTTGAGGATATAAGGAGCCACAAACCGGCAACGCTGTTGTCAACAACAGCCTGTTGGTAATTTATAATTTATAAATTATAAACAAGTAAAGTAAAGGGGAATTTTGACAAAAAAGGTTTAATTACTTTTTATTTTATTTATTAAATTTTGTAATTTGTAAGGTAATTTGTATATTGCGTGCTTAAGTGGACCATAGACCTTTAAATTCATAAAAATTTTGGCCTGCGGCGCTAGATCTTTCTTTCATTTTGGTGTAATTTGAAATTATAAATGTTAGGAAAAGCCAATTATTATTTTTAATATTACCGGCTTAAAATTCAAATTTAAATAAGGTTAGTTTTTTACGCGCCAAAAGTTGGCAATAGTGTTGTAATGTCGGTCAGCTGAGTAAGGTCGGCGTACCCGCGGTATTCTTTTTATCGTTAGTATTTTTCACACGGCATTTTCGAAATAAGTTTGTATGTACCCATTTGTTACAAGTTAAATATATGTCCTTTAAAGTTCTATCGAAGTTTTATTGTGAAGGGTAGTTCCTCTAGGGCTTCCTATTTGTGGCGACCGTGACAGGACTTGTGATTTTTAAGTGGACAAACCGGGGTAACAAGTCCGTGTTGTTTTGAAAATGGCCGGTTTAGAACGTAAAAAGAAACTCCGTAAAGCTTTAAGTACTGCTTTTACTAATAGAGCAAACGAACTAGACGAATTGTTGGCCGATCCGGAATTAAATTACGAAGAAATTAGTGTGGCATCGGACTTTTTGCGAGAAAAATATGACGAATTAAAACGTGCGAGTTCCGAGGTTTTTGAACTTTTAGCGGATAGTGAAACGACTGAACCAGAGTTGGACCAAGATCAAGAGCAGTGTGACACTTAAACCAAGCGATTTAAAACCCTCAGCTACAAGTGTGCCAATGTTATTAAAAGTAACAGGTTGGGACAAGTTGGAAGTACTCAAGTAGGCACTCCTGGAGTGCCACTCCAGAAACACCCGCTACAGGTAGGTGAAACTATCAACTTTCAGTAATTCAATTTAAGAAAAAATAATTGTAAACTAGATGAAACGTTGTAAGCATCCTGTCAAAACATCGGCACTATTTTACACTAGAGCCATCTACTTTGCAAATTTTAAACTAGGTGTTTTGTTTGATTTTAAATTCTGTATCTTTAAAACATTATATTCTAGCAAAAAACTGTATATAACATTTTTTATAGGGCTTAAAAAGAGCTTTTATTTAAAATATAATTTTTTGAAATCGGGTTATAAATATGTGAGATATGCTAAAAAAACTTTTACTGCTTTAAACGCCAATATCTCGAAAACAATGCGTTTTAGGAAAATGTTGTTTATAACATTTTTTGACCAATTTAAAATTATCTTTTATATAAGTGCTAAATTAACCAAATACTAATTAATATAAACATGTTTATAAAATCTACACAATATATGGAGCCAAGGGCTCATCCAGGATTTTTTTTTTCAGGGGGGCCCAAAACATTTTTTTTCTAAATCTCAAAAATAATTAGTGGCGATTTTTTTTTAAATTTTTTTTTACTTCTTTTTTTATAAATTTCATAAAAATTACTTCTTGTGGCGTAAGTTTTTATGAAGCTAAAGTTTGCAACGTTTTTTTGCATCGAAAATTCAAATAGTATATTAAAGCACTTATTCTATAACACGTTTTTAGCGCACTAGTACTTTATAAAACTCGCCGCAAGCGGCTTGTTTTCTAAACTTGTACTCGTGCGCTAAAAACGTATTTTATGAAACTAGTACTTTAATTAGAATCTATAATTTAGTACTTTAATATACTATTAGAATTTTCGTTGCAAAAAAATGTTGCAAACTTCAGCTTCATAAGTTTTTTGGATCTTGCCTACCTTTATGTAGCCCATGCAAAGTTGCATTTATTATTTTTTGCACTGTCGGTTTATAACTTGCAATTTCATCGATAACTTTCTGGGGCAGTTCACATTTTGGCTCATCTTCCACAGTGTTGTCAATAACACCAGAACTTACACAAGAAAAAATTGTGAATATGATTATAGATAAATGAAATAATATCATTTTGATAAGCCCAGTCAAGACGAAAACTAATAATGAATAGGAAGTGATAATAAGAGCGCGTTTTATTAGATTTGATAACCTTGATTTATAAATTTTAAGGGGTTACACAGTACCCTGGGATTTTTTCTACATGGTAAACTGGCAAATTGTAAATTTCGACCGCTTTTGAAGGGACATTTTTTTATAGAAAATTTGATTTGATCAGGTTTGGTTTTTTTTTCGTAAAGTTAATTTTTTCAAATTGTTCCGTATTTTTCGATTATTTTCGGGGTCTGGTTTATTTTCAAAATTTTGGTTCGGTCGTCTGGGTCGATAACGATTTTTTGAAATAACATTTGACTTAATAATAGTAATCTTTATTTTAGAAGTAATAATGATACAATATTGATATTTTACTTGCCTAAGCTTAGTCGGCTAGACTGAAAAATTTCAATTTTTTTTAGAAAATTTGATTTGATTCATTTTTTTAAGATCTTTTTTTGACAAACAAATTACCTCTCATTCTAGTTCTTATTTTGTTTAACCTCGTACTATTCTACTTAATTAAGCATCCCCTAAGTTCAGGACTTGTGTGGGCTAGTAATAGAGGGAACCACCGGCTTATACTGACTTTCGAACCAGTTTCTAGGGATTGTCCGTTTCACTTATCGCCTTTGCCAAATTATTAATTAACTGAAAAAGGCAAATCGGCGCCAGTGAGAATCGAACTCACGATAGTAGACTTGCTATACATACGCGCTAGCCACTACGCTATGCCTCCCATTTACGCTTTTTATATCAATACGACCGTACCTAGCAACGTAAATGGGAGGGGTCATTATGTTGTAAAGTCGCCTGTGCAAGGCGTTAGTAAGACGTCTTAAAGAAGGTGTCTTAAAGACGTTACCTTTTCTAATATACGACGTCGTTAAGACTTTGTGCGAAAACCGACGTTCTTAAGACGTGTTGAACGACGAGCTACGACATCTTTAATATCTCTTTATGTCATCTTTGTGCTGTCTGGGCAATTATATCGCACAAAACAGTTTTTACTTAAATGTTTAAAACATTTATTGTGCTAAATTATTATTATTTTTTTTTTTTTGATTCAACACAACACTTTATTGTTAATCATTCAAAAGATTAAACTTCTAGGAAATGTGTCATGTATAATAACTAAAAGTATTTACTGTTCTAATCAAAACTATTTGAAAATTGCAGTTTTAATATCACGGTACGACAGCAAAAAAAATTCTGGCATCGGACCAACTTTTTTTAACTAATTTTGGGTCGTAGATTTCGAATCTGTAATCAGATGTTTCGGATCAGGTCAGGATTTTTTTCTACCGTGTATTTATTGTAGTTTCCCAGACAGCACAAAGATGACTTAAAGAGATCTTAAAGATGTCGTAGCTCGTCATTCAAGACGTCTTAAGAACGTCGGTTTTCGCCGTATATGCATCTTAAAGACGTCTTAACGACGTCGTATGTTACAAAAGGTAACGTCTTTAAGACATCTTTTTTAAGAGGCCTTACTGACGCCTTGCACAGGCGACTTTACAACATAATAGCCCCTCCCATTTACGTTGCTAGGTACGGTCGTATTGATATAAAAAGTCCAAAAAAATTTCGAAAAAAAATTACTGCTTTTTTTTACGTTTCTGGACGTTTTATATCCAAACAATATGATATCCGCAAAAAAAATTCGGTCTGTCGGTCTGTGTGTCCGGTAAATTTGTGACGACGATAACTCAAGAACGCTTCGGGCTTCAAATTTGGACCACAGGTTGATTATCCAAAGTTCTAGGCTGGGATTGTTTTTCGTAAAAATCGGGTTGGGGTAAGGGGGTAAAAACAATTTTGTTCAAAAACATTTTTTTCCAATTTATTTTTCGTTGTACGAAAAAATAAACTTTTTGAAATTTTTTTTTTTATCTTTAAATAGCCTATAGGGGAAAGTATTATTTTGTTGCAGCAGTATTTTTTATTTATTTATTTGGTGTGATCTTTCTTATTTTACCACTGAAAGGAACATTAATTAACAATTTCTTTAATTTTGTAAATTTTACTATTTATTTTTAATAATAGATGGTGTGATTCTAAATAGTGATTTTCAAAAAAAGTTTTCAAATATTTTTAAGAGACCTGTTTTGCTTTCCTTTTATAGAAATCTATAAAGCAAAGTAAGAATTTTGGTATTGCTGTTGTCACACAGATGACTATAGTGGTCACAAAATGAAATAAATTCCTTTGATGTTAAAACCATCTGGTATTTTATTTTTTAATTTTTAGTTTGAAAATATGACATTTAAATTCTGATTTATATATTTTATTTTTTTTTTAGTATATAATTTTTAAATCCCTGAAAAAGAAAATATGTATTTTTGAATAAAAATCGTTCATTTTATTTATTTATATTATATTTTTGTAAAGACAAAATATTACAATAAACTATATAATAAAGTACATTGTCTTAAACTAAATAAAACTATACAATATTTTTGCTTTCCCCTAATCTAACAGAACTAGGATAATCTTGCTTTAGTAAAAAATCGCATTTATGACTTTGTAACATTCTTAGGTATTTTTTCCTAACACCAAAACTTTCCCAGAAATGGGCATGCGACGTGTCGCAATTCATAATTACCAAACAACTACTAGGGAAAAGCACGGTTTATCTTTGTATTACCGTCGTACGGGGTAAAGTTGAACAGGAAAGTTTGCTGACAAGTTTACCCCATACGTCGGTAATATTTTTTAATTAAAATCAATAAAATTCCTTAACAACTAAGGTAGGTTTTTTGTGATATACTTTGTTTCTTTAAATTACTCTATATATACAATTGTTACAACTTTTAAGTTAATATATATTTTCCTATAGATTTACACAAGGTATTTTTGAGAATATTTAGTTTAACTAGCACCCTAATAAAGATAATTTAATTATTTGCATCCTAAAAAATATATTGTTTCATGTTAATTTTGAAAGGTTTAATATAGACGCTACAAATTTTTTAGTCATTGTTTCAATATTTAGGCCCGGTTGTACAAACCTGGTTTAACTTTGAGCGGAGTTCCTTTACCATTGAAACACATGACAGTTGAGCTAGGTTTAAATTTAAGCGAGGTTTGTACAACCGGGCCTTAAAGTGCCGAATTTAAAAGCTGTAGATACAAAAGTCAACAAGCTATGGAAATATTCTAAAAGAAAAACTGAAGATATATTCAGCATGTGCAATAAATTACGTACTTATTGACATTTTTTGGGTCTGATAATTTTTAATTTTTCAAATATGCAAATAATCAAACTAAAAACAGATTAGGGTAAATATGATAAAACACTAAAAATACTTAAAAACACGTCATGTTATATTATCACCAATTTATTATGCGATCTTAATAAAAAATCAAATACAAAAGATTAAATTTTTTAAATTGCGACTTTTTGTATCCAACTTTTTACTTTTTATTTCAGTTTGTATTTAGTTAAGGCAAATGTAGATAAAAATACATAATATTCAAAAAGTAACATTGTGATGTTTGCTTCATGATGAAGCTGAAGTTTGCAACGTTTTTTTGCAACGAAAATTCTAATAGTATATTAAAGTACTAGTTTCATAACATACGTTTTTAGCGCACGAGTACAAGTTTAGAAAACAAGCCGCTTGCGGCGAGTTTTATAAGGTACTAGTGCGCTAAAAACGTGTTATAGAATAAGTGCTTTAATATACTATTTGAATTTTCGATGCAAAAAAACGTTGCAAACTTCAGCTTCATGTTTCATGTTATTGTGATGTCTTAAAAATCTAACATTAGATATTCATCTACTGGTATTAAAAATTGAACTAGTAAGGATTTAGAACAATTAAATTCTCAGTTTAATAATATACAGTAGTAAAGAAAATTTTTAAAAATAATTTAAACTATATTAAATGCAATTTTTTTTTAATTTGTTACAAATTTATTTTTTATTTCTTATTGCACCTTAATAAATTTTAAATTATGTGTTTAAAAATATGCTGGTAACTAATGCTATTGTCCTACTGTTAATATTTTGAAATTAAAGTCATAATTATTAATCCAAAACTTTATTTATCGATGGCTTACTTCTAATAGGTCGTTATCATATTGATCATATTGAAAAAACTTTTTTATATAGACCTAGCCAGCTACATATTTTTCAATATGTATTTTGAACAATTAATAATGATTAAAATACCAAATTTAATATATTAGATTTTTTATATTATGGTCCT
The DNA here is from genome assembly GCA_958510825.1 of Brachypterus glaber. Taxonomy (NCBI): domain Eukaryota; kingdom Metazoa; phylum Arthropoda; class Insecta; order Coleoptera; family Kateretidae; genus Brachypterus; species Brachypterus glaber. The sequence goes on along the minus strand of OY294047.1, from coordinate 54,382,108 downwards.
TTTTATAAAATTACACAATACTCTTAGAATATTTAACAATCTATAGATATAGAATATATTCTACTTTTGGACAGAATTTTTTTTGTGCTAACTTTTAATTTTATAAAAAACGGTTATATTATATAATTTTTATATAATATAATTATATTTTCTACGGATAATATGTATATAATTTTATTTTTCACTGAGATTGTGACCTGGGTTTGTTTTGTGTATACAGAGTGATTTTTTCAAATGGCGCATAAGATATTCCAAAATATATAACGGCTGTTATAAACATTTTTTTCTAATATTTAAATATGTAGATTCCTAATCTTTTTTTGGAACTATCCCTCATAGAGAAACAGTTATTAGCCATTAAAAAAATCATTCTGTAACGGACGTTTCCTTTTGGGACATCCGATATAAAATTTGTATAATTTTGTCCTGACTAACATCTCTGAGATAGATATTCAAAAAGACACTTAATATTAGGTACACTGTTTAAAATACACTAAGAAAACAATTTTGAAATTTTTTACACGTGAAAAAACTAAATATACAATCACAGAACTTTTTTTTTTAGAGAAAAATTAAAAACAAAATAAAATTTACAAAATAATATTAAAATGTGATTTTCCGCATTATTTATTTGTTTATTTTTTTTAATAAATACTATACAAAATTTACATGTCCTACAAATAATAAATTACAAAAATTAATTTAAAACAAAAAAATTAATTTAAAAAGCATTTTTTTCAAAATAAGTACGAAAAATTAAAATATATACAATAAGTTTCTCAAATTTCATGTTTTATATTTTTGATTATACAGGGTGACCAAAAAACATATAAATAAAACTATAAGATCTGAATTAAATTAAATTGATTTGCCATATATATATATATTTTTTTAAATTTTCACCGGAAGAAAACAAAATTTTGAAAGGTAAAATTTTGGACATGCCATGGATTTTACATGTATTTTTTGAACACCCTGTACTCTCCCTCTTGTGCAATCTCGAATAAAAAGATTTTAGCCATCTTTGCCTAAAAACCCTTAATAACACACTTCGTGCTAAGAATATACTTAGAACGTTCCAAGAAAATATATTTTTGCCTTTTCTAAGAACGTTAGTGTGTACAGGCACCCCACAGTCTCTTCTTTACAACTTTACCCAACCTTACTCAAATTTCTAATTTTTTTTTTATAAAAATCTTTGCCAAAATACCATGTCTCTTTCTATCACATTTTCATTTACCAATCTAAACCCCTCAACGTATTTTTTTATTGATAAAAACAACGAAAAACTGTGATAAACAACAATAAACAAAAAAAAAATACCTTATCAAAAGCCGTTCGTAAAAAATTTGAATTAATTTTTTTATGTTTTATTTATTTATTTTTTTTATATGCAAAACAGCTTATTATAATGGGAATAAAATTCATCAAAATTTTAAATTAATTTAAATTAAAATGAGAAAAATATTGTTTTGTTTGAATTAGTATTTTTTAATTTGTTTATTGCAGAATGACACAGATCTTTTTAAAATACCTTAATTTAATAAAAATCTAACGAATTGCATCTAACATTCATACCTATTAAAAATCTATTAAACTTCTTAGTATTTACAAATAATTATAATTTACAAATAATTATAATTGATTTGCTTAGCCACACTTGACTAAGGTAGTTTAGGGGCCAACCACAAGTTACATAACGTAATTATCGAAAACCCCTTACATCAATACTAAACCACCCCACCCTTCGCAACTGGTATCAATTCTTCTTCTTCTTTAATAATTAATAATTAACAATAAAATACAACAGTCAATATTTTCTATAGCTTAGTAAATTAAAAGCACCATCTTAAATGCAACAGAATTTTATAGGACTTTTTTTTAACTTATTTTAACCGTCTTTTGACAAAAATTAATCATGCAAAAGTGCAATTGTAACAATGATAATTTTAAAATGTTTGATAAACAATTTTTAGTACAAGTACCTATTAAAATAGTGATATTTGTCCTCAAATGCTTAATAACTTGTGTGTGGTAGATTCTGTCAAAAAACAGTTTAAAACGCAGTTTTAAAAATAGGGTAAAAAACAAAAATTAAAAATGAGTTAATCTTTAAAAACCACAACCTCGGAGGGGTAATATAACACATCACAACCTATACGCAGTCTCGGTATTTCGAGACAACCTCGATACACTCTCGAGCTATTTAAAACCATTGTTTTTGCAGTTTTAGCTGTTTAAAACCATTGATTTTTACAGTTTTAGCAAGTTTAAGATATGAGATCTTTTAAAAACAAAAAACTAACTATACTGCAGCCAAAATGTCGTTGTCTTAAAAATCTTAATCCTATATGGCGCAGTCGGCAGTTTTTTCTTTTAGCCGGAAAAAACAAAAATAAATCTCAGGTTTAACGGCTGAAACAAAGATTTTTCATTTCAGCCTTTAACTTTAATCCAGTTTTTATTTTCGCCGGCGATATACAGGTTGAGTCGATTTTTTGATGTCTTAAAATAATTAGAATATATACAATTTTTTAACTTTAAAACACTGGGTTTTTTGTTCTTAAATAAATAAGGTTTTGTTGTACTTTCGAGAGAAAAAAATTAAAAAATTAAACCAAAATCCCTTCACGTTCCTGAGCAATCTATCTCGACGATATCCTTGGGAACCTCTACGAACTGGTAGACCAGTCTTTGGCCGTCTACCTTCGCCAGGATGCCTCTCTGGTAGTAATACCGTAATGCTCTACCCATTGTTTCGTAATTCATGTCTGGTTTGTTTTTGTGCATCCCCCATAGCCTAGAAACTGCTTTGGAGTCTGCAAGTTTAAAAACTCCTTTCTCCCTATTTGTCCATTTTATATATCTTGGACAGTATTCCCTATCCTGGAGAAGTTTCAGCAAAAACTCCCATAAATACGTCGTCGATCCTTCCCTGCTCTTCCTCTTTACTGCACCAGGTTCCCCAATCTTTTGTTTTTTGACTTTCTTCAGCTTCCTGGGGGAGAAACCTAGCATATAGTGATCATCATACACGCTAGATGTCGCTGCTTGTATGACTGAGGTGGGGATGGCATGTCGCATTGGTGGGGAAGGTGGGGAGGGAGTGGTGAATGGTGACGACGTGCTATGTTGGTGATGGTGCATATGTTGGTTCTGCTGTACGTGGTGGTGTTGTTGAAGAAGGTAGTTCTGGTACGGGTCGGATACTGAAACAAAGAAAATGTTGGTTAGCATAATTTGAAAGTCGTCTTCAGAAAGATGTATTTTTTTTCGTCAGGTATAAAACGTATATTTTATGCAAAATATAATCATTTTGGATACCATCTTCAGAGTGGTTGGATGTACCAGGTCAAAAATATATCTAATTACATTAAAAATGCATAAATGTATGTAAAAGTTTATTTTTAATAAAATATCACAATGTTTTTGGAAACCGTATTCGTGGAGATTTTTGCGGAAAAGGCTTAAAATGCTTTCCCACGAAGTTTGTATTACTTAATGAAAAGAAATCAATAATATCTGCCCACTATTGGCGTATAATTGAGCTATTATACCCCATTTGTAAATAAACCACTAATAATTGACAAGGGTATATAATTATATATTTTTCCAAAATGAACAACAAATACTTAAAATTCTTTTATTTTGATATTTTAAATAGGGCTACCTGTTTATTATAATTTACAATAATCAAATATCCTTCCGAGGGTACCTTTTGTTGATATTTAACCCTTTGAAGGGTTAAAAGGTCTACCGGTTGGATCTACTATTGTGAAAACCTTCCAGGAAGTGTACGTGAAGTTCTTTGAATTGGGTTACCAGACAAAAACATAATCGACTTAAATCAATGGACATATATTAAAAAAAAAATGATCCACATTCCCATTTAAGATTTTCAAACTGGTAGCTCCTGAGTGGTGGGGGTTACGTCAATTATTGGTTACATGTCAAATATGTCCGCCTTAAAATAAGAATTGACCTGTCTCGGCGTTTTTTCGAAAACTCATTAGTTTCGATTTTATCCAAGGTTAAAGTTTTCGTTGGATCACCCGGTATAATTAATTATAATGTACAGTGCGGTCCAAAAGCCCCCCCTTTTAACTTTTGAAGGAGTTGAGATATCGACTTCAAATTTAGAACTCTTAAATAAGAAAACTTTTTAGCATATATTTGATATTTTCAGCTCTTAAAATGTGGGCAGGGGGGCATGGGGAGACATTTTTTTAAATGGAAAGTTGGGTCGTGTGATACATCATTTTAAAGCTTATAAAATTTTCTATTTAAACTAACATTTTTAAATTTTTTAAAAATGTTTTTTAAGGTTTTGATTTTTTAATTTTTTGTGCTAAAACATTCGATTTTTTAAGTTTTTTTTTATAAATTTTTATTTATGTCAACTAAAATTAGTTTAAAAGTATAATTAACATTTTTTTATGATGAAATTAGGCATTTTTATAAAAATTATTTGTTTTTTTTTACAGGAATTTTGACATTAATGCCCATTTTCAACCCCATTTTAAACCCATTTTTTTTTTAATTTAAAAATATGGAGTTAAATGGAGAATTTTATAAGCTTTAAAATGATGTATTACACGACCCCCCTTTCCATTTAAAAAAATGTGCCCCCATGCCCCCCTGCCCACATTTTAAGAGCTGAAAGTATTAAATATATGCTAAAAAATAGTTTAAGTTGTCTTATTTAAAAGTTCCAAATTTGAAGTCGATATCTCAACTGGTTCAAAAGTTAAGAGGGGGGGAGGGGTGACTTTTGGACCGCTCTGTATAATAACTAGTATTATCAATGTTACTCGTTTCATCACCAATTCAGAGTTTATATTTAGTAAAAATGTACAAAACTAAACTAGACATATTGACATTATAAAAAAAGTATGTTGCAACAATTTTATTTTGTTATTTTTAGATACCTTTTCGTAATTATAATTGTTTTTTTTTGTATAATCTTGACCCAGTTATAAGACAACACGCTTATTTACGTTTTATAACAAAAAAAGGAAAAAAAAAACTGTTGTGGTTAGATAAATTTCTTGCCAGATATTCTTGAGTTTGACCTGTCAGAAACAATGACTCGCAGAGTTTTTCACGGCTGCAAAAATATGTTTATGTAATTAAAAATTTTCATGTTATTATTATTCATGTAACACTATAGCAGATATGCTACTTAACAAGTATATTATCAGTGGAAAAACAGAAAAAAATACTTTTTTTGGTCGTAGCTTAAAACAGTGTACATAACTCGTCAGAAACGGTCTTTCTTGCACTGACTTTCCTGACTCGCGTGAAGGCTCGTGGACCTTAATACTCACACAAAATATACAGGGTGATCCATAACTGGCATGCCAAAATTTAAGAGGTGATTCTAGATCCAAAAATATAAAAAAAGTTCCTATATAGGTTGGTCCGGAAATGAGCCCTTTAAAATTGTAATAAAAATAAGGTTTTTAATTAATAACTCGGGTACCGTTTAAGCTAGAGCGGCGAGCTTTTGCATGTATACTAGTATTAATAAGGGCAATAAGTTTATGTTAATTTATTTTTTCAATTTATCCAGAGGCGTGCCCAGACGGACAAAATATATGAGGCTTAAAACATTTTTGCCCCAAACTTTTCTATGTGTATGTTTTTTGGATTTGTTGTAAAAAATATAGATTTCTAGAGTAAAAATACATATAAAATATCATATAGTGTAACACTGTAGGAGCAACCGTTATCAAAAAAAATGCAATTAAGAGGAAGTAACATTTTGTGCCACCAAAAACGTTACTTTTTAAAAGGCTATTACTCCTTTAATATTAAATTTAGGTGTTTTGGTGTATAATACTTTTTTGCTCAGTTTTAAATGAAGAATCACCCTGCAGCATTAAAATTTTATTGGTGCTTTTTTTTTGTTCCCCATTCAATACGTCATCTTCGAAGGGCCGTAGCTCCCTTAGGGCTCATTTCCCGACCAACCTTTATAGAAACTTTTTTTCATATTTTTGGATGTAGAATCACCTCTTAAATTTGGGTACGCGAGTTCTGGAACAGGCTGTATACCAAAAATTAAAATATATTATTTTTTTTGCAAGAAAATTACTTAAATGTTAATACATAGGCTTAAGTTACCTTAAGTCTTGTTGACAAATTTTATAAGTACAGCTTCTTGATTTATCACTAAATAGTTCTTAAGTCCCTAAAAGCCAGTCGCAAACGAACTTCATATACTATTAAATAATAAAAATTTGATCTACGTTCTACAGCTCAAAGCTTCAAAAAACCGTCAAATTAAAGATGCTTAAATTTACATTTTCTTGACAACAGAAAAAAGTACTGTCAAAATGGAAAAACAAAAGCATTCAAGTTACCAAATATCTTAAAATAGTAGGTACCAAGGTTTTTATGTGCTTAATACTGAGTAAAATTGACCTATACCTGTTTTGAAAATATTCACTGTGAGATTTTTAATTTACTATCTTGCTTGAAAAAACAGGCCATAGGTATACCTATAGGTACTTTTATCTAGGTGGATCAAGGTTTTTAGGATTTTTTTTGTTTTTTTTTTTTTTTTTTTTTGATTTGTTTGAACGTTCCCATATAAATTTTGATATTTTTTTACATTTTTAATTAGATGTCAAATTTTGACACTGGTAAAATTTCAATTATAGGTAAAATTACATCGGCACTTAGTGCCGATGCACTGAAATCTTCGCCGAAAAGTCAAAATCTTTGACCACGTTTTTTTCACATTTCTCGACGTTTTAGACGATTCTGAGTCGAAATCAGTAAAAAAAATGTTTGCGTCCGTCTGTCTGTCTGTCTGTCTCGGTGTAAACACTCTAACTCCATTTCTACATGAGATATCGACTTGCGATTTTTTTCATATTATTTCTTATCGTATTCCGAAGAGCTGATTTGATTTTAGGGGTAAACGATTGGGGGTAAGGGGGTAAAAATAGGGTAAAACTCCTATTTTTAGCGTTTTTTGTTTATAATTAAGGCAATTATTATTGTATTTGGTTAATTTAGCACTTATATAAAAGATAATTTTAAATTGGTCAAAAAATGTTATAAACAACGTTTTCCTAAAACGCATTGTTTTCGAGATATTGGCGTTTAGAGCAGTAAAAGGTTTTTTCACATATTTATACCCCGATTTCAAAAAATTATATTTTAAATAAAAGCTCTTTTAAAGCCCTATAAAAAATGTTATATACAGTTTTTTGCTAGAATATAATGTTTTAAAGATACAGAATTTAAAATCAAACAAAACACCTAGTTTGAAATTTGCAAACTAGATGGCTCTAGGGTACAATAGTGCCGATGTTTTGACAGGGTGCTTGCAACGTTTCATCTAGTTTATTTCAATTAATTTTTCTTTTAATAAATTACCGATAATGGTGCGGCCAGAAATCTGATAAAGCCACAAAGAAAAAACAAAAGAAAATGGTCCAAAAATAATACAGGAGAAGTAAAGTCAATGTGATATCTTATTCTATAAACTTCCTCATTTTTCCAAGGTACCCGCTTCAAATTTTTTATTTAAAATTTTGAAATGGTGTTTAGATGTCCTTTTTGACGAGTTCTAAATGTGGCAACGATGTCTTTTAGTCCGCAATGTATGTGCATCTATTTTCGCGATGCAAGGACACTCGGTTGAAGGTTAGACCATGTTTCCTGGTCAATGTGCTCTAGCGCGGTCCGTAATTTCCTGCCCCGCCGCCCGCGCCCCTCCAGACGGTCCTGCCGCTCGCGCGCCGACCCGCTGAAATGGGTAACGATATGCGCCTATTAAACATTGCCGAATTTTATCAAACGGTCCAAGGTTTTTTAGAGGTTTTTAGTTTCCTGCTGGAAAATAATACAGTCAGATTTTCCTGCAAAAATAAAAAATGGCGAAGCTATTTACTCTTTTTGGTCGAAAAAAAAAACAAAAACTTCCCTTCAAACAATAGTTATTTATGGTACTAGTGGGTAAGTAAGATATTGCCCATAAGAAAATTAACCTGCGTCACCAAGCAGGTTAATTTTCGAGAGGGCAATATCGGTTTAGCCATGAGTGTCATACAAGGTTTTATCCAATAAATAGTTTAGAAATTCATATTTTTATTAAAAATTTTAATGACATTTACAAGAAAATAATTTGACAAGTGACAGTTGAGTGGGTATAATAAATAATTATCCACTCAATAAAGTAAAAGCCACGCGGGGGTTATTATTGAGTTTATCTCTTTAAAATAAAGCTGGTAATTGTCTCATTATCTGTATGTATTGGATAAAAACTGTTATAACAGGATTGGCCTCCTAAAAAAACATTCTTTTTGTGATTTATTTAAAATTTAATTATCAAAAGTAAAATATTAGGAAATGCCCTCATAAAAAATCACGTTGATTCAAAGATTTTTTGAGGTTTTTTAGTTTCCTGCTAAAAAATAATAAAAATATTTACAGGAAGCCCGTGAAATCTCAAAAATGTTAACAAAAGTCTAAAAAATATTGAATTTCGATTTTCCAGAAATTTTATCAAATCTTATCGATAAGTTTAAAAACCTTTTTTATGTCGAAAATCATAAAAAAAATCTAGAAAACCTGTGTAGAAATATTTTGTAGTGTTCCACCCCGGGATGAGGCCTCGCTAGTTGGGTACTCGTTTTGCAAAAAAAAAACAATACCTAAGACTTAATGAACGCTAAATAATAATAGTATATTAAAGTACTAGTTTCATAACATACGTTTTTACCGCACGAGTACAAGTTTAGAAAACGAGCCGCTTGCGGCGAGTTTTCTAACGTACTAGTTCTCTAAAAACGTGTGATGAAATGAGTGCTTTATACAATTTTATCTATTTTGCTCTAAAATTTAAAAAACTTACATTTAAATTGATGACTGATTTAGGGATTTTTGTTTTGGGTTGGCATTACAGTTTACACCATGTTTAAAATTCTAGGAACAAATGATATTTTAATAAAATAAAATAGGTGTAATAATTGTAAAAACTAGTGGTAATCGATTACGTACGTTGCGTAATCTTTAAAAAATGATTACGTAATCACTGTACAAATTAAGCTGTCTACCCCAAGTTTAAAACTAAACACATATTAAGAAGCCGCGGGAATTCTCCAGATTTTATGTTTTTTTTTGCAAAAAAAAAGGATGACTTTCCTGGAAAGAAAAATAAAATATCGGGAAATTCGCTTTTTTCCATTAATTATTCCAAAAATAGATTTTATATTTAAATTGTCTTCGTCAAAACATCATATAACAATGTTTTTAAAACGTGCAAGACGTTTTATAATAAAAATGTAACGCAATTATTTTCTACTAATCCAAATAAAGGTATTAATATCTTTATTTAGAGACATTAATTAATTATATAATTAATTACACAACTCCACAAAAAAAAATTAGTCTTGAACAGAGTAGGTTTTAGGCTGCTTAATTAATCTGAACGAAACAATTCTTAGGACACAAAGAACTTTTACCTCAAGAAGGAACATGATGAAATCTACCGTATGCTTTGTTTGAAGCGTGAACCAACTACGGTGAGGGGCTGGTGGGGAGTGACTATTGTTTACACTTAGTACGCGTAAAGAGAGAGAAAGAATGTGTAAACTCACAGTCCAATGTCGTAAAATGACTGACAGGGGTACAGTGTTGCCGATTGGAAACATATACTTTGGATATTTTATTGTAAATTTTAAGAAACATTAGTTCTGTATGAGTTTTATATGAACTAGTAGTTTAATTTTAATAGATTTAAGTATACTATATTATTAAACATAAATATAGCATACACAATAAAGTTTTTTACATTTTAAATTTAAGTATAATGATTTGAATTCATGATAAGTTGGAAACTACGCAACATCGCTACTAGGTAGCCGGAAAGTCGACTAGCGACATCTAAATTTTACACCACAAAGCTGTATCGCGTTTCTGTTAGTAAATAAACAAACAAAAAGATGACACCATCATAAACATTGGTCTGAAATTACTTCTTGAGGTAAAAGTTCTTTGTTAGGACAGCTATTTTTGGACAAAAAATGAGTTATTTTATCTTATTTAAAAACTGGGCTCTGGATTTTATTTACTATTTATTTAGTTAAAAGAAGTTTTTTCTCAGTATATATTTTTTTTATTCAACTAAATTATTATTTTGGGTTACTAAGCTAAATTTTAATTAAATTGTTGTTAATTTATGCAATTTACTTTTAAATTAGCACATTTAAAACCGTCCCGATTGAATTATTGTCGAAATTGTTGGGGCATTGGCCCCCTGACTTTACCCAGCCTACGCGATGCATTGTAAACCCAGGTAAAAAATTTGCAAAGGTTTCAAACCACTTTTTTACTTTTTTTTTGTTTTGTACTAAAGAATTTGACCATTTGTCAATGGCCGGTGAAGTATTTTTTAATCGAGGATTTCTGGTTCTTTTTATATTTTGTGTTTTTTTTTTTGAAAAAGATGATTGTTTAATAAACAAACCCGCGTGACATAAATTTGTGGATTGGACTTTATAATTTTTTTTGTACGTAATTTGTTTTTATTATTTTTTTTTTGCAAACGCGGACAATAAAAAAAAAGAAATTTAAAAAAAGTTCAAAAAAAAATTTCAACATTTTTCAATTTTTTTTATTTATTTATTTATTTTTTTGTAGAATTAATCCTTATAATAAAAGTAATTTTTCCTGAAAAAAATACGTTAATCGGATTTTTTTTCAGCCATTTTCGATTTTTTTTTTAAGTTTAAACCCGCAGAAGTTTTTAGTTTTGGGAGGGTTACTTTCAAAAACAATAGGGATCTTCCCCTCGTAGAACTTAATTTTTCCTGAAAATTTCAAGTCGATCGGATTATTCGTTCTTGAGTTATCGTGTAAACAAAAACGTGACATCAGACGGACGGACAGACATTGGACACTTAAAAAAAGTTGCTTATTTTTTCATGAAACAAATTTATATCCAAGAATTTTTTGTCTAGGATATATATTTTTTTTAATTTGAAACTAACGTATAATATTGTTCTAGCGCTGGCGCTGTGAATAATATCATATAATAAATAAAAGAGAATAACATTTTTAAAAAACAAGAAAACTTGTTGAGTTGCTTTTCATCCGTGAAACGAGTAATATGTACTTTTGGCAGGAATTAGTAATACGTTAAGCGCGTTTAATTTTTACCATCAAGTGTTTTAGTATTAGTAATTTATTTATTTATTTGCTATCTTAGATATGTCCCGGATTCGATTTTATATATTTTATAGTGATTTTATGGAAGATGTGCAGTAAAATGACGAACATGTGATTATATTGGAGTAAGAAGGGAATTTTATGTTTTTTAATCATTTATAATGCTGATAAATTTTGATTTGGAAGCAACTAACACGTGAAGAAGTTTTTATACGTACAAAATTTTTTTATATACTAGCGCATGCGCAAATATAATTACAAATTAGAAAAAACTGCCTTGGCAACAGCTAACACAACCAACAGTTAACACGAAAAGGGAAGACGGAAAAGAAAAAGAAAAGGTCTTACAGAAGACTGGAAATTTTATATAATTAAAACAGGAGTGGGCATGGTGAAAAGCCAGACAAGAACCACTCTTGATGAATTGAGTAACTAAGAGGGATCTGGCTAATTATCTCACTGAGAAAAGGCCAAAATAAAGGAAGAAGAAGGAAGAAGAAAACTTGTTATAATTTAAGTAAGGAACTCGGTAAGGAATGCTAGTTAGGCATTTTTATCATTCTTTCTGAAATATTTCCTGCTAGCAGGGAACAAAGCATTTTAAATGTTCCTCGTATTATGTGTCAACCAGCAAATATCTTGTTCCGCAAATAGCCAACATCTTCCTAAGAAGCACAAGTGTTTTGAAACAGGAGATTTGAAGGCCACGGCAGAGGGCGCATGTGCACTTTTCTATAATTATATCATTGCAATAAAAGTGTACTTAAGTCAGAAGATACCTTGTCAAGTTCATAGTAAAAGCTGAAATTTCCTTTTTTCTATTTGCGACTCTTATAAGCTCATAATCACACGCATTTTGCGTGTTCATATAGGCCCATAAGAGGTCTCTACTTTTTTTCTGTTGGGTTGGCAACATACAAAAGCCTATTTCTTGACGTTTTGCGTGCAAATGTCAATGTCGATTTAAAGTTTAATTTTTTACAAAATAATGTGTTTGGGTTATTTTTTACCGTGTTAAAATTGTGGACTGGTTAATTGCAGTGAAAAAAGAAGAGATGACTGTAAAATATATCAAAATATCATTTCTTCTTAGTATTTTAAACATAGTGTAAACTGTAATGCCAACCCAAAACAAAAATCTCTAAATCAGTCATCAATTTAAATGTAAGTTTTTTAAATTTTAGAGCATAATAGAAAAATTGTATAAAGCACTCGTATCATAACACGTTTGGACTTTAGTTAGTACTTTAGAAAACTCACCGCAAGCGGATCGTTTTCTAAACTTGTACTAGTGCGCTAAAAACGTATGTTATGAAACTAGTACTCTAATATACTATAAAATGAAGTCTCGTCCGTTAAATTTGATGAACTTTGATACGAGATATTTAAATTCAAAAATTAATCCATACACTTTTGAAATGAAATATCTAGGTTCACAGGTCATCAAATTTAAAGTGCCAGACACCGTTTAAATGCAACTTCTTGTATTTTTTTCTAATGACCTAGGTAATGTCCCATAAAAAATTTTTTAACATTACACTGGGTATACAAATATATACACAGGCCTAATAAAGTTGATTATAAAACTGGCTTTTGCAAATAAAAAAAGCTCACTTCAAGGGTAAAATAGTTATTTTTCTAGTGTATTAAGGATAAAATCACTTAATGCACGAGTTGAGAATTTAATTTTATCCAACACCTTTTATTTTTAAATAAAAATCTATAATTTTGCAAAAAAATTATATCAAAAATATTAAGATTAAGTTTTCTTAATACTAAAATAATAGGTAGCCATGGCCTAAGTATGTCTATTAAAAATAAACAATTGCTAGTTGGAATAATGAAAAAAATTGTATTTTTAGGCTAAAAAAAATTGTAATTTTTGACCTTCTCCCCCCACAAAATCTTCTTCGCAACGGCCCTGCTCAAGGTAAATTCCCCACAGAGAAGATCTACTAATCTCTAAATTAGATCTTACCTACCAACAAGCATCTTTCCGGCGTGAGTCCCCATATTGCAGTAGTGTATTAGTCTGGGGGCAGGATGGGGGGCGCCGAGGGGTTACGGACAGGCGAAACGGGGTTACCGGCCGTTTCAAGGTCCCGGAGTCACGGGCGTAGTAGGTTTTGCAGGCGCAAGCTGCGGGGCCCCACGCCATCCTGCGAGAAGCAGGAAAATATATAGGTGGTGCGGTACAAGCGAGATTATACAAGACTCGGCTTCTGTGTCTTGTGTAAAAAATCATCATAATTTACACAAGTACAATAATTTTTAATCACTTTGAAATACCTTTCAGCCAGTTTTGAGTTAACTAAAACAATCTGAGGTGCCAAAATACCGATTACTGGTACCCAGGTACCTGGGGCGTAACGGACCGCAGAAGTCGATACTCATTTGATCAAAGAAATGCCTTGTACTCAAAAATTGAATGTCCTATCTTAAAAATGCAACCCTGTTACTTGCGTTATTCCTGGATCTTCTTAGGTTAGGTCTTTTAGTTAAAATCATTGACTGGAGTGTGACCAATTTGCAAATATGGATAGCAGTCATTTTTACCCGCCAGGGTTTGAATTGTTTAGACCAGATGAAGCGATATGGCAAGAATTTTGACAGGATTAGAAAACGTGATGTGGTAATTTTAAAATTGTTTAAAGTATCCATAGAATAAAAAAACTAAGAAAAACAAACCAATACTGGTAATTAACAATAACCATATGATATTTGGATTGCCCTGGCAGCTAAGCCCAGTTACTGTAGGAATTATTAGTATCTACCAGAAAGCACTTCCAAGATATAATTTCCTATAAGTTACCAAATACGCCACAGTGTCAACATTTTGAACTACTAAAGGATGTAAAAAGTATTACCAGAAAGGACTCGCAAGATAAAATTCTATATTAAGTTACCAAATCTGCCATCTACTGCGAAAAATTAGAACTCTGACAGGTAAAAATGGCTGCCACCATAGCCTCAATACTTATTTTTATTGAAATCCTGGTCCCCCATTATAATTCATTGTTTAAAGCTATGACAAATTTCGAAAATACGACTATGTCGCCTCGTCCCCATTTAAAGATGAAACTGTTACTAAGGATATGATTGTTATAAATTTTATTTAATATTTTTAATTTAGATAATAATAATAAGATATTATCTACTGTGTCATTAAATGCAATAATTATAACACATTGTTTTAATATCGGAGATAGTTTATCAGTATTATTGAATTTATTGAACTGAATTATATAAAAAAATTATTACGGTATAGAAAAATTAAATCATGCAAAAAGTAGAAATTATTGTATAAAAGTATGCGTTTTTCTTTTATTATACACTTTTATTCATGTGTAACTTACACATTAATAATACACAGTGTAAGATAAAACATTTGGAGACAAAAACTCAAGTCAATCAAGAAATAAATTTTATTCACAATAATTGGCTAATTATATATACATAAAAGTTGGAAAATAAATTATTTAACTGCAACTTCCCAAAAAGTTAGAAACACCTCATTTCCCTCCCTTGGTCGGGAAGGCTCTTGTAGCTAACTTCACGTATGTCACTTGTCAAAATTTATCGACCTGAATTTTATGACAAAACAGTTTTAAATGCATTTATTCATAATTTATTTTCATAAAATAACATCACATATAAATTTAAGTTATATTTTTTGACATTTATGAAAAATAAACAGTGACTACTTCCAACTTTATAGGTTATTATATTACTGTTTTTTGGTTTGGACTAACCAAAGTAAAACATGTATGGTTGTGAATAAAATAGTATAAAATCCTCGGTTCAACATTTCATTTGTCCTTCGGGAATTAGCAAACCTTGGAGCTAAGCTACGCTACGCTCCTCGGTTTGCTAAATTTCCCCTCAGAAAATGAAACAGTTTCCACCTCGTTATGTCATATACTATTACAAATATTGCTATAATAATATACATTCTTTTCACCATATTAAAGCAAAAATCCATATATAGATTATTTGTTCCCTTTATATACAGCCTCCACAGATTAAAACCGGAAATGCAGTGGAAAAATAAAACTTTAGCATATTAAAAACATTCTTGTTTGTTAAAAGAGGTTATCTAGCAAATAAGAAAAAATGTGGAAATAAAAAAAAAACATAAATTCATTTAAGAAGCGCAATCTTTCTGACATAAATATCAATCGTAATCGTTTTTTTAACCGTAACAATAAGTTCTTTCACATCACAAATATCGTATGTGTAATTTCTTAAATTAAATTGTCGATTTTAAATCTATAAAGTTAAAATTATCAACAACAGCAAGTCTCCGTGGTAAAATGGGTAAAATCAATTGGTAAAATGCAAAATACAATGGTATTGACTCAATACTATTGAGGTATTTTTTCTTTATGTGAATTTTTTATAAAGTTATATGGCTTTTTCTTAGTGTAGCTGGCGTTTAAATTTTCTATATTTATCGCGTTTTGCAGTACATTTTCTAACGGAAGACCTTGTTTTCACTAGAACCGAGAAAACAGACTTTCATTCAGAGAGAGTTTTGATGCGTTTAAATTCGTTTCAAATGCTATTTTATTGCTTTTCAGCTAGCAGGCTATCCAATCATATTTTGTTGACCACAATTCACAAAAATGTAACATTATTCTCCCATGCCTTTTATTTGTTTAAAAAAATGGGATGGACATACTAGAGTATTGGTCTCCATGGTCTCCCTATTTTTAGATTTTACGCCTGGTGAATTTTTTGTTGTAAACAATCTACAAAAATTTAACCTCATCCGAGACCTCTCATTTATTAAGCCTTTTAAGGTTATTTGTTTAACAGCAAGGCTGGGCGTAACGGAGAAATAAAGTGCTTCGTATCATACGAATCGTATGGTCTTCAGATTTATAAATTTATAACGCCTTTTGATTTTTTTTTGTCTACTATTACTATTTTAACGCCTTTTGATTTGTTTTGTCTACTATTACTATTTACAAAAATCTCATCCATTTTTATGGTACTGAAAAAAGATTATTTTTAGATTAAGATTAAGGTAATTTGTTAAAAAACAAATAAGCTGGGCCTGGAATAAGAAAGTGGCCTGCACGGTCACCCGATTTCACTCCTTGTGATTTTATTAAAAATTACATTACAATATCTATATTATATCAAAAAATAGCTCCTTGTGATGGGATCCACTGTACATATAACACCCTGTAGGACATTATTTACAGGAAATACAGGATGTTCGATAGAATTAAAATATATCAATTGAAATACATTTTTAAATTGTTTTATTAGCAGGAAGTGTCGTTTTAAGCTTTATCAAATCTTTTTAACTCGGTTATACCACGGATTTCCTTTATTGTTATTTATTGTAAACAACTTAATGAGTAATAATATCATTTGCCACGAATCAAAATTTTAAACCTTTGTTCAGATATTTTTTTTTCTTTTTTTAAAGTAAAAAAAAAATATCTTCACTTTTCTAGAAATTTTTGAAGGAGTCTGAAATAATAATAATAATAATAATAATAATAATAATAATAATAATAATAATAATAATAAATACGTCAGTCTTTAGACACAATTTCTCTATTTCTATACTAGGTATTAATAGTTTTTTTTTTGCGTATTATTTCTGAGGTAAAGCTGTAGATTTTGACGTGCCTAGGTTGGATAACTTGGTCATAATAGGGTAAAACAGCCATTTTCGTATTTTTGCAATAACTTTGAAACGCTTTGACCTAAAAACTTGAAATTTAGTATGAAAATTACTTTGATTTATTCCAAAACGTCCACCGAAGTTAAAATCTTTATGTTAAAACTATTTTGGAAAATAAACGAAATAAAAGTTAATTTGCGAAACGTCTGTTCTTCAAGCTAGATTTGTAAATACATAAATGACTTTTTTCCTGTTTACTTTTTTTTCCAAAACCCTCTTCTTCGACTGGTCGGTCGTTACGGCCGCCTCCTCGGTCACTGGTTCATCGACTTCGCTTTCCGCAAACCGAAGGTCATCCAGTACTCAACGAAGCAGTGTAAGCCAAAAGGGGAACATGCATACATGCCTTTAAAGTTATTACATTATCAAATTATCAGCCTCAAAACTGGTTTGAGTAAAATTCTTCATTCCACCCTATCTTTAGTATAGTGTGGCAAAAATATTTGGGGGTAAAACTTAAACCGTAAAACATCAAAAAATCTTTTACAAAAATTCACCCTACACCCTACATCATTTGTTATTTATGAGCAGTATATCTAGGGCTGCATACTTTTTTTCTTTCAGCTCGCTCTACAAAATATTTTTAAAAGTATACTATCATGTATTACTTTGCGATGGATCCTACCGACTGCGCCAAAGAACTTAGAAGTAGAATAGAGTTTTAATTGCATTTAAAAAACTTTTAAATTTCAGGCGATTTTTTATAATATTATTACATATGTGATTTTTAAGATTTTAAAATAGAGACTGATTCTTGAGAGTAGATAATAAATAAAAAAATTGCAGCTAAAATAATGTCCCCTTACAAAAAAACAAAAAATAAGTCCAAACAACATTAAAAAAAATCCAATAAAAAAAACAAAACAATTTCAAAAATGATGTTGACATTTTAAAATAGTCCTTTTGGCTTCCTCTCGTCGTTCGGATGCGCCAATAGTGCATTCTATTGCACTCGTGCACTCATTCCCTCTCTTTCTCGTGTAATTTTTCTACTCACTCTCGCTCTTACAATTCTCGTTCCACTTCCGCTGCACGATCGATTGTTTAACAATTGAAGATCTAGCAACAAGTCTCTTTTGTTTCTCAACACTTTACGTACGACATACTAGATTTATTCGTATTTTATATGTTTAAATCGAAAGGTTTGATACTAGCTAGCGGCTCAAAGAACAGAAAACTTCGCTTCAACTTCCAAAATATTGTACAGGGACCTCTAGTCTTTCTGAGACTTCTAACGGTGGCTTTGTATTTCAATAGATTTCTGGGATTTCCCAGATTTTTGTAGGGATTTTTGAATGGATTTCTAAGATTTCCTGAATTTTTGTAGGAATTTTTGAGATTTTTAAGATTTCCAAGATTATTTAAAGTTTTTTTTTAAGATTTCCAAGGAGATTTATAAGATTTATCAGATTTTTGGAGATTTCAAAGATTTTCGAAGAGATTTCTCAGATTTTTGTAGTAATTTATGAATTTACCAAAAATTTTATAGAGATTTTCGAAGATATCCCTGATTTTTGTAAGGATTTTTAAATTTTTGATGAGATTTCTAATTTACTAGCTTTTGAAGAGATTTTTAAAGAGATTTCTGAAATTTCTCAGATTTTTGTAGGGTTTTTTGAGATTTCCCAGATTTTTGTACTAATTTTTAAGATATTTGAAGAAATTTCTGAGATTTCTCAGATGTTTAGTTTGGACTGGAAATTTTCAAGATTATTTTAGAAATTTTTGAGTTTTTCAAAGAAACTTCTGAGATTTCCCAGATTTTTATTGATATGTATAGGATTTTTGATAAGGCTTCTAAAATATTACCTCCATTGATTTAATCCGAGTTCTTTATTCTGCAAAAAAACTCAAAAAGAGTCTCCAATTTGGAGGTTCGTAGCCTGCAAAAAATAATGAACACAAAGTATCTTTTAAAAGGAAATCTGTAGCGGATATTTAAATTACTTTTTAAATTCAAAAATAGTCTTTCTAATTACGCAAAAAGTATTTTCGGCCTATCTGCACATAACATTTCCTCCCAGCCCATAAAAATACTTAAAATAGGAATAGAAACTCCAGTGACATTGACAGATGCGGTTTTTAACATTCTCGCAATTGGCGAACGGCTAAATATACACTATTTTCACTCTCGATCTCAGTTGGCCTGGCTTAGCGTGATTGCCCTATTGGCCGAGAGCCTTTTATTCCAGCCAATCAGGGAGGGCTTCCTTGAACTGAAACTCAGTGGCGTGCTACTTTTTCAGGCGGAATTAAATTCCTGGAATTTATTCTTGTGTTCGATTTTGTTTGAATTACACAGGTTTACAAAAAAAAAAAGTCTGGACTACTTGACCGGACCATGGTATTCCTAGGTATTTTGGCGCCCTGAATCAGATCCTGGGGTCAGTTTTGCCCCATCACGTCAGGAAAACGAGATTTCAGGACATTTGAGGTCAAAATGGTTATTTTTTGGGAGCGGACCCGGGACAATATTAACTTCACGGGTAACTGTGTAGGTCTTGAGTACTTTCTGAACTCCCAAAAAATCACCATTTTGACCTCCAAATGACCTTGAAATCTCGTTTTCATGACGTGATGGGGCAAAACTGACCCCGGGATCTGATTCAGGGTGCCAAAATACCTAGGAATACCATGGTCCGGTCAAATAGTCCTGACTTTTTTTTTGTAAACCTGTGTTATTAGCCTGAAGATGACTCTATGGGCAGAAACATGTAGGCTACATGCCGTAGCTATTTCTATTATTGCATAATGTACAGTGCGGTCCAAAAGTCCAAACCCCTCCCTCTTAACTTTTGAATGAGTTAAGATTTAGACTTTAAATTTTAAACACGTAAATAAGCAAGCTCAAACTATCTTTTCGCATATATTTGCTATTTTCAGCTTTTAAAATGTGGCATGGGAGACATTTTTTTAAATGGAAAGGGAGTTCGGTGTAAAATAAAACGTTGAAAAAGAGTCTTATCTTTGACTCCACGAAATTTATATATTATAACTACGATTACTCGAGGACCCTTTGAGATAAAGACTGATTTTTACCCAAAAGTTTAGCTATAAAGTAATAAACTAAACTAATCTAAAAATTGAGGTTGTTCGAACAGTCAATCTGTCAGCCTGTCTGTCCGGGAAAACTTGACACCCCGATAACTCAAGAATGCTTTGAGCTAAAGACTTTGAATTTCGAACATGTGTTCCTTGTGCAAATTTCTCAGCTGAGATTGTATTTGATAAAATTCGGGGTGGGTAAGGGGTCAAAAAGGGGCAAAAATATTATTTTTATTTTAAATTTACCGAATCAACTGGCAAACTAATTTCAAAATATATTTATATTTTCGGTTATCAAAATTTTTATAAAAAAATAATTTTTATTTTGCGATTATGGGTTAGCTAGGCAGGACAAAAGAATATCGCTTGGCGTTTTCCGTGCAAATGTCAATGTCGTTTTAAAGTTTAATTTTCTAGAAAATTTTGTGTTTAGGTTATTTTTTACCGTGTAAAAATTGTGACTTGGTTACTTGCAGTGAAAAAGAGAAGAGCTGACTATAAAAGATATCAAAATATCGTTTGTTCTATGAATTTCAAACATAGCGAAAATTGTTATGCCAAACCAAAACAAAAATCCCTAAATCGGTCAACAACTTAAATGTAAGTTTGTTTTAAATTTTAGAGCAAAATAGAAAAAAATTGTATTAGGCACTCGTTTCATAACACGTTTTTAGCGTACTAGTAATCTAGAAAACTCGCCACAAGCGGATCGTTTTCTAAACTTGTACTCGTGCACTAAAAACGGATGTTATGAAACTAGTTCTTCAATATACTATAATGCGATCCATTTGGTTTAAATTACGTACGAGTTTTCTGAAACTTTTTGAACGTATAAATAGTCACAATATTTCTATAAATAGATGTTGTATATTACGCAGAACTATTTTACAATTTCAAGATCAATTTAATTTAATAAAAGCATCAAGTTCAAGTTACACAGTTTTACATCGGCACTTAGTGCTACTAAGAGTGCCGGTGTATTGAAATCTTCGCTGAAAAGTCAAAATCTTTGACCACGTTTTTTTCACATTTCTCGACGTTTTAGACCTTTTTGAGTCGAAATCAGTTAAAAAAATTTTGCGTCCGTCTGTCTGTCTGTCTGTCTCTCTGGGTGTAAACTCTCTAACTCCATTTCTACATGAGATATCGACTTGCGGTTTTTTGCATATTGTTTCTTATCGTATTCCGAAGAGCTGATTGGATTTTGGGGGTAAACGATTGGGGGTAAGGGGGTAAAAATAGGGTAAAACTCCTATTTTTAGCGTTTTTTGTTTATAATTAAGGCAATTATTATTGTATTTGGTTAATTTAGCACTTATATAAAAGATAATTTTAAATTGGTCAAAAAATGTTATAAACAACGTTTTCCTAAAACGCATTGTTTTCGAGATATTGGCGTTTAAAGCAGTAAAAGGTTTTTTAGCATATCTCACATATTTATAACCCGATTTCAAAAAATTATATTTTAAACAAAAGCTCGTTTTAAGCCCTATAAAAAATGTTATATACAGTTTTTTGCTAGAA
The DNA here is from genome assembly GCA_958510825.1 of Brachypterus glaber. NCBI lineage: Eukaryota > Metazoa > Arthropoda > Insecta > Coleoptera > Kateretidae > Brachypterus > Brachypterus glaber. The sequence goes on along the minus strand of OY294047.1, from coordinate 54,360,654 downwards.
CATAATGTTTTAAAGATACACAATTTAAAATCAAACAAAACACCTAGTTTGAAATTTGCAAACTAGATGGCTCTAGTGTACAATAGTGCCGATGTTTTGACAGGGTGCTTGCAACGTTTCATCTAGTTAATTTCATGAAATATACACTTTAAAAAGAAAATAGTCACTGTAAAGGGTGTATTTGAAATAGGGTTCTACATCATAAAATATGACAAAAAGTTCCTATAAACACATATCTAAAAATGCGTTGTAAGGGAGCTAAGCCCCTTTGAAAGTGGCTAAAATATTCGGTTTTTATTTAAAAACTCAGGAACCCTTTGAGATAAAGAAACGAGGTCTTGCACGTAAACGCTTAATAAGGCCCATCTTCGTATGTTACTTTCATGTACTTAATTTAACCAGGGGTGTGCGAAACGGGGGAGTCTTATCAGTTTTTTGTCCCAAACTTTTTTCTCTGTAACTTTTTTGTAATTTTATTTTTGGAATATAATTTCTCAGTTCAAAATACATAAAAATGTACTCTTGTTGTAACACTGTAGGATTAACCGTTAGAGGCTTAGCTCCCTTACGACGCATTTTTAGACATATGTTTATAGGAACTTTTTTTATATTTTCCAATGTAGAATCACCCCTTCAAATTAACCACCCTATTTCTAAATAACCATGTACAAATACTTTGGAAAGCGAGCTGGGAAAGGTGAACAGGCCTAGAGAGGAATATTGCTCACAAATAACAAAGGATGTAGAGTATATAAATTTTACTTTTGAATGCCCCCTAAGAGTATAGTAAAAAATGAATGAGTAAACAAGACGAACACGTAACCGTAAACCAGTGGCCTATAATAGTAAAACTGACTAGTCTAGCGGGCTATGATGCGATGCCTACTAGATAAACTCGTCTAGTCCTAGGTCAGTTTCCAAAGGCTACGCTGTTGTTTTTGTTATTTAATATGGTCAATTATATGTGTATTACATAGTTGCGGTCTGATGACTTTTATATGCTTTTAAAAAACTTTTATTAATTAACTTTTTATGAACTATTTGCTTAGAGCGAGACCAAAGAACTTTTACCTTAAGAAGTAATTTCAGACCAATGATTATGAAGGTGTCATCTTTTTGTTTGTTTATTTACTAACAGAAACGCTGTGGTGTAAAATGTAGATGTCGCTAGTCGACTTTCAGGCTACCTAGTAGCGATGTTGCGTAGTTTCCACCTTATCATGAATTCAAATCATTATACTTAAATTAAAAATGTAAAAAACTTTATTGTGTATACTATAATTATGTTTAATAATATAGTATATTTAAATCTATTAAAATTAAACTACTAGTTCATATAAAACTCATACAGAACTAATGATTCTTAAAATTTACAATAAAATATCCAAAGTATATGTTTCCAATCGGCAACACTGTACCCCTGTCAGTCATTTTACGACATTAGTCTGTGAGTTTACACATTCTTTCTCTCTCTTCACGCGTACTAAGTGTAAACAATAGTCCTCCCCACCAGCCCCTCACCGTAGTTGGTTCACGCTTCAAACAAAGCATACGGTAGATTTCATCATGTTCCTTCTTGAGGTAAAAGTTCTTTGAGCGAGACGTATTTTAAATTATTAAAATCGACTGAAAAATCGATTTTTTTTTGCATTTTCGGCTTTAGAATGTCATGAAACGTCGAGAAAATGTAAAAAGAGGGTGTTTAAAAAATGTCTGCCTGTTTGTCTGTCACTGAGATGAGACAGACAGACAAACAAATAGACGACAATTATTTTTTGTTAGAGATTGGAGAACAAAACGTCGAGAAAAATCAAAAAAGAAAAATACCAAATATTTAGACCTATAGAGCATGAATGTCATACTTCCACAAAACTTGTGTATAAGTAATAAGCTAATGACAATAGCATTTTTAAAATAGAACGTAATTTATAAACCGGAATGGTTTTGTTGTTAATTTCATATTTGTTTAAATTTATTAATCTGTTTACAAGGAAGTGTTGGGAATCAATATACAGGGTGTTTATAAGTTCGGCTCCACACAGTCAAAGTCGTCACTTTTTATTTTCTTCGAAAAAGAAAATTTTACAACTATTTTTTACTCAACTGCTCTTATACTTTATGGTCCCTGCACAATCCTTACAGTATTGCTAATAAAGGGGTTTTCTTTTAGGGGGTTATGTCTTTAAAAATTGTGAATTTCAGATTTTTTTTATGTTTTCGCTGATCCAGAATTTTTTTTTCTGAAATGCACTGCTATTGGTAATTTGATCCAACTGGTAGATTGCTTTTTTTGGCGGATTTTGAGACAATTTTTTTGTAAATAATTTTTGTATATTTTGGCTGTCGACTTAAGCAGGGGGGGTGATGACCTTTGTTTAGCCGTCAAAATAGAGCCTTCGCTACCGTTCTGGCCAATTTTAAGCAACACTTTCTGCGTTTCAAATAATAAATTTTTGGTATGCAAAATAATTTTGTTGTTTACCAACGATTTCTTGATTGGCGTAGGTCGTGAAAACATTTGACTATTATGTAAACTTGTTTTTCTACTTTGTTATTTATATATTAAATATTATTTGCACAAAATGGTAATATTTATAATAATTATTATTTATGTGTTTTGCATTTTTATATTAAATTGAAATTAAAATCCTGACCTTTACAATTTGGAATACACTGTGAAAATTATTTTTCCTGCGATCTAGTTAGTAGATAGTGCTCATTTATCACTCGTTGCCATGGCAGCGGTCGGAAAGTGAAAATCAGCTGATTTTACATATGTCAGAGAATGAGTAAACGTCAAACACATAACCTCAAATTGACAAATTAATTGTTAGACAATTTTTGCGTTTTTTTACAAACAATTGTAAGTTGTTAGGTCGTAGGAAAAATAGTATACGCACCTCAACGCAAACCATTTTCGGTACACTTCGATTGCTTTTTTTACTCGGCTCTGAAAAGTAAGTTCCCGTACTCGGTACCTACTATTTCATTAGGGTCACACTATTTCTTTTTAAGTAATATTTAACTTATTTTATAATAAAATAATAATAATAATATTATTGATATAGAAAACTAAGAAAAATAGTTATTTATGGTACTAGTGGGTAAAGTAAGATATTCCCCATGAGCAAATTAAGCTGCGAGGCGTCAGCCAAGCAGGTTAATTTTCGAGAGGGCAACACGGTTTACCCATGAGTGCCATACAAAGTTTTATCCAATAAATAGCTTAGGAATTCATATTTTTATTAAAAATTTTAATGACATTTACAAGAAAATAATTTGACAAGTGACTTTTGAGTGGGTAAAATAAATAATTATCCACTCAATAAAGTAAAAGCCACGCGGGGGTTATTATTGAGTTTATCTATTTAAAATAAAGCTGGTAATTGTCTTATTATCTGTATTTATTGGATAAAATATATTGTTTTGGGCTAAAACAAGGCTTTCCCCTACTTTTAAATATTCTATACAGGAAACTTTTCTGAGGCGGAATAGTCCTCCGACTGCGATGGTTACTATATGATTTTATTTAACATTATTCAGAATAATAATTTATTCATGTTTCATACTTTTTAGTTTATCAGTAGGGTGTTTTTTTGAATTAAATTATTTATTAGCTATGTAGACTTGTGAAGGTACAAGTTTTGTTGAAATAATCGAAATAAATTACAAAATATATTGCAAAATTTGAAAATAAATTAACATATTTAAATATACAGAGTGTCCCAAAATTTCATTTACAGCCTTTTATTTTGAGACATTTCTACCAGCATTATAAGTAACATAATTTAAATTAAATTTTTACCTTTTTAAGTAATATATATATTGTTGGACACCCTGTATATTATTAAATATATACATATTTTCCATAATGACCATATTAATTCTAAATTACGTGACCAAGATCAGGAATAATTAGCTATTTTTTTTTACTTATCTACCAAGAGGTTATCTTTTTTTAAACATTCATTTTTATTTTTAAGTTAATTGGTAAATTTTAATCACATACAGCGTGATAAAATATAATGGCATGCAATTTTCATTGCGTAACTTTCAAATAACAATCTATCTCAGATAAGCGAGAGGACTTTCTACCAAAAGTTGTGAAAAAAATGGGAAAAAATTAAAAGTATGCAAAAAATCTAATCTATAGGTTGAGCAGTAAAATAAAGAATAAATGGTTTATTTTTATAAAACAACTAGATGAAACGTTGCAAGCACCCTGTCAAAACATCGGCACTATTGTACACTAGAGCCATCTAGTTTGCAAATTTTAAACTAGGTGTTTTGTTTGAATTTAAATTCTGTATCTTTAAAACATTATATTCTAGCAAAACACTGTATATAACATTTTTTATAGGGCTTAAAATGAGCTTTTATTTAAAATATAATTTTTTGAAATCGGGTTATAAATATGTGAGATATGTTAAAAAAACCTTTTACTGCTTTAAACGCCAATATCTCGAAAACAATGCGTTTTAGGAAAACGTGGTTTATAACATTTTTTGACCAATTTAAAATTATCTTTTATATAAGTGCTAAATTAACCAAATACAATAATAATTGCCTTAATTATAAACAAAAAACGCTAAAAATAGGAGTTTTACCCTATTTTTACCCCCTTACCCCCAATCGTTTACCCCCAAAATCTAATCAGCACTTCGGAATACGATAAGAAACAATATGCAAAAAACCGCAAGTCGATATCTCATGTAGAAATGAAGTTAGAGTTTACACCCAGACAGACAGACGGACGCAAAAATTTTTTTTACTGATTTCGACACAGAATGGTCTAAAACTTCGAGAAATGTGAAAAAAACGTAGTCAAAGATTTTGACTTTTCGGCGAAGATTTCAATACATCGGCACTCTTAGTAGCACTAAGTGCCGATGTTATTTATCGTATTTATCTTTAAGTATGTTAGCTAGGTCATATGATACGTTTAAAAAAAGTGTTAAATAAATATTTAATATATGATGTCTGAAATCGTTTTATTTTTTTAAATATTTATTTGCTGTTAGATATAATAGGTAGTTATTTTTATGGCAACGCATATATACTTATTTGCACGAGCGTACAGAAAACCTAGGTACGTACCTTTATTTTTAGGAACAAAATTAAAAAAATATTATGTTGTGGACAATGCCAACAAACACTGTCAAAATTAATGTACCTAAATAAATCTACACTGAGAATAATAATATTAATAATTTTATAAATCTTTTTTATTTATCATAATAGTCATAAGTCATTTGACATTAAATAAAGGACATGATTCTATATCACAAAACATAAAAACCCAACAAAGGAACATACGTCTACATTTTTTATGCAATTTTACTCAAGGAATCCATATCTTTCACAAAAAGTCCAAAAAAATACACATAAAAAAGTTTGGGGCCTCACGTATTTTTTCCGACTAGGCAAGCCTCTGGATAGATTCAGAAAAATAAATTAATATAAACTAATTGCCCTTATTAATACTAGTATACTTGCAAAACCTCGTCGCTCTAGCTCAAAGGGTACTAGAGTTATTAATTTAAAACCTTATTTTTAGTACAATTTTAAAGGGTCCGGACCTATGTTTCTATATTTCTTAAATAAAGTAAGAAAATCTTAGTGTACATACTACTGATTCAAGGTCAATGGAGCTCTCTACAACTAGAATTATGAAACAAAAGACGTCTACCCTATCTCTATCTCATTTGTGCTACACTTTTCAGCCATCCAAATAAATACTGTATTTGTTTTTCATAGAACAAATACAGTATTTATTTGGTTGGCCGGAAAGTGTAGCACTGAGCGGCACGAACGAACATAGCTAATGTGAATCTGTAGAATAAGATAATTCTACTAAAATTTAGATGGCGCCAGTAATTTCTTTAATAAAACACTTTTCGCCCGGCCAAGTAAATATTGTATTTGTTCAACAAAGAACAAATACAAAATTTGTTTGGTTGGGTGGAAGTGGGAGTGTCTGTGTGTCTTCTATCCTTTTTGTGTAGAACTTTTGTCTCTGTCTAATCTAACGGGAGAAATCTCCATTCAACTGTTATAACTAGTTGTTTAACTATTTTTCTGGGTGTATTTTCATAAAAAACAGATGTAGAAATTCAATTTATGAGCTATACGTTTTGAAAAACATAATAATTATCAATTATAATTATTAATTTTAATTATTAGGTAAGTTTTAAAAATAATTTGACATTGAAAAAAATCTGACCTACGATAACAAGACTTGTTAGTGCATTTATAAGCCAAAATTTGATAACGAAAAAATTGCTTAAAAAAATTAAAAGATTAAATCAGCTTAAATAACACTTGAATGTTATATTTGAGTTAAATAATAAATAATTTTAACATGGACTTTTATTAACATTTAATTTTGAATTTATTACCTTTACTCGCCGCAGCACCACAGTGCGTTATAAAAAAATGCAAAAAAAATAAAATAAAAAAACTATTTGGCCTTTGCAAAGAAATACAAAAGTTCTACTTTCAATGCGTTTTAACTAAATTTTTTCGTAATGATACGGAAAAATTACCAATAGATGTTGAACAATGTTCAGTGTTCAATGAACATCCTTTTTATCTGTAAAAATTGTAGTTTACATCATGTAAACTACATTTTTGTAAATTACATGAAAAAAGTAGATATGCTTTTTTATTCGATATCTAAAAGCGCCATTTTTTGTAATAAATCTGTACGAAAAGTTAGATTTGTCACTAGTGCGATAGGATATTATATATCGAATAAAAAATAGTATATGAAACACGGACGAAAACTAGTTTTAGAGCGATTACGGTTGCTAACCTCAGTAAAATGTATAAAAAGTTACAAAGTATATACTTTTTATTTACTTTTTAACAAGTTAGAATGGTTACCTTTTTCTAACCAAGGGCAGAAAAGAGCTCTTTTCTAACATGTTTTGGCTTTAGATTTAAGAGGAACATTTTTTTTTTCGTTATATTTTAGTTATTGTAGTTAAAAAACTCATAAAAAAATACATTTCCAACTCTCGAGATTATAATTTGTCATAGAAAAATTGCACGTTTCGAGTTGGAAATGTTTCTTTTTCTTAGGTTAGAAATATACTATTTTTTTCTTTGGATCATAAACTAATATCTATTTTGTGACTGGTTTCAGGGCCGTAGCGAAGAAGATTTCGTGAGGGGGGGGAGGTCAAGAATGACAACTGTTTTTAGCCTAAAAATGCCAATTTTTTCTTCGACAAAAAAATTATTGACTAAAAAAAAGTTCATGACTAAAAAAAAATGCAACTTTTGTTTTTTGAATCCATGAAATATTCAAGTTTTTTCTTCATCAAAAAATTTAATACTTAACTAAAAAAAAATGTCCCAGCCCTTTTGTGAAATATGCAACTTATGTATTTTGAATCCATGAAATAGGCAACTTTTTTGATTTCAAGATAGGTGGGAGGGGGGCGTCCCCTGACTGGTTTATCATTTTAAATTAAACTTTTTATTTCTACGAGTATACAATAGGTAGTGAAGCTCGATTTACATCTGCTTTTTACTCGGTATGCAAAATGAAAACAATTTATGAGCGAGAGGCCGTAGAAACGGAAAGTGCGAAAACAGAGAGTCTATTTTTGGCCCGGACTGGCTAGTTGACATTGAGGAAGGTCAGGAATTACGTAACGCGATAACAAGCATTAAAATAGATTTTTTTTTGCTGTAGTACAGCAGCGCTAGAAACTCATTTACTTGCATTTAACAATTTTATTTTTATTCGAAAAATTTTCTTTCAAAAATCCTTTGCATAAATAATCATGACATCAGTTTGCTCAATGGAGCTCTCTACAACTAGAATTATGAAACAAAAGACGTCTATCCTATCTGTATCTCATTTGTGCTACACTTTCCAGCCAACCAAATAAATACTGTATTTGTTTTTCATACAACAAATACAGTATTTATTTGGTTGGCCGGAAAGTGTAGCACTGAGCGGCACGAACGAACATAGCTAATTTGAATCTGTAGAATAAGATAATTCTACTAAAATTTAGATGGCGCCAGTAATTTCTTTAATAAAAATAATATAGTTACACTTTTCGCCCGGCCAAGTAAATATTGTATTTGTTCAACAAAAAACAAATACAGAATTTGTTTGGTTGGGTGGAAGTGGGAGTGTATGTATGTCTTCTATCCTTTTTGGGTAGAACTTTTGTCCCTGTCTAATCTAACGGGAGAAATCGCCATTTGCTATCTGGGTAGGGGGCGATTATTATGTATAAGTAGTCTTTCCTAAAGAGATTAATTATATTTATTATCACATAATTTTTAAAACAGTCTATAAACTGCACACGTCCCCATTTTTTTTATGTAACATTATGCATTAAAAAAAGCAAAATATTACTTTATTAAAAAAATATACTTTCCCATATCAGTGTTATATAAACAAAATGAACTTTTGCCTATCTTAAATTTGTTTATCGCAAAATTATATTTGAATACAAGTACATAATTTTTTTTATCTTAACGCCAAGTATATTATTTTTCCTCGTTTATTTTAATACATATTGTGCAAGCCAAGAAAAAAAATTCCAAACATGAAAGGTACAAGGGAATTATTATTTAAAGAATACATTCAAAAGTGTTAAATTGGGATACTGAAGGCTACCCAGACAGCACATAATAACTATTAGATATCCAGGGGATATACTTTCTGGATATAGAGTATATCCAGTGGATAACCTGGATTGACATTAGATATCCCATGGACATCAACATGTCCGTCTATATCCAGGATATCCACTGGATATCCACGAGATCTCCAGTGGACATCTATTTTTTTAACCTCCCTAAAATATATTCACTGGATATCCATTAGAGATCCAGTGGATATACTTTAGGGTTAAAAGATAGATGTCCATTGGAGATCCCGTGGATATCCAGTGGATATCCTAGATATAGGCGGACATTTGGATGTCCATGGGATATCTAATGGCAATCCATGCTATCCACTGGATATACTTTATATCCAGAAAGTATATCCCCTGGAATCTAATAGTGCTGTCTGTCCAGAAATAGATATATAAAGTAATAAATTCGCCATTTATTGCATTAAATGGCGATTTCTCCTGTTAGATTAGACAGGGACAAAAGTTCTACCCAAAAAGGATAGAAGACATACATATAATAATAATAATAATATATAATAATAATAATATTTATTGCATTTAAGTTTCACAATATAAATAATAAATAATTTGCAACAAATATGCTAATATGCACTAAAATTTACAAAGTAAATTTGAATGTGCGTATATAAAAAAAAAAACATAGAATACATCAAATACATAATATTAAATACTACATTTTATACATAAAACAAAATAATTATAAGTGTTTGGGGAGGTAGATTGGGTAAGTATACACTTTAAGTAATGCTGTAGAATTTATATAAACAGAGTTATAAATAAGAATACATTTATTTTTGCTTTTTTATTTATTTTTTTTTTTTTTATTTTTTTAAAGGAGTGAGTAATTTTACCGAGTTAGACATTTTTCAGATCTATAATATTATGGACGTATACTCTAGGTAAGTTAAGAATATAGTTTTTACATGTTGTTTTAAATGAATTTAGTACTAAAATATTTTTTATTTCAGGAGGAAACGAATTATAAACCCTTGGGCCCAGGTATTTGCTGCTTCTTTGACCAATAGTCTTAAATACTTTTGGAACAAGTAAGTTTTTATTATTTCTTGTAACTGTCGATCTAAATTCTTTTTTTGCAGAGTGCATATGTATACTTAAGGATAGATAATAAAGCTGCCTGCAGTCCATTCTTCTTGACAATGAGAAGATTTCATCAGACGGGTAAGTATAACTCTTTTTGTGAATAACTTTAAGTATTCTTTTTTGGGTTATTTCCAGATCTTCTAAGAAACTCCTGTATACCCCACCCCAACCTAGTATACCATACCTCAAGTGAGATTCTACTAGAGCACTATAAATCATATTGAGTTGTTGAAGATTAAGAATTTGATTTAAAATTTTAAAATAGGGAATAAAACATCTAATTTTACTATTAATTTGTTTTACATGCAAATCCCACCTGAGGTGCTGATCTATAGTGATTCCCAGGAACTTAGTAGATTTGGTATTTTTTATGGAGAAGTTATCATCTTCAGTAAAAAAAGTAAGTATATCCAACTCTGGTATACTATTTGAGTAGCATCCGAATGTCATAAATACGGTCTTGTCAAAATTTAGTGTTAAAATATTGTGGTCAAACCAGCTCTTGATAAGAACAAAGTCAGACAGGACCATACTTATGAGTTCTTCCCAGCTAGTACCCTTATATAGTACAGTGGTATCATCAGCGAAACTTATGATTTTGCCTCTAGTTTTTACTAAAAAGAGGTTATTTATGTATAATATAAATAGTAGTGGCCCCAATATAGTGCCTTGTGGTACACCAAATTCAGGTGAAAGTGGGTCACTCATGTGTTTTCCTATTTTAACAAACTGTTCTCTATCTTTTAGGTAACTTCTAATAAGTTTTAACAAGGTACCCCTTATACCTAACCGTTCCAATGTATTGATTAACTTCTCATGACAGACAGTATCAAAAGCCTTCGCAAGGTCTAAGAATATACATAAGGTAGGTATACCTTTATCTAGAGAGTCATAAAGATCATTAATTAGATTAGTTATAGCATGTTGCGTAGACTTACCCTTTTGAAAGCCGTACTGCCTGTCAGAGATAATCAAATACTTTTTAATAAAATTCTCAATTCTGTTTTTTACAAGTGTTTCAAATACCTTGGTAAAGTTGGTTATAAGGGATATAGGCCTATAATTGACAGGGTCCAGTTTGTCACCTTTTTTATAAATTGGCACTACTATTGAGGTTTTAAATGCCTTCGGACACACTCCTGAATCAAATATTTCATTCATAAGTTTCGCCAATGGATACTCTATAGAATTTGAGATATTCTTTATTATTTGACTGGAAATTTCATCAATTCCTACAGATTTCTTATTTTTAAGGTTTTTTATTACTAAACTGATTTCTTTAGGGCTGGTGGGCATTAAAAACATAGAATTAGCAATTTCTAATTTATTCTCTTTATAATTGTTAAGTTTTTTAATTTTTTTAGCTAGTTTCCCTCCCATTTTAATGTAGTGCTTATTAAAAATATTGCAGATTTTCTCCTTATCTTTGACTATATTATTTTTATGCCGTAGTTCATTAATTTTATTTTTATTTTCGCCGGTTTTAGTGTTTTTAAGTTCGTTTATCGTGTTCCACATTTGTTTGTTACTATTGCTATTTTGAATTTTATTTTTATAATAATCGCTTTTTGCTTTAGATATTATTTTGTTTAATTTATTTCTAAAGGAGTTGTAGGTAGCTTTAATATTTTGATCTTTTGTAACGTAAAACTGTTTTAAAAGATTATCCCTGTTTATTATGGAATTAATAATTCCTTGAGTAATCCAAGGCTTACGTTTAACTTTTTCTTTCCTAATTTTTTTGCAAATTGTGTTTTTAACTATATATTTTTTAACTGTATTAATAAAGTTATTTGTTGCAGTTTCTACGTCACTATTGAGAAGAGAGTCCCAGCTAATATTATTTAAATCTTGATTTAATGTTTTATAGTTAATTTGCTTAATAAAATTATTTTTACTTATTTTATGTTTTATTTTTTGACCCATTATTATTTGTACCGCCGTTGGATAATGGTCGGTTATGTTAGTACTTACGGTTATAGGTATGATGAAATCTTCCAAATTATCTTTTGTTTTTATAAATATATGGTCTAAACAGGTGCCGGATGATTTTCTTGTAATATTGTTAATAAATGACTTAAACAAATTTTCATTCATGATATTAAGGTATTCGCTTGCTGTCGAATCAGGGTTTAAAATGTCAATATTTAAGTCTCCTGTTAATAGACATATTTCATCCCTAGTTACATTATTTGCTAGATATTTATCTAGGTCAGTTATAAACTTTCTTTCATTTACAGGATTAAGTCTATAAATACCCAGCAAATTTATAACGCTATTATTAAAATTAATTTTAGCATTTATTACCTTACATTCATCTATGTACTCCAATTTATAAGTGTATTCAAGACCATCTTTCACGAACAATATCACACCGTCATTTTGATTGTAAACCCCTTCACTATAAATTATGTTATATCCATCCAGTTTTATATATTCTGCATTAACTTGCCTAGTTTCAGTCAGTAAAATACAATCAAATTTATCCGAAAACTGTTCTAAAAAAATTTCTAACTCCGGTAAATTTTTATTAACACTTCTTATGTTTAGATTAAGCAATTTAAAATTCAAAGTATTCTTATTTATTTCGAATACAGAATTGCATTCTACAGCATTTTCTACAAACTCTGTTCTTATATTATTTTCACTAAAGTCCCGAATAAAAGGATCCATTTAAGCAATATAACACAATAACTTTATACCCAATCTTATCTTCTTACAAAATTCACTCTTAGATTACAGAAATAAAATCTTAAAACTAAAATACACAAAATATTAACCTATAATTAACAAAATTAAAATAATAAAAATGTTTGTGCCACTATATGTATGTGGAGATTATGTTTTTTTATATGTACCAGGAGACCCAGCATTCACCACGGAACGTAGAACTCGAGATGCTTGTGGATTTTTGTTGTCTACTTTGTTTTTTTTGCTAGGATCAGTAAGGATTAACGATTCCTCTAAACGTCTCTTGTTAGGATTTGTATTTGCTTTTGCCTCTTTTTCTTCAGTTTGATTTACTCTCTCTACGTTGCTGTCTTTTGGTCTTATGTTCTTTCTATCTTCCTTTATGATTTCTAACTCTTTTTCCAAATTATTTTCTTGTGGGTCTTGATTTGTTACTTTTATTTCAGGTACAGTGTTCTTTAGTTGTTGATAGGTAAATTTTTCGCCGTTTATAATAAGTATGTTATCTCTTAGTTTGGTACTTAAATTTTTTTCTTTAGCAGCTTTGTAATGTTGCAAAAGTAATTTTTTCTCGTCCCTTTCTTCCTTGGTCAAGTCACTTGATATAGAGATGTTAGTGCCTTTTAGTTTAGCAATATTTTTGAAGATGTCTTGTTTTCTTATATTTGAGACAAAATTGACCAGAAGTGGGCGGACAGTATCTCCTTTTTTACCTATTCTATAAATTTTATTTAGATCTTCTCTGTTTATGTTTATTTCTAATTTAGTTTCTAAAAAGTTTTTAAATACGTCCAGATCAGAACCGGTTTCGCTTAATCCGTAGATTATAATGTTGTTACTTTTTTGAGCTGTTTCCACGAATCTTAGTTTATCTTTCAGTTGTTTATTTTACACTCCCACTTCCACCCAACCAAACAAATTCTGTATTTGGCCGGGCGAAAAGTGTAACTATTATTTTTATTAAAGAAATTACTGGCGCCATCTAAATTTTAGTAGAATTATCTTATTCTACAGATTCACATTAGCTATGTTCGTTCGTGCCGCTCAGTGCTACACTTTCCGGCCAACCAAATAAATACTGTATTTGTTGTATGAAAAACAAATACAGTATTTATTTGGTTGGCTGGAAAGTGTAGCACAAATGAGATACAGATAGGATAGACGTCTTTTGTTTCATAATTCTAGTTGTAGAGAGTTGTAGAGAGGTTGAAAAAATGCAAGGGAAAATAAAAGTGTCGCCCTCTATTAGAGGCATCTTTAATCAAACAAAAGTAAATCATAATAAATATTTATTTTTTGCTAACATTTATTCCCTTTTAGCCTTGCCTGGCAAAAACAGAAAAATCACCTGACTTTTTTTTCAGCTGCATTCCGGTAAAAATTTTATTTTTAATTTTAGCACAATCTAATTTTGATCATGTGCGCATTTTATTTTGGCAAAACGCAACATTCGGCAAATTAGGGCAGGTCACAGTTGCAAATAGTTTATGTTTATATTTTGTTACAATTTTAATTTAATTTTTCCTACATTCATCTGTTCGTAACTATTCACATGATCACTGTATGATCTCGTGCGATATTTTCATAATCTAAACAACACAACAACTTTTTTTACCTACAGAACTTGAGTAGGTATGTTAAAACAGATCTATTAAAACAGCCCTGTTAAAACAGCTCTGTTATGGGGGCTATTAAAGTAGGGGGCGTGGTCTAAATGAAAAGTGGAGGGGGTTGGCTCATCCGCCGCAATACCTACTAACGTGTACATGAGTTCTCCCAATGTGAATGTGTACTAGAGCTAAGAACACGGCAACAGCGTGTTCTGTAGTGCTGCATTTAGTAACTGAGCCTCTAGAGCTCTGACTCAAAGGCCTCAGGCTTCAGAGGCTCTGAGGCCCAACCTCAGTGCGTTCAACAGAGCGCGCAGAAAGATGCAACGTTGTTAAGTTTTAATTCTATGGGGAGATTTTATTTACACGTACAGTATATAAAAAAGAACAAACACACAATACACAATAAGGGTCATTTCGAATAAAAAAACTTGACAAAGTTTTTCTTGTACATAATGTAACAAAGAATTACATATGTATGTGTGAGTGTGTTAAACCCGGATCCAAAATGATCAAAATTTTCGTTACGTAATACTTGAACGTTCCCTTAGGGGTAAACTTTTTTTTTTAGAGGTGAGTTCCGTCAGAGGTAAAAAGTTGAGAATTCTTAATATTTAGTTTTCCAGTTTTTTTTAGTCTCATTTATTTGTTTGTCTATTGATTCATATGCTGCAGAATATGTTTACTTAAAAATAATTAAGTACAATTTTCATATGTAATTTTCAATTCTATTAAATTTTAATTACTTAAAAGTAACGATTATATTTTTTTATTAATATTGTTTATTTATTTTTAATTAATATTATAAAAAATGTAATGTTATTGTCAGTTCTATTAAATTAAGTAACTATTATATTTTTTTATTAATATTATTTTTTTTAATTAATTATAAAAAAAATATTTTAATGTAATAAGAACCCCGTTTTGTAAAACTAACAACCGTATCAATTTATAATTATTTTTGTATCAATTTTACTAGTACTTTAAATTCAGTGTATTTTTTCTAATATTTGATTTTTATTCCTAAAAATGCAGTTATCGTCAATTGATCTAATCTTATCTAAAAAGAGGAAATGGAATTTTATTTTTGAAGTACCACAAGGGTCAACACTTGGACCGGTTTTGTACTTCATTCACATCAATGATCTATACTTTTTATAATCTTATAATTATATTATTATAATATGTTAAAAGACAAAAAAATATATATTTTTATAACAATTTCAATAAAAAAAGCGTGAAAAACACTTTCCTCTCGAGTAATGTACACTATTTTTTAAATTAAGAAACTTACTTGATGGAAAGGGCTGGTGGTAAAACGACTGCGCCAGGTGACTTGGTGCTCTTTGGGCCTGGTGCGTGGGCCATGTCAGTGAGTGTCTGCTGAAGAGGTTGTTCACGGGCGAATGTATGGACGGTTGCAGCCTGGCTTTGAGCTCGTCCGTCGACGTGTGCCCGCTGGAAGAGCTATCCACGTCGGAAACACCGGAATCTGCAGGACTTGGGGGCAGAGAACCTGGAACAATAATAAAACAAATAATTTTTTTATTATTTCATCAATCTATTTTCTAATCATCGTACAGAGTGATATTGGTAAACTGACAGTTTCGGCCTCTGGCCCTCTTCAGTACCAAGAGGCCAAGGGCCAGCAGCCCGAAACTGTCAGTCTACCAATATCACTCTGTACGATGATTAGAAAATAGATTGATGGAATAATAAATTAATATTTTTATAATTTTGTTTAAAATTAAAAATTTCTGTCCTAAATAATTTTTTTGTTTGTTGATAAAAATTTGTAGTCACGATAACTCAAGAACGCTTTGATATAAAGATTTTAAATTTATACCATATGTTTATAACAAAAAGTACTCGGATGGAATTGATTTGGTAAAAATAGGAGTGGGGTAAGGGGGTAAAAACTGCTATTTTATGTAATGGTTTGCTTAATATGTGTCGTATCATAAAACATTCTGTTTTAAGGTTATTTTTTCTTGTTTTTTCTTTGATTTATTTTTTCAGTTTTGATTTTGCCTTTTTCTACTTTACATAATCAAATAAAGAATCTAATCCTTCCTTTTGCGAAGACAGTAATAAATCACAACAAAACTGACCTGTGAATGAATCATGCAAATTGAGCGGCCAAAAAATTCGAAAAGGAAAAAAGACAACGGTGTCCAAAATGACCCTTTAGTTCTCACGTACCAACGGTCAGCTCAAAGAACGACATAATCGTCAAAGAAGTCGGCCAGACCAAAAACTACCCTGATTTTTAATAAAACTCTTCAAAGTCACACAGAAAAAAATACTACAATACTAATACATAAAAAAGTTCCCGCTAATTTTTTATATTTTGCTCTAAAATTAAAAAAAAAATTACATTTAAATTGATGACTGATTTAGGGATTTTTGTTTTAGGTTGACATGTTTAAAATTCTAAGAACCAATAATATTATGAAATATTTTATAGTCTCTTCTAGTTTTTACTGCAAGTACCCAGCCACAATTTTAACACGGTAAAAAATAACCTAAACACAAAATTTTGTAGAAAATTAAACTGTGAAGCGATGTTGACATTTGCACGGAAAACGTCAAGCCATATTATTTTGTTCTCTTGCCAACCCGAAAGAAAAAAAAGTACTAACCTCTTCTGGGACTATAAGAGCACGCAAAATGCTTGTGATTATAAGCTTATAAGAGTCACAAAATAGAAAAAAAACTTTTGATAATGATGGCAAAATTTTTGTTAATTGGTAATGATTTCTAAAACACTTCTCTGTGTAGAGTACCCTATGGATACGAAGCATCTCATATTGAGTGTGTTTTTAGTATTTATTTGGTCAGCTGTTTTGATGTGCCCAGAATGATCCAGGAGATATGATTTATGGGCAAGAAGGTCACAAGTTCAAGCCGGACATTAAGGAACCCCATCGGCCGAAGGGCCGGATATCTATCGCGGAATTTTGAAACAGGTTATGGGTCCGAACAGTAATGGAACTGGTCGGTTTCTTCGAAAAAAGGGTGGTGTGTTTATTTTTCTACACGGTCCGTGAATTTCTTGTACAGGGTGTTATTTTTTTAAATAGATAAAAGTCGGTTACTCGGATTTTTTTAATTGTCTCGTACACTGATAAAACAGTTTATTTGTGTGTACAAAATATTTGGTTGGATATAGCCAATGGTTGTGACAAATAAATTTTATTTCTATCAAATAAACTATTTTGTTCCCATTAATAAATGATTTTGAAATTAAAATATTTATTTACATGAACTAAATATTTATTTGACCCAAATAATAAGAATAAAAACGTTTTATGAAACGAGTACTTTATACAATTTTTTCTATTTTGCTCTAAAATTTAAAAAACAAACATTTAAATTGATGACCGATTTAGGGATTTTTGTTTTGGGTTGGCATTACAATCTTCGCAATGTTTAAAATTCAAAGAACAAACGATATTTTAATATATTTTATAGTCAGTTTTTCTCGTTTTCACTGCCAGTAACCAAGTCATAATTTTAACACGGTAAAATGGCGATTTCTCCCGTTAGATTAGACAGGGACAAAAGTTCTACCCAAAAAGGATAGAAGACATACATACACTCCCACTTCCACCCAACCAAACAAATTCTGTATTTGTTCTTTGTTGAACAAATACAATATTTACTTGGCCAAACGAAAAGTGTAACTATTATTTTTATTAAAGAAATTGCTGGCGCCATCTAAATTTTAGTAGAATTATCTTATTCTACAGATTCACATTAGCTATGTTCGTTCGTGCCACTCAGTGCTACACTTTCCGGCCAACCAAATAAATACTGTATTTGTTGTATGAAAAACAAATACAGTATTTATTTGATTGGCTGGAAAGTGTGTTACAAATGAGATAGAGATAGGGTAGACGTCTTTTGTTTCATAATTCTAGTTGTAGAGAGCTCCATTAGCTTAAAATACAATTTCATAGAAAACTAAGACGTCATTGATTTGTCGACCGGATTCTGTTGCCAACCCAAAAGAAAAAAAAGTACTACACGGAAAGAAATTAGTGGGCTCTGCGCTATAATTATAAGATATTTGGTAACAGTGGCAAATTATAGTGATTTAAGCTATAGATTATAAGGAACACAATAACTAATAATGTTAAAAATAAATTGGAAACGATTATATATATTACAGACACGATTATATTTATTACAGGCACTATTATAAATTTACAGAAATTTTATTATATTATAAAAATTATTAGCACGGACAATAATTAAATCTATTTAAGCTATAAATGCCATACTATTTGTTATATTTTATTATTCACTAAACAATTAAAGTATTTCATATAAATTTTTACACTGACTGCCATAATTGTAAGAGAAAGCCTTGTATTTATATAATAAGCGATTATAATTTGCTTGGTATGTGTGTTATAGCGCTCCTAGCTATAATTTTTTTTATCCGTGTAACATATTATGGTCCTATAAGAACACGCAAAATGAGCGTGATTATGATAGTCACAAAATAGAAAAAAATAATATTCATTTATATTATCATTTCCTTATTGATAATTCCTATGAATATGACATAACCTAAATTGTACTTTCCTAATCGCAACATTATATTGTTTTATGGGAAAAAAGTGATACATTTTGGAGTATGACTTATTAACTGATGAGTAAGGAAAGTCAGAATTCTAGAGACGAGTCATAAAATGTCACTTTTAACATTTGGAATGACAGCTTAAATAATAAATTATTATTAATATAACACGCACTATGGTCTGTTTCATCAAGCAAGAAAGTAAATGTAAAATCGCACAGTGAATATTTTCAAACCAGATGCGAATATTGGATGTGCGAATATACTGCTTAGTTTATTTTATAAAACATAACTATATTCTATACACAAACATATACTATTCAAACCTGTTGTAAAAATATTTACTGTGCGATTTTTAATTTACTCTCTTGCTTGATGAAACAGACCGTAGCTACTTAGGTACTTTAAATTGTCATGATCTTAAAAAGGAACTTATATCTGTATATGTACTAGCAATAAAATGACTATTCCGTATATTAAATTTATGTGGCAGATTTTAAGCCTCGCCCTGTATAAGAAAGGGTGTAAGTGAAAGCATGCGTGACTAAATAGAAAGAACTAGCAAAGATATTAATTAATAGATAGGATAGAAGTAATTCTTAAGAACCCCTATTTTCTCAAAGAAGGGTGCATTGTAAAGTAGGACTTTTTTAATCTCTGGGTTTTGTATAAAAATTTTGCGAGCTATTCAAATAAATGACAAATGTTTTTACAATATGGATGGGCTATTTCTATTCTTTTCAAATAGCCCCTGTCCACTAAATTGTGTCCAGTATATGCAATTTTTTATCCATAACCGTTTTTAAAGAACTATTTTAACGCCCCTAATTTTATTCAAGTTTGGATAAGGTCTTTCCCAGATTCGATTATTTTGATTATAATCCCGCAATTTTTAGTAGATAGAAAGCATTCAAAATATGACGGTGTAGAAATTCTAGGTAAATAAAAGAATTTACAAGAATATGGTTGGATTGAGAGAACTGATGATGATATTTCATCAATTTTAAATAGTTCGCTTTATAGTGGGCAAAAAAAGAAAAAAAGCATTAAAATTGTGGTTTAATAATTTTTTAAGTATCGATTTTTAGGTTTTTAATGTCCCCATGGGGCCCAATATTTAACTTGATTAAATTAAAATCTTCTCCATACCGTGCGATTATAAAGTGCCGAACACTTTTTAATGCAAAACTGGCATTAGCGATGAGTAAAATGCAAGAAAGCTGTGTGCGTTTTACTGGCCACCGAGCTGTTGTACATAGCAATCACATGGGCTTGTCGCGCACAACAGAGGCGTGGCTTCAAACTGTTCGGCACTTCATAATCGCACTGTATATGGCAAAGTTTTAATACTTTTTTTTGATTTTATGGTGTAAAGTATTAAACTTTTGACCTAAATTGTAATAAAAAGACAATACTTTTAAGTACTTGCTAATTAAAAAAAAACACAAACATAAAAATACAACATAAAAGATATTGACATTTAATTTATTTAATAAATATTTCCTTTTTATGCATATTAGCATTATTATTTATTATTTATTTCAATGCCGCACACAAGTAAAAAATGCATTGCTGCTTGACCTAAATCTATTTACTATTATCGCTAAACCTAGACAATAATCATTTTACAAACAGTGAAAATTAAAGACTACTAGTTGCAGAGGATGTCTTGGCATTCCTGATAACCCCTTTTCGTCTGATTTACCGGACTTTTTATAATAATCAGAATATTAATATTTCTATAGAAAACTAGATGAAACGTTGCAAGCACCCTGTCCAAACATCGGCACTATTGTACACTAGAGCCATCTAGTTTGCAAATTTCAAACTAGGTGTTTTGTTTGATATTAAATTCTGTATCTTTAAAACATTATATTCTAGCAAAAAACTGTATATAACATTTTTTATAGGGCTTAAAACTGCTTTTATTTAAAATATAATTTTTTGAAATCGGGTTATAAATATGTGAGATATGCTAAAAAACCTTTTACTGCTTTAAACGTCAATATCTCGAAAACAATGCGTTTTAGGAAAACGTTTTTTTAAACATTTTTTGATCAATTTAAAATTATCTTTTATATAAGTGCTAAATTAACCAAATACAATATTAATTGCCTTAATTATAAACAAAAAACGCTAAAAATAGGAGTTTTACCCTATTTTTTCCCCCTTACCCACAATCGTTTACCCCCAAAATCTAATCAGCTCTTCGGAATACGATAAGAAACAATATGCAAAAAACCGCAAGTCGATATCTCATGTAGAAATGGATTTAGAGAGTTTACACCCAGACAGACAGACGGACGCAATTTTTTTTTTACTGACTTCGACTCAGAATGGTCTAAAACGTCGAGAAATGTGAAAAAAAAACGTGGTCAAAGATTTTGACTTTTCGGCGAAGATTTCAATACATCGGCACTCTTAGTAGCACTAAGTGCCGATGTAATAAAGTCCCCATGATCCCAAATGATTTTTTATCTATTCGTTTATTAACAAATGGTCAATAAATATTATGAAATCATATACAAAAGAGGTACATCTCTTTGAAAAAAAAAACATAATCCTAATGCAAATACAATACAAATCATCGTAACCATTTTAACAAAAAGATAAATCTTTAACACCTAAGAGATCCATCTCCGGGACAAGAAAACCCATTTGTTATCCCAAATATAACCCCATTATTTATCACACGCAAGATTAACCAAGTCGGCTTGTCCATATTTACATACTTACAATGTAAGTGCCTAGTTTTTTTGTCCGGTGGTCCTATTTTTGGCACTCCTCAGGTAAAAATCTCCTATTCATACCGACTGTGTAATTACCATCAACAATGAGATTATAACACCTGATACCAGAAGCCTTCTGACAGTAGGAATGGACCATTGAGTATCAAAACAGTGTAAGTGATAGGGTTTTTAAAGGTTAAAAGGTTTATTGTTTTGGATGTTTTTTTCGTCTTGTGGTGCTCAGTAGGCGATACGGAAACAATATACAGTCGGATGCGTTCAGTAAAATGGTGAAATGAGACAGCTTTTATGTATTTTTGAGTATAAATAACAATTGAACATTTTTATACAAAAATGTAAGTTTTATGTCAAAAATTAAGAAACACATGAAGGTTTAAAGTTAGCTAGTTACCACCAACCGTCTTACTTCCCTCTTTTTATTTTAATGTTTTTAATTTTATCACTAGCGCGCTTCTCAAGCAAATTTAATGCAAATGCCAATGGACTACTTAAAAACACTTTTATGTAAAAGATTTAACTTCTGTTAACAGTTGGCTTATGTAGTAATAAGAAAGAAAATTTCAAGCAAAATTTGAAATTATTATTATTATTTCTTCAACGTTATTTTACTTTTGGTAAATATAATTTGGACAGTACTTTTGAACTAATAAAGTTCATTAAACACTTAAAATTTCCGATAACAGTACCCTATTATGTTATTATGTATGAAAGTTAAAGCTTTTTTCTATTTTGCGACTCTTATAAGCTCATAATCACACGCATTTTGCGTGTTCTTATAGGCCCAACTCTCAACTTTTTTTCTTTTGGGTTTGCAACAGAAAAAAGCCTTGACGTTTTTAGTGCATATGGTAACGTCGCTTTAAAGTTGAATTTTCTACAAAATTTTGTGTTTAGGTTATTTTTTACCGTGTTAAAATTGTAACCATTGCAGTGAAAAAGAGAAGACATGACTATAAAATATATCAAAATAATAATTGTTCTTAGAATTTTAAACATGGCGAAAACTGTAATGCCAACGAGAAACAAAAATCCCCAAATCTGTCACCAATTTAAATGTAAGTTTTTTTTAACTTTAGAGCAAAATAGAAAAAATTGTATAAAGCAATCGTTTCATAACACGTTATGAAACTAGTACTTTAATATACTATTACATAAAATCATTCAAAAATTATGACGCTTTTTATCCCTTTCATAGTAAAACGTTACACACATATTTCCCCTATTAATTCTTCAAAAAATTTAAACGAAATAATACAAAATTTTAAAAATATCGAATGAATAGTATTTGATTTCTTTGGACAAGTTTAAGAGGATTAAAGGGCACATAAAGCCCAGTTGGCCACTGACCACTGGTCAGTCAGTCGTGACGTTGTTGTCTTCACCAAAAAGGGTTGATGATGAACCGTTAGCATATATTGATGACACAAGTGTATCAAATTTCTTTCCCCATTTACACGAACTGACCAGTGGTAGACAACGTGGGAAAACTTGAGGAAAATTAATAGAAGATAGCTGGGGTTTCATTTGATAAAATAAACTCTCCGCAATTTTCAAATCAGAACAATTAAATATTGATTTTCACTTATTAAAACGTAGAGGAATGGATAACAGAGGAAGAGGGAAATCTAAATAAAAGCAAGTAGAACATGATCTGAAAAGCCTTGGAGTCAGAGGATGAAAAGTGATAGCTAGAGATAAGAAAATATGGAGAAGCAATGATCAACAAGCCCTGGGTCTACAGACCTGTTGTGCTATAAAGAGAACTCACTTCGTCTGAGATCATTTACTTTTCGCTATGAGGTCATTCGAATGCCATTTTTGTAATTAATTGGAATTTTGAGGCACAAAATTGAAATGAGTGATCTGTTGACAATTCCTCACTCACTTAAACTAATATACGCATGTGTAGCAACTTCAAAATAACAAATATGAATTATCTACAGTCCTATCGCTAATAATTTTTTTTTTGAGATTCACTGTAAAGAGTATTCCAATGAATGCGAAGCATTTTACATATTTTACGTTTTTTAGTTATTTTTATCTATGCTCGTCCGGAATTAAATAAAAGGAACATAGGGTCAGATAATTCGAAAACCGGACGCGCCCAAGTAACCAATAAGTGGTCAGTCACCAATACATTTTTAACAAAATTATCAAACTCGTTTTTTGGATAATAGAAAGGATGACCCTTTCAAATTTTTTAAACCGTTTGAAAAGTTATAGTAAGGATAAAATACCGTTTTCCCCTTAATACCCCCAATACCCTCAAAACTATAGAAGCCTTTTTACAAACAATGTAATAAGGAGAATCAGATGCGATTAAAGTATTTTTTTTCTAAAAACTATCTTATGCAATCGGTCGGGTGCTAAAAAAGTTAGCTAACTGTTTCAGAAGTAACTAATAGCTTATAGCTAATATATTTTCTCTTCTTTTCCTATTATTTAAAGGTATACCGCAAGGTTACTACCTAGGCCTCATATAATTTATTAAAAATACCGGTGATTTCAAAAGATTCATCCGTTTACTAAGATTATTATAAATCCTTTTTTAAAGAATACCTTGTATATAAATTATTCCCGATTCTTAAAGTCCATTGTCTGCATTTTTTGGAGACTTCGTTCCCCACTTTAAATCTGGACAAAAGGATGTCCATTTTTGTTGCTCCACGCAAAAATTCGACTAGCTTTGAACACAAAAGGATCCTGTTTCCCCCTTTCTACAACTACAAAAATTTGTAACTAGATATTTACGACAATATTAGGTTTTTTACAGGAGTGTGACAGGTTCCGCAGAAAAATTTCACCACTCTTTGGGAATTATAACAAGTACCCCTCTACCGGTTTTAAATGCCTTTGTTCGTAACGGACTTTGAGGTCTTCTTCCCTTTCTAGAAATGACAACTTACCTCACGACTATTCGTTTGGAATAAATAAGTTTAAAGCATTTTAGTCAGAAATATTTATTTATGGCACTATGGTGGGTAAAGTAAGATATTGTCCACGAGCGAATGTTTGACCCACGACAGTCGTAGGCCGAGTTGGTCAATATTCTTGAGTGGACAATATCTATTTACCCACGTGTGCCACAAAAAATTTTATCGAATACATTTGTAATCATAAGAAAATGCGATTTTTAAGAATGATTTTTCATGTACACACAATGTTTTATTTCATTATGGCCGCTGTAATAGAAGGCAGCTACGGTATAAAAAAAAACAATTGCAAGTTAAAATCAAGATTTATTGGTGGCAGTTTCAAATTAAAAATGGACTTTTTATAAAAAAACAATTATTTGAAATAATATAGAATTTAAGAATCAATAATAATTCAAGGTTTTGTGTCATTTTGTAGAAAAGGATTTTTATTATCTATTTTTAAAAAGAAATGTAAAAGAAAAACAACAGTATTTGTAATAAACTGGATGAGTCCCAGATTAGAACCTTGAGGTCACCTTTTAAAAATAAGATATAAAGAAATAGAATGCGATGTTACAGAAAAATGCAAAAATAATACGTACTGAGAATGTAACAATCGACCAGAAGCTGCATTATTAATTAGGGAACGTTCAAGTATTACTTAATGCAAATTTTGATCATTTTGGACCCCCCCCCCTGTAACGCTATTTTCCTATACCATTAACATGGGCGTAACACTCCAAAATGACCCCCACCCCCCCTAGGAGCGTTACGTAATACTTGAACGTTCCCTTAGTAATAATAATAATTAAGTATTAGTAAAGAAAATGTTTAGAAATATATTTTGGACTGTATCTCGTACTGTAGAAAGGAAATTTAGGCTGAGTTTATCAAAGTACAGCTAAATTTAGCTGACACGAAATAACTATAACCAAAATCCAGAATTTTCTCTTAACTGAGACTTTATCTTTTAGATAAAGTTTTAACTGTACATTGATGAACTGGGCCTTAGTGTGTAAAATAAAACCTTTTGTACTATTCATGACACTTTTCACTTCAATCATACAAAATGCATATTTGACAGTTTCTGGGAAGAAATAAAAGTAATAATTTCTGGCAGATGTGTAAATTTGCAAACGACAAATAAGGGTAGGTTGTTTTTCTTACTTAAACCCGATCAAAATGGACAGATGCAATATTATATGACGAATGAAATAATATTGAATAACCCTTTTGCAAACAGCACGTGCCTTATTTTTGGGGAAAATATCCGAAATTTAGGTACCTAATCCTGATCTTTTTTTGAATATATTTACTTTATCATACGATATTCCACATACGGGATGTTTTTCTAAAGTTTGCCAGCAATTTAATAATAAACTCTAATAATTTTGGAGATTCTTATATCTGTCTCATAAGACTAGACTTTGTGACCTTTATTTTTAATCAAACAGACCTATAAAAGTTAACTTCATGTTAGAGACTTGAAACCCATTTAAAAATAAAATGATATGACTTATTTTAATAAAATATCCCATGTGGGGCATGAATAGATAACAGAGTTAAAACTGTACTCCTATTTATTTGCAAAAACAAGTAGTGAAAGGTTTATTTGTTCCAGAAAATACTGATAAAGAACTGTTAATGAACTATTTATCTATATTTTAGTATAGTCCAGTCAAATAACGAGAAATTCCTATGTTAAATTGCAATAAATACACATTGGCAAGGACACAAACCACATAATCACCGGGTGATTTGCGTAAGGGGTGTCCGCTATTTTCAGTTTTAGGGATGAGTTGCTTAATATGCATCTTACGATAAAAATGCTTATAAGATGCATATTAAGCAACTCATCCCGGTGAAAAACCAACAGGAGTTTTCCTTTACTATCCACTACTACCCTTGAAAATATCAGCACGTGTACATTTATTGCAACTTAGATTTATTATTTGACTGCACTAGTATTAAACTCAGTTTGTTAATTCATATTAAATAACCATATTGTTATTAAGTTGATTGTATTGTTTTATAATAATTAATACTAACTCCTGTTATAAATTTATACAAGCTATCTTTTTTACTGCTCTGTAGAATTTTTGCTATACGTAAGCAAGTTATAAAAAAGAGCTATGCAACAAAATGGAAAATATCCAAAAGTAGGTATTGCTGAAAGCTACTTGAAGCAGTTTAGGATATAACGTTTTTCTGACTGCAAATTTGCAAACGGGTGTTTTAACTATTTTAAAAATCGCCTTGTATAGGATTTTTGCAGTCGGTGCGAAAAGCATGAAAAGGAGCTAAGCGACAATGGGTTATTTACTTGTTTGACAGCTGCTTTAGCAGATTTGCGTTTTCAAATAAAATTGTCACCCTTTCTCTCGGTTTGCACAAGACTGACCACACTCGACTGTCTAATCCCAAACAAAGATTTTGACAACAATATATTGTATATACATATTTTATATATACTCTTATGTGAATAATGAATAGATTTTGCAGATAGGATTTATCAGATAAGAAGTTATAATAAGAATTGTATTAAAATGTCAAGTTTTATAAAAATTAATGTTTTTTTTTTTCTTGAAAATACTTTGGAATGAGTACAAAGTAATAGGTCAGTCTGTAGCACACAATTTTTTGACTATTTCTGATGTTAAATGAACAATAAATTACAAAAGTGATAATGCCTAAAACATTTGTGTAGAAAACTGTGAGAAATATTACGCATCAAGTCACTATAACCGAAACACAAAGGTTATAAGATCTCTTAAGTTATAGATATTATAACCTTGGGAAAAATCACTTGTTTTTACCTCTCTGTATCTAGAAAAGTCACATAACCTCAAATAATTGAAGAAGCTTTTTGGTGTTAGCGTTGAGAGAGAAGCTCCTTGAAAGTGAAGCTAACATAATTTTTTTCATTTTGTTTGTTTCGTGCTGGCAACATAAGTCCCATTTCAAAAAACTTTCTTGATCTCCAAGTATATTAAAGGAAAATGAACAATTTTAATGAATTGTTTTCGATGAAGTTATGATGTTCATACTTTAAATATTATTAATTTTCATACTTATTTTTCATCAGCAAGGGGGTAAGGTCTCATGGAATATCCCAAATTAATTTAAATTTCATGTAAATATTCTCATTTAACATTTAAACACTTAAATGGTGTCAATATTTACGTCTGAAATTGCCAAAACGTATTTCGTAAACAAGAGTGCCCCAGGGTTCAAAACCAGGTCCTATAGTAGCTCGATTATTTAATAAATTCATTATGAACGTCACAAAATTCGGATCAAGGATGACCGGATTACGTTTAAAGTAAACAAACTACAAACACTGTTAATGATGAAACAACCTCAATTTAGTTGTTATCGCATATGTGTAGGTAAGATTTATTATTACAAGATATTATTTTTGCATTTTGATATCAAAATGCATTATTTTCATTTTTTAATGAATGAATGCACTTTTTATGTTGAATTTCAAGACTTTAGGTCAAAGTGGTCTTCTTGCAGGTATAACATGTGATTTAGAGCTCCAGAAAAAATTACTATATGTACACAAATTTCGATAAAAATACTTGCCTGTGGTAGGAGGGTAGACTGACTTTCTTCTTGAAAAATCACAAAGTGATGTGGTATGTAAATCCGGCCTCTGTCTTTGTGATAAAAGTTGGTGAAGGTAGTTGTTTTGTTCTTTGTCAACTGCAACAAAACAAATACAATTAGTAAAAAATACTACAAACAAAGTAGAAATATAATCGCAAAATATGAAATTTAGTAAATTTTGTATGATAATTTTTATTTGAGTTATTACCAAAGATTAAAAATACTTTACCTGGAAATAATTCAGGGAGTTTACATTTTTGGTTTATTGGGTAGGGTTTAAGGCCGCAAATAAACAATATTGCGACATTGAACTCGATTTGGAACTGTCAGTTTTTTTTGTGAAAAACACGTTAAAAAAATAACAGTTACAAATCGATTTCAACGTCGCAAAATTGTTTTTTTTTTTATTTTAATAAAACGAAAATCAAAACTCCCTGAATTATTTCCAGGTAAAGCCTCTTTTATTGACCTGAAGACTGGACTACAACTGGAAATACGCCGGGTACTGGACATGACATTTGACAGTTCAACTATCGTTAGGTATAATGTTGCCAAATCCAGCAATAACATATTTCAAAATTCGTAATTAAAATAATTAATTAAAGTGTGTTCCGGGATGTAAAAAGGGCTGAAATTTTGGCTAAGTATTTATTTTTTATGTATCTATAAGCATATAAAATCTTGTTGCATGCGATTTAGCCCAAAATACGATACCCTTCTTTGACACATAAAATCTTAAAATATTATTACAGATATCTAGTAGGCTCGATAGAAGGAAATCGAAATGATGTTTAATAGTAGGAGGCTGGTAGCGGAAGGGAAAGTCCCCTTGACCCGGATAGAATATCGCGTTGCAGAAATTAAATGCAATACTGGCAAATATGTAGAAAATAACAAAATATTAATTATTTACTGATGTTGCAAATCATCTTTACTAAATTCTATACATTGTTCAATAATGGTTGTTGGTACAAGAAAATTTTAAAATACGGTCATTGAGGTGGTTTTTAAAGAAATTAAATGGCAAATTTGTAGAGAATAACGAGTTTATCATCTTTACTTTGTTGAATTCTAAGGATTGTTGGATATACAGAAAATTTAAAATGGTAAAAATATAAAAAGAGCACAGTTGCATAACTTTTGAACTCTTCAATATAAATACTTGAGAATTAGATTACAAGGTAATGAATATGGAATACTTGTACCAAAATATTTTTTTATCTTAAACCTTTTATAAGTTATAGCAAAAAATATAAATGTAACTTGGTTAAATGATTGTAAATATAAGTGGGAGATGACCAAATAAGGGGCCCTTCTAATAAGCTAATAGTCCAGAGAAAAATAAGTACATATGTCATAGAAATAAAAAATTATAGCAAGCTAGAAATTTTTACCCTTTAAGCATATTTATATTCTTTAAGTATATTTTCATCTTTAATTTTCGTAATTTATATTTTAATGTGGGAACTTTAAAATATGAACAAACATGTTACAAAATTTGTATGGTTTATGACTAACATGCATTTTAAAATTCAGGTCATCGTTTGTTTCTTTTCCGAAAAATTATTATCTTTACAAAATTATTATTTTTACTTGTAGTAAATTACTACTAAGTTTAGGTATGGGTTATTCTAACACTTATTGGAAATATTTAGTCTAAATTTTAGATTTTTGAAAAATTTAACACAGGTATTAATACGTTGCTGCGTAATAGACTGGATTGAAAAAAATGTTTTTTTCGACCCAGCTTACTAAGTTATCAACGTGGTATATAGGTAATAAATTTATTGAGTTATTTAATTTGATAATTTTTCCATGGTTAAATTAAAAACGAATAAAATTAATTTAAATAATCAGAAATTGTGATTGGATAGAAAAACTGACATGACAAACATTTTCAATTAAGTAGGTAACCTTGTTCAATTTTTATCAAGTCAAAGAAAATTCCACGGGGACACCAATTTAAGGCTTTTTCATTACCATACTTTTTTTTTGCAAAAAAAAACTATACAGGGTGTATTTAAAATAGGGATTTTAAGGGGAGATTCTACATCATAAAATATAACATAAAGTTCCTATAAAAATATGTCTAAAAATGCGTCGTAAGGGAGCTGCTAAGCCCCATTGAATGTACACGGAAAAAAAAAATTATAGCTAGGAGCGCTATAACACACATACCAAGCAAATTATAATCGCTTATTATATAAATACAAGGCTTTCTCTTACAATTATGGCAGTCAGTGTAAAAATTTATATGAAATACTTTAATTGTTTAGTGAATAATAAAATATAACAAATAGTATGGCATTTATAGCTTAAATAGATTTAATTATTGTCCGTGCTAATAATTTTTATAATATAATAAAATTTCTGTAAATTTATAATAGTGCCTGTAATAAATATAATCGTGTCTGTAATATATATAATCGTTTCCAATTTATTTTTAACATTATTAGTTATTGTGTCCCTTATAATCTATAGCTTAAATCACTATAATTTGCCACTGTTACCAAATATCTTATAATGTATAGCGCAGAGCCCACTAATTTCTTTCCGTGTAGCTAGAAAATTCGGTTTTTATTTAATAACTCAGAAACCCTTTGAGATATAGCAACAAGGTTTCGTATGTGAACTAATCTTAATAAGGCCCATCTTCGTATGTTACTTATTTTAACCAGGGGTGTGGCAAATCGGAGGGCCTTATCAGTTTTTTGTCCCAAACTTTTTTCTGTGTAAATTTTTTGTAATTTAATTTTTTGAATATGATTCCTCAGGTGAAAATACATAAAAAGGTACTCCTGTTGTAATACTGTAGGATTAACCGTTTTCGAGAAAAAATCATTTGAAAAATTAAATACTAAAATGTTGAAAACCGAAATCTCAATGATGCAGGGAGAATCTACATCAAAAACTAGGAAAACACCTCATATACAGGTACTTCCAAAAAACAATCCTAAGGGACTGTAGCCTCCCAAAAATGCACCATTTTTAAAGGGCCATAGTAGCTTTAAAAGCGATTTATTCTAAAATTTCTGACCCTATTTTAAATACACCCTTTGAAAAAAAAAACCTTATGGTCACAAGTTTTCTAAATCTGTAAACTTCCTATTTATAAATAATTATTTTGCAACAAATAGATTAGTTTCATTATCAGAAAGAAATAGGTTATGTTAAGTGAGTTATCAAGCTTATTTGCGAGTATATCTTAAGTAACCTACTTGGCAATATTTTAATAAAAGGCGAATTTAAAAATATTAAAATGTTATCAAAATAACCAGGAAAGAATACATACTTACTATCATTTATTTACTAAACATTTTTAATATGAAAAAAAAAATAATAAAAATAATTTAAAATTATATGCTTAGCAGCAACGAAACTATTTTGAGAAAGATTTAAGTTCTTTAACACCATGTTCAGGGCCGGACAGTGATTTTGAAACATGGGAGGCATGGTAAAAAAGGTTATCACTTAAATTGAGGAATAACAAAAACGAACTTAATCACGGTTTTTGGCGCCCTTAGATTTGTTTTAGGGAGGCCGGCAGGGCATCTTACCTCTTGTATTTTATATTGAAGTAAGAGGAAAGACGGTCCGCTTGCCGCTTGCGGCTAGTTTTCAAAAGTACTAGCGCGCTAAAAAAGAGTTATGAAACGGGTGCTTTATACTATTTTTTCTATTTTGCTCTAAAATAAAAAAAAAAAACTACATTTAAATTGATGACCGATTTAGGGATTTTAACACGGTAAAAATTAACTTAAAAGCGGTGTTGACATTTGCGCGGAAAACACCAAGCGATTGTCTTTTGTCCTGTATTGCCAACCCAAAATAAAAAAAACTACAAACCTCTTATAGGCCTATAAAAACACGCAAAATGCGTGTGATTATGAGCTTATAAGAGTCGCAAAATAGAAAAAAAAATGTTATAATTTGAGTAAATAGGTAATTTTTAAATGACGGCTAAATAAGTATGTTAGAAATATTTAATTCTGTTGAATTAACTAT
This sequence comes from Brachypterus glaber, assembly GCA_958510825.1. Classification (NCBI taxonomy): domain Eukaryota; kingdom Metazoa; phylum Arthropoda; class Insecta; order Coleoptera; family Kateretidae; genus Brachypterus; species Brachypterus glaber. The sequence continues at coordinate 54,328,716 of OY294047.1, read as the reverse complement.
TTTATTTATTGTAATTTGTTAAAATAAAAGCGATTTTCTGAAAATGATTGCAGTAATATTGCGTGACGCTATTTAAAAATAGACCAGTATTTCCCAATTAAATTTTGGCAGAATTCAAATCGACCCACTTTTTTTTAGCAATAAAATTTTTCAAAAATAGGAAGAAAAATCAATTTCTTTTGAAGTTTTATTAAATTGCTACATATTTTGACGTACATTCTTCGTTTAAGAGTAAACATTTTCAGCTAAACTACTTGCCATGCTATAGAAAATGTTAAAGATAAAAGCGAGGGCGTATTGGGAAAAAGCGAGGGCGTATTGGGAAAAGCGAGGGCGTATTGGGGAAAAGCGAGGGCGTATTGGGGAAAAGCAAATTTGGAACGAACCGTTTAATATAGATTTCTATGTTTATAATAAATAACCATTAAATAAACAAAAAAAAATTGAACAATAAAATTTGCGTATTTAACACACTTGGTGTATAATTACTGGTAATTTATTTAAATATTAATTAAAATAAAGGGAAAGCAATAAATTTTAATAACTATTTATTAAAGAATTTTCTCGAACGGCAACAGAAAGTTTTCATGTCCCATTTTTTGGTTTATTTTTCCATTAGTAAAAATTGATTAATTGGTTAAAATTTAATAAGCGATTTAAATCAATTTAAATCTGTATCAAATCACTGTAATTATATTCTAAATACTAATATGATGAATTTTCAACATATTTGCACAATTTTAATTAATTTATCTCTTATTGGTTAACAGTTTTTGAGGTAAATTTGCCAAGTTTTATTTTAAATATTAATTTTTAAGATGCTCACCAATCAAGCTTGATTTTGAGGAGTTTACCAATCACAGAAGCAGTATTTTTTGTGAAGTTAAACATTTTTTACGATTAATGCTCGGCTTATTTTATGGCTAAAAGTGTGAATTATGTTTACATCGACACTTAGTGCTACTAAGAGTACCGATGTCGAGTCGAAATCAGTAAAAAAAAATTTTGCGTCCGTCTATCTGTCTGTCTGGGTGTAAACTCTCTAACTCCACTTCTATATGAGATATCGACTTGCAGTTTTTTGCATATTGTTTCTTATCGTATTCCGAAGAGCTGATTAGATTTTGGGGGTAAAAATAGGGTAAAACTCCTATTTGTTGTTTTGACAGGGTGTTTGCAACGATTTATCTAGTTTACGATTAATGCTCGGCTTAGTGTGATTTTTTTTTTGAGGATCTATACGAAATAAAGTTGTAATGTAATGTAATATTTAACCTAAATTATTTCCAATAAAATCGATGATAAAACCATTTTGCGTCACGATATTTCCTGTATACGCCCTGTATGTTATCTAAAAAACTGTGTCAGCTTGTTTTACATCCTAATTGTCCTAAATTAAAGTAGGTATACCGAAAAACATTCTTATCAATCTTTTATCAGTTTAGTTTACAAAACTGTGAAAAACAGGTAAAAACTGTTGCAAAATGTAGATAGCAAACACAATAGCATATTTTAGGTTTGGATTACAAAATTTAATACTTTTCGAAAAAAAAAAAAATCTGGAAAACTACAAGTAAATAAGGAAGTTTACAATATTTTTCTATTTTGCGACTCTTATAAGCTCATAATCACACGCATTTTGCGTGTTCTTATAGGCCCATAAGAGGTCTGTACTTTTTTTTTTGTTGGGTTGGAAACATACCAAAGCCTATCTCTTGACGTTTTGCGTGCAAATGTCAATGTCGATTTAAAGTTTAATTTTTTACAAAATTTTGTGTCTGGTTTATTTTTTACCGTGTTAAAATTGTGGACTGGTTAATTGCAGTGAAAAAAGAAGAGATGACTGTAAAATATATCAAAATATTATTTGTTCTTAGATTTTTAAACATAGTGTAAACTGTAATGCCAACCCAAAACAAAAATCCCTAAATCAGTCATCAATTTAAATGTAAGTTTTAGTACTTTAGAAAACTCGCCGCAAGCGGCTCGTTTTCTAAACTTGTTCTCGTGCGCTAAAAACGTATGTTATGAAACTAGTACTTTAATATACTATTAGTAGTAAAATTTTAAGTATATTAAGACAAGTGCTAAGTTAAAGATTTGTGTATCCACTAATAGTGCCAATGTCAAGGCCTGTCCTGATTTTGAAGCCACTGTTTGCGTGAAAAGAAGGACTCTTCTTCGGATGACTCAAACATACACGTGCCAAATTTTAATTTGTTTTTTTACCTTGCGAAAAAATTCGATTCTAGGAATAAAAAACTATTATGCAAATTTTTGGCTGGCAATGACACAGAAATCGTCAGTTTTAGTACAACTTTCACTATTCAATCTGGAAATACGGTACAGGTATACTCAATGAAATAACAGGACAGTAATTTTGACATTAAAAAAAAAAAATTGATATTTTTTTAAATATATTTTTCACGCATCTTAAAGATTTTTGTAGCGAATTCTTAAAAATTAAAACTTAAAGTAAAACCGGGGAAATTAACCTTATCTAGATATTTTTATTTAGGTTAAGGCCTATCCAGAAGCTTGCATAAGAACATAAAACATAAGAATACGATGGCGTGATTGGCTTACAAGATACATGGCGGCACATCAAGCCAATCATGGCATCGCATTGTTTTGTACTATGCTGTTATGCGAGCCTGTGGATATGCCCTTGCATTGCAGTTTTTATAAATAAATAAAAAATTATTGTTAATTCAATACAATTTTTTTCAAAAATAATTAATCTCTTAAAGTCAATGAAGTTCCTGTTTGAAAAAAAAAACTGATAAAGATCTTCACAGAAGAATAAAGGAAATAATTATTAATTTTCCGTTAAAATATGACCGTAAAGATATATTTTTTTTTACATACAATAGTAAGTCTTCCTTTTCAGGAAGTGGTTAAATGTAATAAGGAATTTAAACGACATGACTGTAGATATAATACTTTTCCCTATCGTAACGGAAAAAAACAAGGAAACATTTTTATTGTGCAAAAAAACATAATTTATGTATGGGTTTTTGCGGCAAAAGAATTAATTAATTTTCTATTTTAGTTTTTGGGGCCTATGAAGTTTATAAATTTGACATGTTACTTTGTTTTTTTTTAATTATTTTGGTTGGTATCAACGAACTAATAACTCTTATCTCTAGAATACGCATACGTTAATATAAAGTATCGCCAACATCTCGGTTTGTTTGTAAACAAATAGTAGGTATATTCAGGCCAGAACAATAACAGTTACCAGTAACTGTTATTGTTGTCTTTGTTAGAACAAAGCTGTGCGAGTAAGACAGACAAATGTATATGTTGGCTACGTTTTTGTCAGTTTTTACAAATAAAATGCCTATTCTAGAGAGAAGAGTTATTAGTTCGTTGGTTGGTATGTACTTCACATAAACTCGTATTCCTTTGATCCAAAAAAAAATGGTTATATTACTAAAAATTCACCATCCCGTTGGCATACAAATCTGCCTTTGCAGCTAGGATAAAAATAGACAAAACAGTCAAAAATCAATCCATTTCAGAACTCGGGAAGAAAAATTATCTACTTCCTATCTACAATCAAGCAAGCTAAAGACGTTTGAAAAAAAAGCTCAAAATAAAATGATATCCGCAAATATTACTACCTATAAAACATATAATATAGATATTAATTATAATTAATTAATATTAATATATTATTATATTATGTATATTTTTAACAAAAATTTAAATGGGTTTTAGACACTTATCCTAATAACCCAATTTTGCGAAGTTTAAAAATAAAATCCTACTTATTTCACTTTCAACGGTTTAAAAAGTGCAAGTTATCTGTCGTAAAAATTAAAATACATATGTTAGAGTGGCCCTAAAACAGTCTAAATTATCTCAAATTTCAAATAATTTAATGACGGGAATGTAAATGATTAAATTCGTAAGATTATAACGTGAAAAGCCAAAATTTCCCTCATCTGATAGCTTATTCGCAAGCCACTTAAAATTACAGGTTAATTATAAGGTTAGTTAATTAATGTTAACTAAGAATACCTCTATTATAAATGGGTCAAATTTGAAAAGAAAAAAACATTTTTTGTAAAATTTTGAGAATTAATGTCAGTTTTTTGGCCATCAATTTTCCTATTCTTAAGTAGACGTGAAGCAGTTTTAGGACCAGTTTAAAGTCCAGTCTGTCATCAAAAATAAAATTTAGTACTCAAAAAAAAAAAAAAAACAAGTCCATATAAAGGAAGTATATAAAATTTGTCTCACTCAATATCTCTCTATCTCTTTCTCTCTCTGGTTTGCACGGTGTTATGTAATTTTATACTTGCTTAAAATTACTATTAATTTGGGTTAAGGCCGACGCGTATAGAAAATAAATACCGGTATTTACGCACGTTGATACGGTACGTTTGGAGGATAAAAAGGACAAGTGACACTTTACTTTCCCATATTATGAGTGCAAAGGAAATGATTTGCTAGGATTTTTCAGAAAGATGACAAATACAGGGTGTTAATGAATACGTGTGTCAAAAGTATAGGGCGTGTAGAAAATACAAAAATAGGCGGAATAGTTCCCATAAACATATGTCCTAAAACGACTCGTAAGGGAGCTACGCCCCTTCAAAAGGGGTTCTAAAAATTAGTTTTTTATTTAATAAATCAGAAACCCTTTGTATAAAAGCAACGAGGCTTTGCATGTAAACTAATCTAATCAAGGACCATCTTCTTATGTTATTTTCATGTGCTTATTTTAACCAGTGGTGTGCGAAACGGGAGGTCTTATCAGTTTTTTGTCCCAAACTTTTTTCTGTGTAACTTTTTGGTAATTTTATTTTTTAAATTTGATTTCTCAGGTCAAAATACATAAAAAAGTACTCGTACTGTAATACTGTAAGGATAAACGTTTTCGAGAAAAGTTAATTTGAAAGTGAAATTTCAGGGTTCGAGGACGAAAAATTAAATACTAAAATGTTGAAAATCAAAACTTTAATGATGCAGGGTCAATTTACATCAAAAACAAAGAAAACAATCTCATATACAGGTAGTTCCAAAAATTAATCCTAAGGGAGCTATGGTCTTCTAAAAATGCACCATTTTTAAAGGGCCATAGTAGCTTTAAAACCGATTTTTCGACCTACATCTATAGAAACTTTTTTTCTTAGTTTTTAACATCATTGAAATTTTGTTTTTGTTTTTAACATTTTAGTATTAAATTTTTCGTCCTCGAACCGTGAAATTTCACCTTCAAATTACATTTTCTCGAAAACGGTTAATCCTACAGTATTACAAGAATACCTTTTTTATGTATTTAAATTTAAAAATCAGATATGTAGAATTATAATGTCTGCGCGAGACACCGTTTAAAATATAATTTCTTGTATATTTTACTATGGGTCTTATAAAAATGACTTCAGATAAACATAAACGTAAGAATTGTAATACATTTAGGGCCACTTGCACCAAACATGATTTAAGCTTAAACTCGGATTAAGTTAAGGTTTAAGAGTTAATTGACGTTTCGCTGTTGCACCATTTTTTAAACCAAGTTTATTTGTCTTAATCTCAGAATAAATGTAATCGTTCGAGTTTGATGGTTTATGTCACTTAAACCTGGGTTATATCAAAACATAACCTAACTTTAGGTTTTTATCTGTTATTTCGTACCCGTGAGTGTTTTTCTTTGATTTTACGAAATTACCTGCAATGATGGCAGAAGCCGATTTATTAGATGAAGACTTGTTGGAATTGGAAATATTGGATGATGGTTTCCGTACCTATCATGAGTGACAAAACTATTTTGAAAGTATGGATGATCTAACATTTTTTCAAAAATTTAGGTCATATAAAGAAACAGTGGCCAATATTCTTGTACGTATTGAAGAACAACTGGAATATCCCAATTGCGTCCGTTTTTTTGTTTTCGATAACACTATTGTATTGTGCCACAATTTTAATTAATAAAGCTTTATCATTTATAGTATAATTGGGCGAACGTTTTTTTTTGTTTTCATCTTTTTCTTTAGGCATATCCATTGCTACTTTTTAGCTTACAGAACACAATAACACATAACACAATAAGTTACTGTCAATAACTAACAGCTTTTTTTGAAAATATAATAAACCAAATGATATAAACGTCAAACGTCAAAATAATGTGAAGTTAGCTACATTCAAATAACACTAAAATGGAGATTTCTCCCGTTAGATTAGACAGGGACAAAAGTTCTACCCAAAAAGGATAGAAGACATACATACACTCCCACTTCCACCCAACCAAACAAATTCTGTATTTGTTCTTTGTTGAACAAATACAATATTTACTTGGCCGGGCTTACTTGTAACTATAGTATTTTTATTAAAGAAATTACTGGCGCCATCTAAATTTTAGTAGAATTATCATATTCTACAGATTCACATTAGCTATGTTCGTTCGTGCCGCTCACTGCTACACTTTCCGGCCAACCAAATAAATACTGTATTTGTTGTATGAAAAACAAATACAGTATTTATTTGGTTGGCTGGAAAGTGTAGCACAAATGAGATAGAGATAGGGTAGACGTCTTTTGTTTCATAATTCTAGTTGTAGAGAGCTCCATTAGAGATGTGTGCTCGGTTTAACTAAACTTTGTTTAACTTTCATTGGTGCAATGCAAACATATTTAACCAGAGATTATTTTTTAAACGTAGATTAATTAAACCTTGATCAAAATAAAATTGGTGCAAGTGGCCCTTATACCATTATTATGTTATAATTTGTGGTGAATATCTTTAAAGAATTAGCAATGCAAAGATAAATAAACATTTTAGGGAAAAACACCGGTTTTTCCTGCATTTTTTGCATGTCTAATAAAAATGTTATTCAAAACTAAACAAAACACGTTGTCGAGACGACGCAGGGTTAACGATAACATTGTCACACGGTCGATACGGCTAGACGCCCTCACAGGTCAGCGCCACGACGCTTCACAGTTCAGCGTCTCCCGCTTTTGACGTTTTTCCGCTTTTTTTCCGCTTTAATACTCTTCATAGACACTACAGGACGCAGAGCCGTAACTAGAGCTGCACCTGTGGCAGGTTATCACTTTGCGCCCCCTATCCAATTTAAAAACAACTGAAATATTTTAAGTTTTTTATTAGGTTAAGTAAACAAGGAAAAAGGTAACAAAAATAAAAATGCCTCCTGATTTGACATTATTAATAAAATATAAACCAAAAACAAACTATCAAGTTCTTCATAACTAAAAGTAGTAGGTACATTCTTTAGTTTTTGGCGCCCCTCTGAAGTGTTGCGCCCGTGGCAAATGCCACGCCCTAGTTACGGCTCTGCCAGGACGTCCAAAATTTAAATTTTTAACAAAAAACACACATAACCTCAAATTGACAAACTAATTTTAAGATAATTTATGCGTTTTTTTGATGTCTAGGTTAGGTCGTAGGAAAACTAGTATACGCACCTCGACGCAAACCATGTCAATGCGCTAAAAAAAAGGTGCGCGTAGTCGGTGCGTAGTATACTACTAATAATGATAATTATAACCCCTAAAGTTTTTTTTCTTTAATCCCACAAACAAAAAACTTATGGCGTTAAATGAAAAAAAAAAAGAGGGAAAAATCCGACCGATCTAAAATTTTCCGGAAAAAATATATTTTTTAAAAAATATTAATCGTGTCAATTAAAAAAAAAAGTTAAGGGGCTCTTAAAAAAAATAATGGTTAAATTGCGAAGGGTACATTTTTGAATGCGAATCATTACACCACTTCACGGCTTGTTTTTCGATATTTTTTTTTTGTTGCTTTTTTCCGGTGTAAGGGGTCCCCTGCGTACTTGCCTGTTTATGTAGCTTTGCATGCGACCACTTAGTGTTTTTTTAACTAATTAAAATTGGATGAATTAATAATTAAATTAAAAATACCCATGATAACAAAACAATGATTTTCCATTAATTTTTACAAAAAAAGAAAAAGAAAACACCATATTTTTAAGATAGAAAATAGAAAATGGAAAGAAAAGAACCTCAATCTTTAATTTGTAACTTACAAGTTTTTCTTTTTTTAACTCAATAAAAAGCCTTTTTTATTAACAAGACTTTACCGTTTTTAAATTTATTACGATAGTCCAAAGTCCAAACGAAAATGAAACAAAAATAATAATAATAATAATAATAATCTGGCATTTTGTTGGTTAAACCAAGGTTTTGTCATTTATTTTTCAAATACTATCCTCGTAAAATTTTAAAATTAATTACTCAAGGTAAAATTTAGGTAAATATTTCAACAAAACCATTTATCAGGCACACGTTATCTAGCTACCTAATTTATAAACATCCATTACTGAAAACAATCACGCATCAAGTATTGCTGCAATCGACTTCCTCGAAAAAACAAAACAAAATTCGCGGCTGGCCTGACGTGATTTACCGGATAAAACCGTGAAAAACAAACACGTCATGAAGTTGTCCACGAAATGCATCGCATTTTATAAAATTCTCTTCATGGAAATTTTGTGTGTTTTATAATGAAGTCATTACGACACCCAGTTGGAGTCCATAATGAGATTCACTAAAGCACTGAATCATAGGAACATTTTTGTTTGTTACTTTTTTAACAGGACATAAACAGTTGGAAATTGACAACCTTGAGGATTGGTTGAATGGCCTCAGCAGCTAAGACCACTAATTGGAGGAGGAAAAATAGAAAACCAAGTAGAAAAAGGAAAAAGAAAAAGTAGAAGATAAAAAGAACAAGAAACAAAAAATAAACCGTCACTTTGACTTATGGTGCCAACCTCAAATAATCCTTATATCTGATTTTTTTTCAGTTAAAAAAATGTACAAACAGGGTAATTGTCAATTTAATATGGATGATGCTAAGTTAAAAAAAAATACAAATTTAATTCTTATTCTTCAGTAAAATTTAAAGTAAAAAATAATCTGTCGATTACGAAGAGTATGAACAAAACAATTGAAACGCGCGTGTCTATAGCTCCGCAGCCTTCGCGTATCACTTTCACTTGTTTCTTAAGTCCGGCAACGCGGCAAAAGCATCTTCGAAGAGGTCGCACGTTTTGCGACCTAAATTTTACGATTGTAGGAGGTAACACTCTAGATTTTACATAATTCTTGATTATATAATTTATTTTGGGTTTTGTTTTTATTATGGCTTTATATTTGGCAACGTTGCTTGACATAGAAACGATTAAATACGATTGATTATATATTTATGTGATTAATTGGACGCCAATTTGTATTGTATTTTAATATTTATTACACAGGGTGGTTCAGAAATGTTGTACAAAATAATTTTGGAGCATATTTATGATTAACCCGGTATATTACAACTAAATGACTTTTAGAAGACCCAAAAAAATGATATTTTGCACGGTTTTCATTAAAATTAAATCAAATATCAAATTTGCAAAATAGCTCTTAAGTCTCGAACGCTTTAAATACCTAAAATTTTGTAAACCTTATTGTCGCTGAGTTTTGTGCCAAACTTAACAGTTTCTTTAACGATTAAAATAGTTAACGTGGTTGTTTTATTAAATTTGCCCATCTATAGGGTGTAAAAATATGAAAATAAATGCAATTAAGAGGAAGAAGAAGACAAAGAAGAATAGGAAAAAATAGAAGAGTGAGAAGAAAAGTAAGAGGAATATATATATTAAAGATCATAACCTAGTTTCCGAAAAAAAATCTAAAATTGAACAGGAACTACTTATTCGGTCCCAAAACGTGTTAAAAGTGTAATTCGATAATTTTTATCCTGCTAATTTTATTTTCCAAATTTTAATAGCGGATCTAAATTTAAATTTTATAATTGGATTTATGCAATAAAAAAAACCGTATAGATATCCTTGCCAAATTTTTATTTTGATGGCAAATATTTTAAAAGTCAGTATTTTTTGCACGTAGAGAGAGCTCCAAATTGCGATATTCTATGGGTAGTAGTATACAGCCTGTTCCAGAACTCGCGTACCGAAATTTAAGAGGTGATTCTACATCCAAAAATATGAAAAAAAGTTTCTATAAAGGTTGGTCCGGAAATGAGCCCTAAGGGAGCTACGGCCCTTCGAAGATGACGTATTGAATGGGGAACAAAAAAAAAGCACCAATAAAATTTTAATGCTGCAGGGTGATTCTTCATTTAAAACTGAGCAAAAAAGTATTATACACCAAAACACCTAAATTTAATATTAAAGGAGTAATAGCCTTTTAAAAAGTAACGTTTTTGGTGGCACAAAATGTTACTTCCTCTTAATTGCATTTTTTTTTTGATAACGGTTGCTCCTACAGTGTTACACTATATGATATTTTATATGTATTTTTACTCTAGAAATCTATATTTTTTACAACAAATCCAAAAAACATACACATAGAAAAGTTTGGGGCAAAAATGTTTTAAGCCTCATATATTTTGTCCGTCTGGGCACGCCTCTGGATAAATTAAAAAAATAAATTAACATAAACTTATTGCCCTTATTAATACTAGTATACATGCAAAAGCTCGCCGCTCCAGCTTAAACGGTACCCGAGTTATTAATTAAAAACCTTATTTTTATTACAATTTTAAAGGGCCCTAGATCCCTTAGGGCTCATTTCCGGACCAACCTTTATAGGAACTTTTTTTATATTTTTGGATCTAGAATCACCTCTTAAATTTTGGCATGCCATTTATGGATCACCCTGTATTACGCACCGAGTACGTGAACCTAGCTTTTAGTGCACTCGATGCGCACTGAAACGGTTTGCGTCGAGGTGCGTATACCATTTTTCCTACGACCCAACACCTAAATATCAAAAAAAACGCAAAAATTATCTTAAAATTAGTTTGTCAATTTGAGGCTAGGGAACGTTCAAGTATTACGTAACGCAAATTTTGATCATTTTGGACCTTCCCAACCGTTGTTATAGGCAACGGGTTGGAAATAGGCACCAACTACTAACTGGTTCGTAGGAAAATAAGATTTCTCGGGAGTAATTTTTGGAATTTGTAGCATATGATATGATTATATGTATATATTTTTTTCAAACAACTTTTAATTTTTTTTTTCGAAATTTTATCCGAAAAATTATTTTTTTGAAGAGATCATTGATTTTTGTTTTTCTTTAGTTATAATATTCATTTTCTCGACATCCTGTATTACAACGCATGTAAATACAGTCGATATGATTAAGGCTTGTAAAAAATAGCAGGCCGTGACGACCCCTCTGTTCTTTTGTTTCCCAACCCGTCTTGGGAACTAGATTTCGAAGTGTAATTAAAAACAAAAGGATTTCCTCCAAGATTGAGACACGGATATGGGCCGGACTTGACATGGGGTTACTGTAATTAGCATACAATTATTTTACAGGTGAATTATTTAATGCCGAGGTAAATAATAAAACTGTTAGATTCTCAGCAAAAAAAAATTAGTATTTAAAATCAAGTCCTAGGACTTTTAGCCTATTTTTTTCATTTCTCTAAAATTACTGCATCTTACATGCTTTCATAATTGTGAGCAGTATTTTATTCTAGACCTCCTATGTTTCTTCGTTCAGTTTGCCCTCCTAGCCTTTTCCATACAACCTATTTCTCCAATGCTCTAGTTTGTAACTCTATCTGACAACTGTGGCCCCACATTTCTAAGGACTCTTTTTTTTCCTATCCCTTCTTAACTCAGAAAATTTTCAAAAATCTGGGGGCCTCAGGGACCTTTCTGTATTAGTTTGTTATTCACGAAAAGGTACATATTTAAAACCCAGTGTCTAGTAATAATTTTTGATAGTTTAAAGCTTAAATTACTATTTGTTTTGTAAAAATATACAGGCTGATTCAGAATTGGTGAATCAAACGAAAATGGTAGATTCCCCGTGTGAAAATAAGACAAAAAGTTCCTATAAAGGTTAGTCCGGAAATGTGCCCTAAGGGAGCTGCGGCCCTTCGACTATTTGTTTTGTAAAAATATACAGGCTGATTCAGAATTGGTGAATCAAACGAAAATGGTAGATTCCCCGTGTGAAAATAAGACAAAAAGTTCCTATAAAGGTTAGTCCGGAAATGTGCCCTAAGGGAGCTGCGCCCCTTCGAAGATGGGCATATTAAATACTACTTTTGACGTGCACCCTTAGGAGGGTCGTAGCCCTCTTCCGGACCAACCTTTATAGGAACTTTTTTTCATATTTTCGCATGGGGAATCTACCATTTTCGTTTGATTCACCAATTCTGAATCTGCCTGTATAACAAAAAAAAAATAATAGGTTTGTTTTTTACAAAAATATGAAATTATGCATTTTTGAATTTGAAAAATATGAAATTTTGATTTGTTGTTGACGAATTTGTGTTATTTTGGCTAGACAAGGTCATATGACCAAAAATTTTGAATTAATTATATATATATTCAATTGTTTTCGTCGTTAATAAACGTCGGCAGAGTTTCCGGGTATTTTTCGGCCACGCCCACTACCTTCCTTTGTCTTCCTCGCCTACTACTCCGACTTTTATTATACTTATGTATACAAAAAAAATTCGAGCTTGAAATTTTCTTTTTTTTTAACAGCTAAGAACAGGAAAAATTGTGGTATTAGTTAAAAAAAATAAATACAAAAATAAAAATATGTGTTTTCAATAAATTAAATGAATTTTCTATTTTCCGGGTAATTCAGTTATTTATGACCTCAAAAACATGCTTTTGTTTTAAAAGTGTCTTTGATCCTTATTTTTACCGGACTACAGCATTGCGGAAGGAGGGTTATGTTTTCAACGTGCTTCTATGCATGTATTGTTCCTCTGTACAGCCTAAACTACTCGGCCGATTTTTAAGACAAAATCAAAGAAATCTATAGTTTTTTTTATGAATTTGGTATTATATCATATAATTTAAAAATGACATTTGATTCGCCCTCGTTTCTGCTTGAAATGAAATTTAAAGTTTCGGAAATATTGATCGTTATCATCAGGAAATTAACTGAAAATCGGAGATATTTATAGATTTTTATAACAAATTCGATATCATATACATTTAAAAATTACTTTTGATTTACCATCGTTTCGGCTTTTTATTTTCTTTATTAGGCATTATAAAAAGCACGTGTATTTATTTGTAGTCGGGTTTTTTTGGCACCTCTGCTGGTTAACTGTTATAGAATAGTAAACAAGAATATAGTATCCCTGGATAATTATAGGCTGAAAATAGTTTAAAAATAGTAATTTTTAATGACTCATTGAAATAATTTTTGATTTCCGAAAACAAATTTATAAGAAAAATAAATTTCGTAACTCAAGAATAGTTTCAGCTAAACCTAAGGTTCTATATTGACTTATTTCGTTCGAATAACTGGTCATATCATGACATAAAAAATAACCACGTGGGAAAAAAAAATTCTCATATGGGAACGTTCAAGTATTACGTAACGCAAATTTTGATCATTTTGGACTTTTTACCATTAACATGGGCTCTGATGCAACGTAATTTAGGGATGGCCCCTAAGTTTTAGTTTGATTCATTTAAAAAAATAAATTTCTAAATAAAAGGACCATTATAGTTTTTTATGTGTCATAATGAGTTAGTTTCAGGTAAAAAAAAGGTTAAAATTATGTGGTACTTAACCCTTTTTTTAAACACCTGTTTAAAAAGAATTAATTATTTATTTATTCTGTCAAGATTTTTATAGAAAAAAATAGACAAACATTTTTTAAACTGACCCACAAATAATATGTTTTTCAATTTTAAAAATAAAAATAGAAAATTACGGAATACATTAAAAAACTATTAAATATGAATAACAAAAATATGTTATTTATGTACTTTTGATATCTGGCCAAAGGGTTTCCGGAAATGGGACTAAATATACGATAAAAAAGTAGGTAATTAAAAAAGATATACTTCTTATCTCGAGTAGAAATTATTTAAAGTAAATTCTATACAATGTGTCTCTCAAAGAACTTTTACCTCAAGAAGGAACATGATGAAATCTACCCTATGCTTTGTTTGAAGCGTGAACCAACTACGGTGGGGGGCTGGTGGGGAGTGACTATTGTTTACACTTAGTACGCGTAAAGAGAGAGAAAGAATCTGTAAACTCACAGTCTAATGTCGTAAAATGACTGTCAGGGGTACAGTGTTGCCGATTGGAAACTTATACTTTGGATATTTTATTGTAAATTTTAAGAAACATTAGTTCTGTATAAGTTTTATATGAACTAGTAGTTTAATTTTAATAGATTTAAATATACTATATTATTAAACATAATTATAGTATACATAATAATGTTTTTTACATTTTTAATTTAAGTATAATGATTTGAATTCATGATAAGGCGGAAACTACGCAACATCGCTACTAGGTAGCCTGAAAGTCGACTAGCGACATCTACATTTTACACCACAAAGCTGATCGCGTTTCTGTTAGTAAATAAACAAACAAAAAGATGACACCTTCATAAACATTGGTCTGAAATTACTTCTTGAGGTAAAAGTTCTTTGGTGTCTCTAAAGTCCGCCCCACTTCAACATCATATGAATGGCTTAATTTGTCAACTTGAAATTTGGAACACATAAATAACATAAGCCAAATAATTTTTTGGTATATATTTGATACGTTTAGGGGTACAATGAAGGCAGGGGGCAAAAGGGGATTTTTTTTAAAGGAAGGGTTGGTCGTATGTTACATCGTTTCGAAGCTTATTAAATTCTCTCTTTGACCATATTATTTTAGTTTATTCGAGGGGTAAACCGCTGGCAAAATTTTGTACACCTTTAGGAGGAAATCTTCAAAGATTTCCTCGTAACCTTCAAAGATTTCCTCCAATTTGTACACCTAGCTACAAGTTTGCTTATAACTTTTATTCTCCGATGTATAATTTGGCTGAAAAATCGAACAAACCATTTCACCTCTAACAGCTATTTTTGAATACAACTCGATTGTTAATATAATAAAAAAATTATCCTTACAAAAATTGTTAAAAATTAGCTCCTTAAGAAAATTGGTAATATGCATTTTTGTCGTAAGATGCTTATTCAGCGAGATAACTGCACTAACACCAAAAATTAAAGATAGCGGACACCCCTTACGCAAATCACCCAGTGAAAAACTAACAGGAGTGTTCTGTTACCATCCACTACTACCCTTTAAAAAATCAGCCCGTGTACATTTATTGCAATTTAGATTTATTATTTTACTATAATAGAAAATAGAAAAAAAATGTCTAAATCTCCCGATGTTATGATCTGAATATTTTATATGTTGTTAAAATTTTAAAATAATATTTCTTTAATATTGCGCTATGATACAATCTGGCTTCACGAGATTCGGTTTCGGAAGAGTTCGGTGTGTCCTACATTTGATCGGACCCCTCCTCGGTAATTCTTGTCGGTATAACTTAAAAGTTGTCTAGTAGTCCAAATTGTTTATACAAAATTGAATTTATGGTTAAAATGATCGTTTCATATGTCAGAAATAGCAATTAGTTTGCAAATTGATGAGACTGAAACTCTTTTGTCGGGGTAATTAAATATGCGCGGTATCTTTGTAGATATTTTGCGCTAATAGCATTGTCAAATAAATTTAACTAGTGACCTTCTTATTAGCTATATAAACTCATGAAAATATTCATTTTTATCCAGTTTTAGTTAGACTGCCTCCACGCCAGTTTCAAAAGTGAAAATGTAGTTTCTGTGAGAATTAATTTTGAGATTTATTCTTGAATTAAAAATAGTTTTTAAACTTAGAAAAATTTTGAGACTTGTATTATCCGACATGAAAATAATTGGAAACTTATAAATACTGTTAGTATGAACACTGATAGAAATTTTGACGAATATTAATTAACTTTGAAAAATATTTTGTAAAATAATTTAAATGACTTATACGAACCAGTTTTAATATACACTAAGAAAAATGTGGACAATAAATTGGGATTTGAAAACGATTGCGAATAGTTGGGATTTCAAACATAGAATGTTTTAAGTTAGTAGTATTTAATGGAAAACTAATATATAATGGAAATTAGAATTTAAGGGCTTTGAATAGAAATAGGACTTAGAAGTAAGAATTGATCTTTCATGATCTCGAAGAATTTATTCACATTTATTTAATATATTATTCTTAAGTTAAGAAGAATTTGTTTTATGTTTCCTAAGCGCCGTCTCCTAGAATACCCGCTCCCGAATAAAGTGATAAGTGGTTAAGTATATTCTCCGCTCGGGTATACTTTAAATACGATGGAAGATTGTATGGCCAACCTAACTGAGTAAGTTATAATAAAAGTTATAATTAACTGCTGGGCTATAACCGAATTATATACCACATCACTAAATTAGTGATAGAATTCGACATCACTACATTAGTAGAAAAATGTTTAATAGTAAAAAACCACTTCACTACACCGATTTCATTTGACTAAAATTTAGGAATGTTGTTTTCCCATAAATAGAGGTACTTAAGACCAGAAACAAGTCGTAAAACGCATATTTAACGATGTTACCACCCTCAAAGCAATCCACCCTAAAAACTAAACTTAAAGATTAACTGTAAAACCAACAAATCGGTACTCAGAATAAGATATTTGTACTTTTTATGACCAACATTTCCTCAGGGGATCCGAAACAAGGGTTAAATACAGTTAAAATGTTAAAATTAAAACGGATTTTTCATGGTTTGAAACGTAAATATTTTTAGCTACTTAATTATATGGTAAATAAATCTTTTGGAGAACAGATGTTAGCCCAGAAGGTGTTGTATAGTATTTCTTCAGGTTAAAATATTTTATAGGTCAGATGTTAATCTGAAAATATAATAGTTAGATATAAAAAAGGTTAATTAATTTAATTTTAATTAAATATTAAATTAACTAGGAAATTTAATTTTCATCCAAGTAATAAATGCTTTTTTACCCGAGGGGTAGCTTTTTTGCAGGTTAAAATGTTGGGAAATTTTTAGTATATATGAACTCCAAAGGAACTCTGAGGAACTCTTTGCAAAAAGGAACCCTTTTGTACAAATTTCAGACGCGGTCAGCCCCTCGATAACTTTGACAATAACCTAATAATGCTTTGAGATAAAGACTTCAAAGGATCGTTTCTCATCAAAGTTATTACCTGGACTTAGTTTTTGAAATTTCTTTTGATTTTTTTCTTCTAAAAATGTACTAAACATATGTTGCTAGCAGGAGGATTTCTAAAAATTTTTTTCCCCGTGTATTTTACCATATCATATTAGGATTGTGCGTATAGCACGGAACCTAAAGCCTTCTTGATGCGGAACGGACGCGTATCGATTGCGTAAGGGCACGTCCTTGACCCAGACGTCGGCAGCGTCGTCGTCGAGTAGGCTTTGCCAGGAATTTATTAGGTTAGGTTTCTCTCTTTCTACATAAAATATCGACTTACATAGCGGCGTAACAGGTAACCTAATCGTCCTTTGGAAAGTACAACAGGATTCATTACTTAACTGAAAATATGGTTTATATTATTCTAATTGTATATTTATAATTAAACAAAAATCTTGAAAAGTTATTTTTTTTAATTTTTAAAATAGTATACAGAGCGGTCCAAAAGTCACCCGCCCCCTCTTAACTTTTGAACCAGTTGAGATATCGACTTCAAATTTGGAACTGTTAAATAAGACAACTTAAGCTATCTTTTAGCATATATTTAATACTTTCAGCTCTTAAAATGTGGACAGGGGGGCATGGGGGTACATTTTTTTAAATGGAATGGGGGGTCGTGTAATACATCATTTAAAAAAGTCCAAGCCAAAATATGAAACCTCTACAGCCTTTAATAACGCGAGAAACGGTATATGAGGTGTATGAATGTTGGTACAATTTGCGTTAAGTAATACTTAACCAGTCCCTTTTCTCTCGCAACCGTAAATGTAACTTTAAACGTAGCGAACTGAATTTAAACAACGATAATTCTTGACGTTGATCCCTGAAGGCTTAAATATTTTTTCTTGTGTAACCATATTGTCTATAAAATGTATAAAATTTGTAATTTCCTTCTTGCAAAAGGTTTAGAATTACTAGGAAATGATTTGCGAAAAAAATATGTACCGTATTATTAATAACGTCCTACTTTTCTAAAAAAAACGGTACCTTTAGAAAAAAAAAACCTTTTATTTGGGTGCCGAAACCTGCAAAACAAATATAACACCCTCTTAAGTAATTTGAAATTCTAATAAACCTACAGATAACATCAGGTAGAAATAATATTTATTTAAATTACTGACTTATTTAAAAAGGAACAAATTAAATAAAAGGAAAATAAAGTTTAGTGCCTTATAGACGGCAAACTATTAAAATCTATAAAGAAATTGCACTGCTCTACTACAGAATTTTCACAAATTTTCATTTATAATTTGATTTGCCGTGTCGTTACTAGGTGCTGGCTTCGAGACAAATTTTGTGTCCGCCTGTGTATCTAGATATAGATAACTCTTATCAGATTACAGGTCTGCCAACATCTAATGTGTAGTACTTTTGTGCAAACATTAGATGGCGCCACCAATTTGTACGCTCTCAATACAGTTATACTTATTTTTGATAGGTATTTAAAGTTTTCAACAGTCAGTGCGAAAGCCACCATACCAATATATGCTCACTGATGATCGCAAAAAAGCGTGAAATAGCAGCTATATGACATTTTGGTAGGGATTTTCTCATTGATTGTGAAAATTCTGTAGTAGAGCAGTGCAATTTCTTTATAGATTAAATAAAACATTTTAGTTTTTTTAAAAATAAATGCTAATTGATTTTTGTTTTTTTTTACACAAGGAACAAAAAAATTAAATTGCCGGTAAAATATATTTTGTCGCTGAATCCAAATTTAAATATTTACAAAACAAACTAATCTAAGAAGACCGAAAAAACTTCGGCGATAGTAGACGTTTTTGCCAATTTTAACCCTACTCATGCCGAAAACCTGACGCAATGTTGATGAATTCAGTTTCAGAAACCCAATATGTATAAAAAAGTATTTAGCCCCGTTTATGTCAAAAAAATTGTTCAAATCAGATTCAGCCAGTCAAAATCTATAAAAAACTAATTATTACTTTTTAAAACAATTATGGAACAAGCCTCAAAACAAGCCTAGTAAAGAAATTTTTTTTACGTACTAGTTGTTCCTTTTTGAATGAAGCATTCCAACTATCCCTTAACTACCTGTCGAACTACGGTATTTTTTATAACCTATCTAACGGTACATCAAATAGAAAATAGGTCAAACAGATTTTTTTACCATATACCCAGTATAATGGACCCGATTTAATATAAAAAACAACCATCATATCAAATTATTTCATGTATGGTAAAGGTATTATTAATAGAAATTATCTAAAAGGCTTCTTATTGGAAGACATTTTTATTTTTGCTTCGAATTTATTTTAGTTTAGTTTAGGTAAGGGAACGTTCAAGTATTACGTAACGCAAATTTTGATTATTTGGACCTGTAACGTTATTTTCCTATACCATTAAAATGGGCGTAACACTCCAAAAAAAATGAGATCTAATACACAATAAAATTAGGAATCTTTTGATTCAAAAACAGGTCTAAAATTAAAAAAGTTATGATTGATTTACTAAAATTGGCTTTATTAAGGTTTAAAAACTTTTAAGGCTTCTTTTCTCTATTTTTATTATAGCTTATTTTTGTTTTATCCCCGGCAAAATTACTAAATTTTAATCATTTTTTTCATCGACTTTAATTCTCTTTTTTGCATTTAGGTTAAAAGTTTTATTAATAATAATCAAATAATAATAATTATTATTAATATTATATAATGTAAGTCCTATATAAAATATAGTATAAATTTTACAACAAATATTTATAAATTAGCATTATGTATAAATGATTTTGTGCATTACAAACATCAATTTGTATTCAACATATGTTAAAAAAAATTGCATACAACCTATCGTTGAGTGAAATGAGGTTAAGGTTGTTTTATTTATGTGCTTGGCGTTTTAAAAAGGAAAAAATGACGAGTTAACATGATTTTGTAATAAAATTATGACATTTTGGATTTTAAACAGCGAAATCCGCTGAGCGAATAGATACACTGAAAGAAATATTCAACAAACGGGCTTTGAATTTTAGCACGGATGGAGTTGAAATAGTTTTTTTTTTAAATTATTTGCGTGCTTAGGTTTAAACACTAATAAAAATATTTTAAATTACCATTTTTATCCCAGACATGGTTAATTTTACCTCGTAAAAATGTTCTGTGTGTATTGTTAAAATGTGGGCAAAGAAAATTTCTAAAACGCTTATTATTGCCTCTAAATTTTTGAATCCAGGGGTTGCAGACCTGTTCCCTTTTTGTATGACCCAACAAACTAATAACTCTTCTCTCTAGAATAGGCATTTCATTCGTAAAAACTGACAAAAACGTCGGCAACATAAACATTCGTCTGTCTTACTCGCACATCTTTGTTCTAACAGAGACAACAATACCAGTTACTGGTAATTGTTATTGTTCAGACCTGAATATACCTACTATTTGTTTACAAACAAACGGAGATGTTGGCGATACTTTATTTTAACGGTATGCGTATTCTAGAAGAAGAGTTATTAGTCCGTTTGGTATGACCCTTAAACAAGGACAAACAAAAAGCGAGCTATATAAGATCACGTGACTATGTTTAGGCTAATGATTTGACGATGATGATATAATAAATGTAATTACAGTTAATAAATAAAAAAGCAATCAATTAAAATAATCAATAACCTGATGAATAAATAATAAATGTAAATTTAACTCAATCTAATATTTGTTTATAAATATATTATGAATTTATAGTTTTGTTGAGGAAGGTCAATGTCAAACAGTTGTTTATTAAGCGAAAGATGACTTAAGGTGAAGTTACATATGATTAAACTTTAGAATTCTAGAAATTAACACTTTTCCGAAGATAAGATAAGGCTGGTTTCTACATAATTTACTAAATTAAGATCTTAACCAACGAACTAATAACTCTTCTTTCTAGAATACGCATACCGTTAAAATAAAGTATCGCCAACATCTCGGTTTGTTTGTAAACAAATAGTAGGTATATTCAGGCCTGAACAATAACAATTACCAGTAACTGGTATTGTTGTCTCTGTTAGAACAAAACTGTGCGAGTAAGACAGACCAATGTATATGTTGGCTACGTTTTTGTCAGTTTTTACGAATGAAATGCCTATTCTAGAGAGAAGAGTTATTAGTTCGATGATTTTAACCAATGAAATGACAAAGATAACAAATCAATTTGAAATTTTATTGCCGAACTTTTGGCTTTGGCATTCATTTACGGGGGACTTGCAAAATTTACAATTTAAAAAAATATATTATTATACCGGGTGTTTTTTTTTTGACCTGAACTTTCAAATATCTCGAAGACTATCCAAATATCACACAAAAGTTATTTATTTTAATGGGGAAAACAAAATGGCGTATTTATTTTTTACGGATATTTACGTTTTCAAGGTCATTTTAAGGTCAACTTTGTTTTTTCACTATTATTTAAAATCTTTTGTAAAAAACTTTTTGATCGGACTTTTAGTTGTAGAGATAACAGCCAAACAAAATTAAAAAAATTGGATCTCCGGCTGACTCGACTAGTTAATTCCTATGTATTGTGAGCTGCTGAATCCGAATCTAAGGTCCAAAATGATCAAAATTAGCGTTACGTAATACTTGAACGTTCCCTAAGAGCTGGTGACCATTTTTATTTCATTATTTGCTACCAGCTGTATTTTATATACGTCTTAAACTACATTTAAATTAATTTACTTGCAAATCGCCAGGTCCCGGATCGGGTTCCTTTGGATGCTAGAAGCCTCCAAAAGTGGTTAAATGGAGTCCCCGAAAAATATATTTTTAACTCTATTTTCACAGTTTTACACAATTATTTAGTAGGCTCAGGGTTAAAAAAATATTTATCTGACATATGTCAACACTAAAAAGTCTTGAAAAAAATTTAAAAATTAATTTTTATTAAAAATATTTACTAAAAAACATAAATTATAAGAAAAAAAAAATGACGCTAAAAAAAATTTACAGTGTTAAAATTAGATTGCACCTGAAACATTTTTTCAGGAACTTGAAATAACATTTTCAGGGTCATTTCATGAAATGCACACCGACATTTTTACATTACATAAAAACGTTTTTTTTTAGATTATTTTTAAGTACAGCATACCCACTAAGCATAACACGTTTTTATAAAAAAGTATTGGCAGCACAATAAGAAATTATTTATTTTTGAGACAAATAATATTAAAATTTCGGATTTATACAAAAGTTTATTGATGACGCTGAAGTTTGCAACGTTTTTTTGCATCGAAAATTCAAATAGTATATTAAAGCACTTATTCTATAACACGTTTTTAGAGCACTGGTACTTTAGAAAACTCGCCGCAAGCGGATTGTTTTCTAAACTTGTACTCGTGCGCTAAAAACGTATTTTATGAAACTAGTACTTTAAAATACTATTTGAAATTTCGTTGCAAAAATACGTTGCAAACTTCAGCTTCATAGTAATTTATTATAATGGTTATCGTGTTGACAATATGGCATTTTTGAATTTTTCATATAAAAGCCTTTATCCACAAACAACTGAGAATAGAATTATTCTAGTAATAATCACGTCACGTATCTGAATTTCCGTCATATCTCCCTTGTGCCTGTGCTGATTTAATTTTTGGTTAACGCCTTTCCCCCTGATTGCTCAAAAATTTTCAGAAATAATTTTAATTTTTAGGGTGTCTATAAAAATACTAGTAAGTATGTATTACACATTCACTTAATGCATTTTTTGAGCCCGAAATTGAGGCCAAAATTTAGTTGCCAAAATTTAACATGGTATTGCATATTTTATGTATGATACGTTGGTATATATTTTATTCTCTATCGTTAAAACCACACATTTAGTCATTTTTTAAAAATATAATATACACTGGTCGGTAGGCATTTTTTTTTTATTTTTAAAAGTATATAAACATTTGAAACTATGTTTTACTAACAGGTCTGTCAACACTGTTTTTGCAAGGTGAATTCCTTGAAAGATAAATCAGACATTTTTTTTTTATTATTTTTTTTTTTTTGTTAAAAAATGGTTTTTTTAATAAATTTTGTTTTTTTTTTAAATATTCTATTTCTTTATTTCGTCTTCCAATAACAGCGTCGAAATGAACGTCCAGTTAGTAAAATATAGTTTAAAGTAACTATTTACTTCAAAAATTGGTTTATAAAATTCTAATTTTTGTGAGCCCCTTATGTAACAATAAATAATAAGTAGCTAAAACTCGAATGAAAAAAAAAAAAAAACTGCGGAAATTCGCCATTTAAGAGCAACATTTCGATCTTTAATTTGGCCCTTTTTAAATTTATTAGATATGTTAAAATAAATAAATAAACATTTAATTAATAATGGTCGGGAAAAAGTAGTTAAAATATTCTGCCGCGGCGTGCTGGGCGTGGTAAAAATCAACGTGACTATTTCGCAAATCTAAATTAACCTACCAGAAGAGGCAAAAACCTCGGCTAAAACTAAAGAAACGAAATTGGTAATTCCTGCTGTTTCATTTTAGCAACCAAATATTTTGATAATAGTTATTTATGGTACTAGAGGATAAAGTAAGATATTGCCCATGAGAAAATTAACCTGCGAGGCGTCAGCCAAGCAGATTAATTTTCGAGAGGGCAATATCGGTTTACCCATGGGTGCCATACAAGGTTTTATCCAATAAATAGCTTAGGAATTCATATTTTTATTAAAAATTTTAATGACATTCACAAGAAAATAATTTGCCAAGTGACAGTTGAGTGGGTAAAATAAATAATTATCCACTCAATAAAGTAAAAGCCACGCGGGGGTTATTATTGAGTTTATCTATTTAAAATAAAGCTGGTAATTGTCTTATTATCTGTATGTATTGGATAAATTAAATTTAATACAATTGGGCCCTGTTATGCAAAAAGCAACTAACTCATTTAACATATTGTGGGTTAGATGTAGGAATGTGGACATTTCTAGATCAGTATACGATATTATACGTTTTATTACGTTTTATTTTTTTTTTAATTTGTGGGTTGGTTGCTTTTTGTATAACATGGTCTCTTTTTTTTAATTAATTTATTTTTTTTTCGAGCTTTTTAAGCTTTTTGTTTTTTTTTTGCAACATTCTATTCTAAATTTCATTAAAATTTTCATAAAATAGATATTATTCAACGAACAAAAATTCAAAATCAAAATTAATCAACTCTTGAAAACATATTTTGCAAAACATTCCTGAAATTCTTCCTGAAAATGTTATTTAACTAAATATATAACTTGTCCGACTCTATAGTATTTTTGTAGAATATACTTATATTACTTAAAGTAAATGTTTTCAAGAAAACTGATTCACGTAAATCACTTCCTGCTCAACAAAACCGTTATCTGTAGGTGAAAACTAGATGAAACGTTGCAAGCACCCTGTCAAAACATCGGCACTATTGTACACTAGAGTCATCTAGCAAATTTCAAACTAGGTGTTTTGTTTGATTTTAAATTCTGTATCTTTAAAACATTATATTCTAGCAAAAAACTGTATATAACATTTTTTATAGGGCTTAAAAAGAGCTTTTATTTAAAATATAATTTTTTGAAATCGGGTTATAAATATTTGAGATATGCTAAAAAAAACTTTTACTGCTCGAAAACAATGCGTTTTAGGAAAACGTTGTTTATAACATTTTTTGACCAATTTAAAATTATCTTTTATATAAGTGGTAAATTAACCAAATACAATAATAATTGCCTTAATTATAAACAAAAAACGCTAAAAATAGGAGTTTTACCCTGTTTTTACCCCCTTACCCCCAATCGTTACCCCCAAAATCTAATCAGCTCTTCGGAATACGATAAGAAACAATATGCAAAAAACCGCAAGTCGATATCTCATGTAGAAATGGAGTTTACACCCAGACAGACAGACAGACGACTCAAAATGGTCTAAAACGTCGAGAAATGTGAAAAAAAAAACGTGGTCAAAGATTTTGACTTTTCGGCGAAGATTTCAATACATCATACATAGCACTAAGTGCCGACGTAAAATATTCTTTCAGGTAACCAAATTAAGTTTTTATTCCTTGGGATTATTGTTTTTTTAATTTTCTCGACAAAAAAAAATTAAAACTATGACTTACATCTGATCATCAAACTCTTTTTGTAATTTTTTGTACAATCACCCCCGTCATCAGGAATAATCATCTTCTCATCCGTATCATCACTTTCGGTTCCTGAATCCCTTCCACCGGGACTCCTGCTTCCCTCAGGACTATTTCGTCCTGCAGGACTCCTTTTACCGCAGTTAATCCTAAGATCTAATGGTCGCTCCTCCTCAATGTTAGTACACATATAGTCCTCCTCAACTTCGTCCTTGATCCTTGGAGGAGACACGTATCCTTTTATTAAAGGAGCGTTAAATTCCATTTTGTAAGGTTTCATTAAAATCATTGTTCTTTGGTAAAACTGTCGAAATGTTTAAAAACTGTTTATTTCATAATCGAGTTTTTAGTATCACTGTCAATAAAAATAACACGTTAAATAAACACAAGTTTCACACGCGTGCACTCGATAAAATTACTCTTAGTAGCCGCAACTTAACCTTAGCAAAGTGTTTTGCCGACTGAAACTCGTATCGTGTCCCAGTGACTCAATTCTACGCGTTCGGGAGCGTTCGGTAGGGTTCGGCTGCGACGCCGTCGAAAGTGAAATGAAACGCGAGGCGTAGGCTACTTGTTTTTTTTTTCGGAGGCGCTTTTGCGCATAGTACGTAGACGAGACGCGAACTATTGAGTTAGGTTAGGAGAGATAGCGATTTCCGCGTAGGCGGCCTAGACGAGGATCTATTTGCTGGGCTAGAGACGATAAGCAAAGGCCTGGTGATGGGTCGATGGGTTTTGGCGTCGCGACGTTTAAGGCGTCTTTCTACCTTCAAATTTTAAAAATATTTTGTTTTTAAACATTTTTTTTATACAGAAAGAATAAATATATAATTGTGAAATTTTGAAGGTATGTTTATTTTTATTTAAAGAATGATTTTTTTTTAGATTTTTTGCCATAATTTTTTTTTAATAAAACATTAAAAAACGGTGGCCGCCATGATTTCGGCCGTTTGGATCGACTAAAAAAAAAAAACGGGATATTATCAGTATTGAAGTCGCTATAGCACTATTTAGAAGTTTTTTTTTTTTTGGCCAAAAAATAACAAAATGGCAGATGTTTTTCTTGAAAATTATTTATTTTTTTTTGAAAAACGTCCGCCATTTGGTGTGGACTTTAGCGACTTCAATACTGAATAATATCCCGTTTTTTGATGCTTTTTTTGGCCCATTAAAAATCATAGAATATAAATGAACACACCTACAAAATTTCACAATGATATCTTTTTTCTTTCTATACAAAAAATAATTTTTAAAAACAATAGCTATTATCCTAACAAGTACGGAAAGGGGTCCTTTTCCGCACTGGATTGCATTTGCCTGAACGACGCCTAGCGTCGAAAACTTATTGAAGATAATTGGGAAAAGCCTAATTAAAAGAAGTGTTACTTGAAGATATTTTGGAGAGCGAGCTGAATGTTAGAAGAATGATAGGCCGGCCTAGAATTGAATACTGCTCATAAATAACAAAGGATATAGGGTGCGGACATTTATGAAAATAAATGAATTGTCTAGGAATATGGTGGAACTGAGAAACGCCTCAACTCACACTCACATATATTTCAATTTGATTAATTTGATCAAAATGTTGGATACAGGTTGCTGTAAATGGAATTTAGACTTAAATTCTACAACTGATCTTTACATTTTTATCCTCTACAGTATAATTATAAATGAAATGACACAATACTCTTTTTTTACGCTTTATTCAAATGTTTTTCCAGAAAAATTCAAATGAAAATGAAAAATAACGAATGAAGCCATCTTACAGAGAGTGGGTATAAGCAAGCAAGTAGGCCGTCAGGTAAAAACTTTCATAAAAAAATTGAAGGGCATGCAACTGGGTGATGGTCTATCTTAAAAAATAAAAAATGTTTGATTAGTGATGGAACATTTTTTTGGGTGGTCAGCTTTTTTAGTCATTAACTTTAATTTTTCAAGTACGCAAAATTTGATCTTTGGCTCGGCTGTTTTTAAATTATCTTCCCGCTCCAAGTGGATCATTTAGATCTAAAGCTTCCTTAAAGTCCATGAAAATAGGTTTAAAAAAATCCTGGCATAAATATAAGATCTGATGATCAATAAATACACTCATGGGCAAATATATTGCATATCTGAATATGAATTTTTAAAAAATAACTTATAACTGCAGTTATTCTTTTCTTGTCAATTTTCTATTAAAATGAATAAGAATGGTTCACTGTAATAAATGGTTCTCAGTGAGAACTTCTCACCAAAATGATGATAGTAAAAAAGTCTTAGCAACAATTAAAATGTGTGATCCAAATTTTTGTCTAAATAATATTAAGTTGCTTCGTCTGGGAAAGTATACTGAAAATAAAGATAGGCCTATTAAAATGATTATGAACTCTTCAGCTGATGTCTTAAATATCTTACGCAATAAAAGTAAAATAAATGGTAACATAAAATTGGTAGCTGATCAAACTATTGTGCAGCGAAATTATCTTAAAAGTATCTTGAATGAACTGAATACCCTAAAAGAACAGGGAATTACTGACAAGATTCTTAAATATATTAAAGGTATACCTAAGATAGTTAGTAAAAAAAACTAGCTAGTAGTAGTACAATTACCAATGGTCTCAACGTATATTATCAAAATTGTCGAGGTTTAAGAACGAAGCTCTTAGATTTTTATAAAAATGTACAATTATGCAATTATGATGTTATTATGTTAACAGAAACAAATCTGTGTGATGGTATTGATTCCAGTGAATTGTTTGATGAAAAGTATATGGTATATAGATATGACAGAAATGTTTTAACGAGCTCAAAGGATTCTGGAGGTGGTGTCTTAATTGCTGTCTCTGCAGAGTGGCCGTCATCAAGTAACTTCAATGTTCTAAATTCTGTTGAAGAGATTTACGTCTCTGTTTTAATTAATAACCGAGAGCACATTTTTGGCTGTGTCTATATACCACCTAAATCGCCTATAACTGCATATGAAGATCATTGCTCATCGCTTGAGTATATAGCTGATACTAACCCCAATGCGACTCTTCACATATGTGGTGATTATAACATTCCTAGAAAATTCTGGTCCTTAGATGATGATGGTGGTAGTGAGAATGACTTTAGTGTAGTTGATAAACGTAAATTTGAAACTATTAGTAATTGTGCAAATTTTTTAAATTTCTATCAATTTAACGAGGTAAGAAATGTCAAATAAAATAAATTAAAAAAAAAAGAGGTTTGATGTATCATACCAATATTTTCCATTAGGACGATTTAAAAATTCATATAAATTCAAAAACCTTATTTAATAGCCTGAGTCTAACCAAAAACGTCTCCAAATAAACTAAATCGGAAAAAATTATACAATTTTGAAATCAACAAAACAAGAGATCATGACGACAACACAAGACCCTTATATCCGTATTTTGATGGAGAAATCCAGTGATCCCCATAATAACAAAAGTAAACCAAAAAATAAATATCGTCGGCTGAGAGGTTTTACCTAAACCTATTTTTTTTCAAAATCTGTATTTTTACAGAATCAAATACAAAATTTCAACTTTTCAATTAAAACATGTCCAAGTCCAATCATAATGGATAAGGGCATATCCACAGGCTCGCATAACAAAATAGTACGTAACAATGCGATGCCGTGATTGGCTGGATGTGCTGCCATGTATCTTGTAAGCCAATCACGGCATCGCATTCTTATGTTCTTATGCAAGCTTCTGGATAGGCCTTAACCCTGTAACCTGCAGGCAGGTATAACTTCGCACATTTTTTTGAAATGCAATTCTAAAATCAGAAATTAACTCGTTTAAATCAGAGATTAACTCGTTAACGAACGGTTCCACATGGTCGAGTGCGTGCATCTAGCGTGCCATGGGCTGCGTTTTGCAGAATTGAATAGAAACTAGAAATAGAGTCTCAAGTTCACTACTGCGCTTGGTTCTGCTTTGATGATTTCACGTTTCATTTTCTTTTTCCGTAAATAGACCGAATACACGGCGTGCTGGTGGTATGCTGCCGGACTTGAAAGCAACCTGCTAAAATAAACTTGAAAGGCCTTCTTGGGTGCTCTTATTTGGCGCTTTGCTCATTTTATTTTTGATAAATTATTTTATATTATTATTATTAAATAAAATTCATTTAAGTCCAAATTGATATATTTTTTAAATGCTTTTTTAGCGTTTTCACATTTATGGTGGAAATTTGTCAAATTTAGTGTTTTTGGCACATAATTTTGTATACTCAAAAGGAACAAATTAAGATTTCAAGGCTTTTATATTTTCAATACAATAAGTACAGACCATTTTTAACGATTTTTCACGATTTTTGCGTAATTTCACGTTTTTAGGGGTCTAATTGGGACCCTTTGAGAAGTTTGATCACCCTCTCATATTTTTAGGATGTTCCAGATACACCAGAATGAAAATTTTAAAACAATAAAAAATAAGGTCCACCCTAATAAGGTATACATACCATAAAAAGGCTCGTTTTGCCGCCCCTTACTGCTTATTTGGGAAGGAGCCTTCTCCTTCCTTATTTAAGACCTTGTTTAAAAACTCTCTCAATACCCCTTATGTCTGCCCCTGCACATTTTGTACTACTTAATAAAAAAATCCGAAAAAATATATAATTTATCCAATACATACAGATAATAAGACAATTACCAGCTTTATTTTAAATAGATAAACTCAATAATAACCCCCGCGTGGCTTTTACTTTATTGAGTGGATAATTATTTATTTTACCCACTCAACTGTCACTTATTAAATTATTTTCTTGTAAATGTCATTAAAATTTTTAATAAAAATATGAATTCCTAAGCTATTTATTGGATAAAACCTTGTATGGCACTCATGGGTAAACCGATATTGCCCTCTCGAAAATTAACCTGCTTGGCTGACGCCTCGCAGGTTAATTTTCTGATGGGAAATATCTTACTTTACCCACTAGTACCATAAATAACTATTTATAGGTTTATTTTAAGAACTGCAGTATTATCGTTCACTTATTATCCTTGTTGTTTTATGCACTTTTTCTTCTCGGACAAATATGGAAATTTTGCATTCGCATATTTAATAACACTAAACAACAAAATATTAACTTTCTTATTAGATTCATTTGAAATTACATTCTTTTACACGGTGTGTGGCTACCAACTTCTAGTTAAAAAAATATAACACATTTTTTTAATATTACACTTATATCGATTAGTGGAATCACTTAAGTGATTCCTAATCAGGAACAAAATTTAAAAAAAAATCTACTGGGTGTTTGGAAAAGCTACCCTGTTGAAAATGACGGGTCTGGGCGGGTATAAATGGTGCACAAACCGTACATGAGCGGATTAAATTCACCCGCTCAAGTACGGTTTGTGCACCATTTATACCCGCCCAGACCCGTCATTTTCAACAGGGTAGGTATGCTTTCATTTGTTTTACATACTTTTACCTTTAGCGTCTTTTGAATTGTCGATACCTGAAATTAACAAAAAAAAAGAAATTAGTAATAAATAAATATTTTAAATATAAAACTAAATGTTGGTTTACCAACTTATCAACACTAAACTCATTAGACCAATAAAATGAGAGATTTACTTGTCTGAGACAAGTTGTCTCGCTTAATTTCATTGACTAAATTCTTAGTTAGATTTGATGCTAAGGTAGGTACATAAGATATTAATAGTTATTTATGGTACTAGTGGGTAAAGTGAGATATTGCCCATTTTTATTTCGACTTCCTAACTTTTGCAATCAAGGGGCGCCCTCTTTTAAAAAGGAGCATATATCAAGTAATCCGTCATTTAAAAGGTTTTTTCATTTCGGTTTTAACAGTGGTTTGTTTTTGAAAATTGGATGAGCGGTTCTCGATTTGTATTTGTTTCAAATAATTATCTTGGAACAAGATATTTGACCCATATTTGACCCATATTATGAACTTTTTTATTATTTTTTATAATTTCTTGTTGTTCTTGTTCTATAAATGTATGTTATATTTTTTTCTTGTTTTATTAGAACAGAAAATAATTAAGAATAAAGTATTTTTTTTTGCCAACGTTTCGGTCTTTATTGTAAGGCCATCTTCAGGGCTTGTTAAATAAATATTGTAAAGTTATATAAAAAATATTGAGTAAAAAATATAAATTGATGACATTGAAGGAAAAAATAATTTGAAATTGAAAGATGTCAAAGAAAAAAAAAAAAAGGTAACAGGTAAAAAATAGTCTTAACATTTAGCATCCACACTGGCATAGACGTATTGTCACTGCCAATGTGTGGATGCTAAATGTTAAGACTATTTTTTACCTGTTACCTTTTTTTTTTTTTCTTTGACATCTTTCAATTTCAAATTATTTTTTCCTTCAATGTCATCAATTTATATTTTTTACTCAATATTTTTTATATAACTTTACAATATTTATTTAACAAGCCCTGAAGATGGCCTTACAATAAAGACCGAAACGTTGGCAAAAAAAAAATACTTTATTCTTAATTATTTTCTGTTCTAATAAAACAAGAAAAAAATATAACATTATTTTTTATTTCTCTTTGTGTAGGAAATAATGTCGCAATTCTGTATAGATGTGTACAAATAACAGTCGCTATAGATTTTATAACAGTAACTCAAACTACTAGCTTACATGCAGACAGGTTTATTGATTCCCCACCCTACAACTTTTTCCATTATAATGGAAAAGATTTATTTTTAATTAGTTAAGGCTAGGCGAAATTTTTTTCGACAAAAGGGTCACTTACATGCAGACTTATGGCTCAACGAAATTTGACGATTCTGAGCAATCGCGCGCATGGATAGGCCCAGTGGGGTCTTGATTTTTCAAAGTGACGAATATTGTGACGAAATAGTTATTTATGGTACTAGTGGGTAAAGTAAGATATTGCCCATGAGAAAATTAACCTGCGAGGCGTCAACCAAGCAGGTTAATTTTCGAGAGGGCAATATCGGTTTACCCATGAGTGCCAAGGTTTTATCCAATAAATAGCTTAGAAATTCATATTTTTATTAAAAATTTTAATGACATTTACAAGAAAATAATTTGACAAGTGACAGTTGAGTGGGTAAAATAAATAATTATCCACTCAATAAAGTAAAAGCCACGTGGGGGTTATTATTGAGTTTATCTATTTAAAATAAAGCTGGTCATTATCTGTATGTATTGGATAAAATTTATTTGATCCTTTTAGTTTATTATTTCGGACAACCAATGGCGTAGCGTGGGGCGGCTAAAGCGTGGGTATAAAAAGGGGAGCAAATTCGAAAGAATGTGAAAAGTTCGTAATAACTTGGGAGGCCGGAAAAATTGGGGGCCGAGAAAATTAGGCAGCACTGCGGTACGCCCCTGCACAAAATCAAAATCTGGCAGTATACGTCTAGGTATTAATTAATCCAAAAAATTTACTGCAAAAGTAGAATAGAAACTTTTTAATACTTATTTATATACCAAGGGACTAAACTGGCTGTTTTAGTCCCGCTGCATTAGTGTTTCCTGAGCGAGCGTAGCGAGCGAGGGAAACATAAATTCAAGGGACTAAAACAGCGAAGTTTAGTCCTGAGGTATAAACACTATTTTTTGCAGAAACAAACATAATTTAGGTAGGTAGATAAAATTAAAATTAAAAACCACGCGTCTAAAATCGGTTGTTTTATTTTCGTAATTTAATCAAGATGCCTATAAATTGCGAAAAGTCAGTTTCACGGCTATCGCGATTTCAATTGTTTTTTAATATTGTTGACACAAACGTCAAAAAAATGGACGAAGATGATAAATTTTAAGTTATGTATAAATTGTTATAACAATGTCATTTTTAAAGGTTTTCTTTCTTAAAATCAAATAAATTGGTTTGAATCCCAAATATATTACAAAACATCACCAAACCTAATTTTTGAACCAGCAAAGCACATAGTAAGTATAATATTTTAGTATTATCAAGGTTGCCGTGATTTTTATTCCCTTGGGAGAAAAACGGCAAGTTTAGTCCCGAAAATGAAAGCGTAAAATTAGGTTTTAGTCTTGGTCGTGCAAAAAATATTTTAAATACTATAAAATAACAGGAAATGCAAGAAAAGGAATATTTAACGACATAGGAATAACAAAGTTATTAAAATACATAAAATAATCTAGATATTCATTAACAAATAGGTAAAAAAATATACTTTATCCAATACATACAGATAATGAGACAATTACCAGCTTTATTTTAAATAGATAAACTCAATAATAACCCCCGCGTGGCTTTTACTTTATTGAGTGGATAATTATTTATTTTACCCACTCAACTGTCACTTGTCAAATTATTTTCTTGTAAATGTCATTAAAATTTTTAATAAAAATATGAATTTCTAAGCTTGTATGGCACTCATGGTTAAACCAATATTGCCCTCTCGAAAATTAACCTGCTTGGCTGACGCTGACAGGTTAATTTTCTCATGGGCTATTTACCCACTAGTACCATAAATAACTATAAATATTTTTATGAAATTAAACCCTTATTGTCACTAAAACTAGTTTTATTTTTGAAGCGGCTTTTTAGACACGACCGGCGTAAGACAAAAATATTAACCGCGCAAAATCCTGATTTTGCACCTTCTTGTAAAAAAGTTGGCGACTAAAAAAAGGTCATCACCCCTAAAAACAACCAACGACATTTTCCCTACAGGACCCTACTCCAAAACAGCTGACTAAAAAAAAGTCACATCTTCCCAAAACCGACCCAAAAAAGTACTAATTTGGACTTCATATTTTGCAAAAATTATGCATGTTTTTAGATTAGTAATAGTTGTAGTAAATATTTGTTTTAAACCAAACAAATTTTCTTCAATTATTAAAAATGCATTGTAGACTTGTAACAAAATTCAAACCTAAAAGGTACAATATTTTGATACTAGAAAACCATTATCCTTTGGTCTAAAAAGGAGTAAGTCTAGGCCATTGTTAAGGAAAAAGGGTTAAAATTACAACTTGTAATAATTATATCTTGGAATGTCCTCACACGTTTAATATATCGAACAAGTTGTAAAAATATAAAATGCTTCGCGTTTCTTAGTTTACCCTTTACAGATTTATTTTTAATATTAAATTATATTTAATACTAAAATGTGGCACCCTCAATAATGTTTATGTTTTTATTAGAACTTATTATTTTCCTTAAAATTTAAAGATAATTGTTTAGGTTTCGTTCAAATAATAAATATAAATTTATTTATTATTTTTTAAAATAAAGGGAAATTTTGCCCAGTGAATCTGGCAACGCCGCAATGTGTGAATTGCGGCTCATACGAGTTGACCGAAGTAACCTGGCAAAAGTAAGTAGTAATTAGTTCGGTACGCAGCACGTACATCGATATTAGCAATCAATATCGCCGCCGGCCATTGCTGTTTCGGTCACTCGCTATGCAAAAAGGAGATTATAGATACCACCTATGATATACAGTTCCACTTCAACACAACATTTTTCGCGTTACTGAACATAGAGACAGGGCCTATCCATCACCATTTCTGAGCTCAGACATCACCAGAAAATCTAACATCAAGGTAAGTCCAATCTCTATGTTTCACGCATTTTCTTATCTCAAATTGTCGTTTTGAGACCCCAGGGTCCAACATTAATATCATTTATTAAAAACAAAATATTTGTTTTTTTTTTTTGGTGACGCCCCCTATATATACTTTTTATTTTTAAAACCTTTTTTCTAATAGTATGAAAGCATCACCTTTTTGTGTTTAAATAGTGGGGGAAACCGCTGTGGAATTGGAGAGTAAAAATTGCAGGAAATCTTGAAGGTAATCTCTCCAGGAAATTCGAGAAACTTTACCAAACGTGTTACCTTTTTTAAGTAATTTTCAAGATTTTTCAAGGCAATCTTGAAGGAAATTCCGACATTTTTTATAGCGATTGGCATGAATATTTTTTTATAAATTTTCTTTTATTTAATGAATCTAAATAAAACGTATTTTTTTTGTCGAGTTTTATGAATTGAGTATTAATCTAATATTTTTGTGGCCTGAAAATAGCTAAGAGTTTTATAAAAAAAGGGTCAATAAAATTCCCGTCAAAAGTGACCGTTGCCCAAAGGATTACAAATTTGAATTTTTTCTTCCCTTATTTCAAGGTCAGATAGGGAGTGACCTTAAGACATTTAAAAAAGGACGTCCCTAAATTAATAGGATATAAACTGTCTAGTCTTGTACTTTTTATGGGAATTTCTAAAATGACATTGTCTTATAAACAGGGGAACCTACGAAAAATTCCCAACTATGGTCTGTTTCTTCAAGCAAGATAGTAAATTAAGAATCGCACAGTGAAAATTTTCAAAACAGATTCGAATATTGGATGTGCGAATATACTGCGTGATTTATTTTATAAAACATAACTATATTCTATACACAAGCATATACTATTCAAACCAGTTGTAAAAATATTAACTGTGCGATTTTTAATTTACTCTCTTGCTTGATGAAACAGATCATACAATAAAAAAAAGATAACTAAAAAAAGGTCATTAGGGAACGTTCAAGTATTACGTAACGCAAAATGTACCAAAATTCATACACTTCATACCCCGGTTTCTCGCGTTATTAAAGGCTGTAGAGATTTTATATTTTGGCTACCCCCCCTAAAACACCCCCTATTTGGAGGGGTAGCCAAAACATGAGATCTCCACAGCCTTTAATAACGCTAGAAACGGGGTATGAAGTGTATGAACTTTGGTACAATTTGCGTTACGTAACACTTGAACGTTCCCTTACCTATACAGAATTTGACAAATCCACCTTAAGGTGGCATTTGTACGTATTTTAAATTAAATTGCATGGTGATATGCCCACCTGTGTCGGCCATATCCCTATCAGTCTCGCAGTTGGTAACCCCAGTGTCAACGTAAATGAAAAAATTGTAAACTAAGCGCTAAAAGCAACTAAAAACAATGAAAATGTATATAATATTATATTCTTAATTATTACTTAAATAACTTAGTTGGTTGCCGACCCCGGCAGCGCAATGGCTAGCGCGTTTGTTGTTGGATCCCGGGGTTGTGGGTTCAATTCCCACATAGACCTTGGTTATAAAAAGTGTGTTTGTCTATAGTACAAATATATACAAAAATAATCCCGCAGTTACCAATGGCGTAAAAGTGTTAAACAACGCCAAAATAAAATACAAAAAAAAAAAACAGTCTGTCAGACAACGCCTGATCAGTTAAGGGTTAAAACTTCTAGCCTTGAAATTGCAAAATATTTATTTGTTAAAAATTTCTTAGCGATAGAAAATCATTAAATTTTTATTAAATTATTTAGATTTCAAAATTATCCATACATTTTTTTAAAGTTTTTTAAAATTTATAACTTTATTAAGATAACATGTTTTGCACTGATATGTTATATAAACTAATTATGTAATGCTCCGCATTTCATAGTACACTCTTCACTAGATATCAATAAAATTACATTAATTTGAACCGATGAATATTTTTAACTGTAACAAAGAAAGTTTTATTGTATCAATGATTACAATGTATTATAATAATGCAAAATTTATTTAATGGAGCTCTCTACAACTAGAATTATGAAACAAAAGACGTCTACCCTATCTCTATCTCATTTGTGCTACACTTTCCAGCCAACCAAATAAATACTGTATTTGTTTTTCATACAACAAATACAGTATTTATTTGGTTGGCCGGAAAGTGTAGCACTGAGCGGCACGAACGAAGCTAATGTGAATATGTAGAATAAGATAATCCTACTAAAATTTAGATGTCGCCAGTAATTTCTTTAATAAAAATAATATAGTTACACTTTTCGCCCGGCCAAGTAAATATTGTATTTGTTCAACAAAGAACAAATACAGAATTTGTTTGGTTGGGTGAAAGTGGGAGTGTATGTCTTCTATCCTTTTTGGGTAGAACTTTTGTCCCTGTCTAATCTAACGGGAGAAATCGCCATTAAAAAGAATAGAATAAATTTATTTATGAGGGAAATTAATTGTAAGCACGTCAGAGAAACGGACGCAATCTTTAACTGATTTCGACCCAGGAAGGTCTAAAATGTCGAGAAATGTGAAAGAAAACATGGTCAAAAATGTTGACTTATCGGCGATGATCAAGGGCGTAGATGAGGGGGCTAATAGGGGTAATTACCTCCCCCTCCCCAAGGCAGAAATATTTTTTTTGTATTGCATTAAAAATATACTTTTTTATATTACTTTCCCTTTTTTTTTAATTTTTTTAAAAGAAACTAGATGAAACGTTGCAAGCACCCTGTCAAAACATCGGCACTATTGTACACTAGAGCCATCTAGTTTGCAAATTTCAAACTAGGTGTTTTGTTTGAT
This sequence comes from Brachypterus glaber, assembly GCA_958510825.1. NCBI lineage: Eukaryota > Metazoa > Arthropoda > Insecta > Coleoptera > Kateretidae > Brachypterus > Brachypterus glaber. The sequence goes on along the minus strand of OY294047.1, from coordinate 54,291,242 downwards.
ATTAAATTCTGTATCTTTAAAACATTATATTCTAGCAAAAAACTGTATATAACATTTTTTATAGGGCTTAAAACTGCTTTTATTTAAAATATAATTTTTTGAAATCGGGTAATAAATATGTGAGATATGCTAAAAAAACCCTTTACTGCTTTAAACGCCAATATCTCGAAAACAATGCGTTTTAGGAAAACGTTGTTTATAACATTTTATGACCAATTTAAAATTATATAATTATATAAGTGCTAAATTAACCAAATACAATAATAATTACCTTAATTATAAACAAAAAACGCTAAAAATAGGAGTTTTACCCTATTTTTACCCCCTTACCCCCAATCGTTTACCCCCAAAATCTAATCAGCTCTTCGGAATACGATAAGAAACAATATGCAAAAAACCGCAAGTCGAGTTTACACCCAGACAGACAGACAGACAGATAGACGGACGCAAATTTTTTTTTACTGATTTCGACTCAGAATGGTCTAAAACGTCGAGAAATGTAAAAATAACGTGGTCAAAGATTTGGACTTTTCGGCGAAGATTTCAATACAACGGCACTCTTAGTAGCACTAAGTGCCGATGTAATATAAGATCTTGGTATTACCTCCCCCCATAGAAAAAAAAATATACGCCCTTGGCGTACATCGGCACTCTTAGTAGTACCAAATGCCGAAGTACTGTTTAACAAATTGCGTCGTATAATTCGCTAATATATTCGATAAACAAAAATCAATTATCGATTTCCTTATTACGCAAATACATGATAAATTAGTTTAAATTTTTTCGATATTAAGGTTATTTTGTAATGGGTATACATAAGTAATGCATAAGTGCCTATTCACAGGCTCGCATAAGAACATAATACATAAGAATGCGATGCCGTGATTGGCTTGATGTGCCGCCATGTATCTTGTAAACCAATCACGGCATCGCATTCTTATGTTTTATGTTCTTATGCAAGCTTCTGGATAGGCCTTTATACAATAAATTTAATTTAAATAATAATCACAAAAAAAAAAAACAAAAAAGTGCTATGGTGCAAAACAAATCTAAAAGAAATAAAAAAAATCAACAAACAAATTTTCTAAAAAAAAAATAATAAAATTATTACAATAAAACAATTTTTTTACCAATATAAAGCCAGCCAACGCAAAAAGTAATAGTTTTAACCCCTTTGACACCTCACCCACCCGCTTTTTACCAAAAATAATGCAAACCAACAACTCAGATAAGAAACATGTGGCCCAAGTCTTAATTAAAGACTTAATTCTTTAGCTCAAAGCGTTCTTGAGTCCTCGTGGTTACAATTTTATTTAAAGACAGACTGACAAACAGATCAAAAAACCCACTGATTTTTTTCCACGGAAATCAGCTTGTTTTTATAAATAAAAAGTCGATAAAGTAAAAAAAAATCCATTTATGTAATAACCAAGGATTGTCCTCGGAAAAAGTATAAATAGTAGTTTACTAACTTAGTCAACAACTACCAATATTACATAACATAACATTTTTGTTTAACCTCGTACTATTCTACTTAATTAAGCATCCCCTAAGTCCAGGACTTTATGAGCTAGTAGTAGAGGGAACCACCGGCTTTAATTGACTTTCGAACCAAATTATAGGGAGTGTCCGCTTCACTTACGCCTTCGCCAAATTTCAATTATTAATTAACTGAAAAAGGCAAATCGGCGCCGGTGAGAATCGAACTCACGCTATTTTGGGTAGTAAACTCGTCAAGTACGACGCGATGGTCCACTACACCAAACTTCCCAATACATATACGTGTACATATTTGTCTTTCAGTGTTAGAAGCTTTATTTTATGTCCGGTATATATTCAATATCTTTAATTTTGCTACAGATGATTTTCTTTAGGAACCATTTAATAAAACAAGAATTCAAAAATTTAGGGTTCCTAATCCATTCGATTAAAATTGTTTGACACCCAGATGACCGCTGTTTTATTAATAACCGGTTATTTACCTGGACCGAGTTCAAAAATCCTAACATTTCTATACCATCATATTAATGCGATGGGAACTAACTCTTTTATCATCAATTGTGAAGGACCATATCTTTAATCATGATTAATTACCTCACGGACGTTAAAAGAAGGTGATTTTGCAAATTTTTGGATGGGTCACACCGTTGGGCAATGGGTATAATAAGTAAGGATTTTTGGTTAGGAAGGGTTACTTATAAATAAAACAAGTTACATTACATTTTTTTTTCATTTCCCTATTTCAAAATCTAAAAGTAGGAAAGTCTTGTTAGTAATAAAAACTTTTCGCAAAAAAAAATGAACCGACTTCTATGTCTCTAAAATAAAAAAATAAAAAATACTTAAATCGATGCCAATTTTTATTTTAGCTCCCAAGAGTCCAACCAACCTTATTTTATTTTTTATACTAAATAAAATCTTATTTATTTATTACGTTTAGTCATACCGGGACCTTATTTAAGGCCTTATGGTGAAATCACAAAATTTATCATTTGGTATTTTAATATTACAAGTCCAGAGAATCAAGTTTAGCGGCATTTAAAAGATTTTCAGTGTGCCGTAATATTTGAGTGATCCCTTAATCAAGTTATCCGGCTTATCCGAGTTATCCGATATTTATCTAAAAATTTGGTTGGTAGTAGAACCAAATTAAGCCGGTTTTAAGTGAAATTGCGTTAAAATGATTAGATTTATCTTAATTATCCGGCTTACCCGGCATTATCCGAGTGTAAAATTCAAACGGGACCACCTCAGGAATGCCCTCTTTAAGTTGCAAAAAGTTTCATCAAATTCCGTTCATTCGTTCCAAAGTTATGCGGGAACAAACATAAAAAAACAAAGTCACACGTCGAATTGACAACCTCCTCCTTTTTGGAAGTCGGTTAAAAATGAAATATCGTTTTAGATTTTTTTACGTAAAAAAATAAAAAAATACATACAATATCATAATTTTTTTTTATTAGAATATCCTGAAGTAATTAAACTGAAGATAAATGATGTAAGTACTTAAGGAAGATTTTACTATCGCTGCAGCGATATTTTTAAGGTTATGTCAACATTTCCGATAAGAATTTATTAGATGCAATAAATACTAATTAATGAAGTGTTTTTAAACTATTCGTAGTCCTACAGTTAAAATTAAAATTTTTAAAATTCGCATTCTACACTTGTAAACAGACAAAAACTTTTAACAATTTTGGAATTGCCTTTACCTTTACTCCTAACGATATATTTGAAATTTAGTAAATTGTTTTTTTTTTAATGGAGATTTCTCCCGTTAGATTAGACAGGGACAAAAGTTCTACCCAAAAAGGATAGAATACATACATACACTCCCACTTCCACCCAACCAAACAAATTCTGTATTTGTTCTTTGTTCAACAAATACAATATTTACTTGGCCGGGCAAAAAGTGTAACTATATTAAAGAAATTACTGGCGCCATCTAGATTTTAGTAGAATTATCTTATTCTACAGATTCACATTAACTATGTTCGTTCATGCCGCTCACTGCTACAGTTTCCGGCCAACCAAATAAATACTGTATTTGTTTTATGAAAAACAAATACAGTATTTATTTGGTTGGCTGGAAAGTGTAGCACAATTGAGATAGAGATAGGGTAGACGTCTTTTGTTTCATAATTCTAGTTGTAGAGAGCTCCATTACATGCATACCGGGTAAGTTTTATTTATGTCCACCCCTAAAATTAAGATTAATCTTCTTCCAAACTTTGGCGATTTATATAATTAAAAAACAAGTTAAAAAACACAATAAGTTTTTTATACATAGAATTTTCGGCTGAATTCGTTAAAAAAAAAACCTATTTATGCCACTTTCGGTTAAACCGGAAGTGAAACAAAAAAAAAATAAATCCGTCATTTTATAGCCAATGTAATATTATACAAATCAACAAAGTTTCGTTTTTAACGAATGACGATTAATCTTAATTTTGGGGGTGGATATAAATAAAACTCGTTAGCTTTGTTAGAAAATGCAACTTTTGATGTGCAGTCTTATATACTTAGCCCACAGGACACAGACAGAAAATAATGAAGCAAAATTAAAGGGGCATAATTTAGCTCATATAGCACATAATATCCCCCGGATATGCTCTCAATGTCGTATGTTCCGGGATATTAGTCGTATATCCCAAGGATATCCCGAAAGGTATGTACTGAGGATATACTGCCCGTATATCCCAAGGATATACGACATGTCCTTCGTACATCCCAGGGACGTCCCGAGGGGATGTCCTGTGAATGTCCTTTCGGATGTTCCTGTGATATCCCACGATGGCCTTCATTTCCTTCATTATTTTAAATTTACCGCTTTTTTCGTGACTTTAATGGCGGATGTTATTGCCGGTGTTTGTGGTCTGTTTATGCGTGTAAGTTTTTTCCACAGTTATTAAATATTTATATTGTGTTTTCCTTTGTTGGACAATTTCATGGGTATTACTCCTCCCTGAGGTAAAAAGGAAATATATTTACGTAGATAAGAAAGTTACGAATTATGTACAAATGCCCCCGACAAAAGTGGCCAGTATTGCTTTTATTATTTTTTTGTGAAACTATTAGCTTAAATTTAAATAACTTGCATCTAGATTCAAGCTGCTAATAGCAATATTTCACAAAAAAAAATAAAATCAATATTATTTGATAGCTACTTTTGTCGGGGACAGGTGTACATAATTAGTAGCTATCTTTATGACAGACGTCCAGTATATCCTCAGGACTTACCTTCGGGATATCCTTGGGATATACAGCTTCGGAAGTCGCTCCGCTTCCCGTTTAGTAACAAAGGAGAAGGATATCTATAGACGAAATCGTATATCCTGGGGATGTCGGAAATCCCAAAACGGATATTCTGGGGATATCCATTGTATAAACTTGTGCTATCTGGGAGGATAAAGAAAAAAAATATAAAAGAAGAAGATGAAGAGGAGGGATGGAAGAAGAAGATTAGGAAAGATTGGTAATACGTACTAATACTACTGTTAAGAGTATACAGTGTAAGTCCAAACATTTACACATCTTTACAATTCGTTTTAAACAAAAATTTTTATGTGTAAACAGCAATTTAATTATTAAATCGAAAACACAAAATCCAAGGCCTTTTAAATGCAATTTTATATGTACTTTTCTAAATTTAGTGTTTGTAATCTACGAAAAAAAAAACTTTCTACGCAAAGATAATGATAATTAATACTTAATCAAATAAACGTTGTTTAATTAAAAAAATAAATTTTATAGAAATATATTGTTTTAAATCGTTGCTTTTAACTTGAATATTTCTCCATGTGTATTAATGATAAATTATATAGGTATATATTTTTCTCTAAATTGTTTTACTTTATCACAAAATAAAAACAGTTTTTTAATTACAATTTTTGTTTAATTTTGTTTATTTTAGATTAAGGTTTTTATCCTTTAAGGAACGTTCAAGTATTACGTAACGCAAAATGTACCAAAATTCATACACTTCATACCTCGGTTCTCGCGTTATTCAAGGATGTAAATATTTCATATTTTGGCTACCCCCCCTAACATAGAGGAAAGTCGCCTAATTTCGGATACCATTTACAATGTATTTAATATTTAATACTCGGTATTACTTTTTGATATTTTTTTTATATAACCAGATACAACTTATTATAGCGAACCATGATTTATTATAAAAGCAATTTTATTACAGTTTATTTTTTCCAAAAAACACGGTTAAAAAAAATCAGCGCAATTTTGTGCATTTGAAAAAGGGCTCCTAATTTCGGACATATCCGAAAAAATTTTTTCAAGAGTAGATCTGGATCCCATGGCTTATGTTTCTTGTTATTCCTTCACATTTAAGACGTAATTTAATCATTAAGCGATTTTCTACGAAATACTATAGGAACTATAATTTTAGATTCCCAATTTTGAATATCTTAGTATCTTAGGTAATTTTCGTTTTTTCAAAATTGTTTATCTTAGTTTGTTGTATCATTATAAAAATAATAATTAATGGTTGGTTATCCTGAATAATAATTACCTTGCGGATATCCGAAATTGGGAATAAAATGCACAAAAATGGTCTATCCGAAATTAGGCAACTTTCTGCTTTTTAGATTAGAAATTTGTAGAATGTTTACGTTTTCAAATTGCTTAATTATGAATAGTGGATCAACTTAACTAACATCATAACTTACCCAAGACAGAATCACGAACTTTTATAACGATTATTCATAAAATAAACAAGCATAATAATGCAACTGAGCACAAAACTGCCATTTGCAATATAAACGATTTGTGCTGCCATTTAAAGGGGAGAAGCTCTACCGTTATCATATTACAGGACGGATTTAGTTTGACTTTTGGCTTCACATAAAAGTAGGTTTCTATTTACCTTTGCAGACAGTATCTTAAATACACTACTATCAGAAATTTGGAAACCATCCGAAATTAGGCGCATTTCCTCTACCCCCTATTAGGGGGGTAGCCAAAATATGAAATCTCTATGATCTATAATAACGCGAGAACCGGGGTATGAAGTGTATGAATTTTGGTACAATTTGCGTTACGTAATACTTGAACGTTCCCTTATGAGCGTCAGGATGATGATGATTGGTCTATTATAGACGATCTATTATAATAATAGACCGTCTATTCAAGGCCAGATTTTCCAATAGGCAAACTATAGAGGATTCGCCAACGAACTAACAACTTTTCTCTTTAGAATACGCATAAAGTATCGCCAACATCTCGGTTTGTTTGTAAACAAATAGTAGGTATATTCAGGCCTGATCAATAACAATTACCAATAATGTTATTGTTGTCTCTGTTAGAACAAAGCTGTGCGAGTAAGACAGATAAATGTATATGTTGGCTACGTTTTTGTCAGTTTTTACAAATGAAATGCCTATTCTAGAGAGAAGAGTTGTTAGTTCGTTGAATATTATAGCGGATTCGCAGAAAATATAACAGAGAGGGTTACCTACTCCGTAAAATTTTGTTTTCCACCAATCAGCGATTGTTAGGTTCTTCATCTCTTACAAGTCATTTAATTATATACAGACCAACAGACAGACAAACATTTTTTTACCACCAATTTTTTTCACATTTTCTCGACGTTTGATGACATTCTTAAGCCGAAAAAGTCCAAAATGATCAAAAATTGCGTTACTCTCCCTCAGAGGACAAATAACGTTTATAAAACAAAAAAAATTGCTAGAAACAGATAAGGAAATACTAATAGTTTTCATATCCTAGATAATTACATATTATTAAAGTGATTCATGAAAAAATACAATTACCAAAACACTCCAACACGTGTAGATTATACACCAAGAAAAAGAATAGTATGTTATTTACCAAGTTAGAGAAGTTTAACATTTTTGACCTGCGTCAAATTGCGGGATGAGCGCGCTAGCGCGAAGCCCGCAAGACGCGGTCTAAAATGTTAAATCTTCACTCACGTGGAAAATATAGTATTTTTTTCACTACCAGTACAATTAATTAGGTATTTATTTATTTTACTAAAATTTAATGAAAAAGCTTATAAATTTAAAATATCACCCTGGCCGTTCGCGGCCATTAAAAAAACAAATGAATAACTTGACATTTCTGGCAGGAATTTTCTGGTGATCTGCTAAAATTATTAAGTTAGAAAGTGTTTCCGTGTTAAGTGTAATAAAATATATAAAAATGGAAAGTGAAATGCAAAGTGATGATTCTGGTACTCCCCCAGAAATAAGGGGACAGGCGAAAACTGTGAGGGAGAATCTGTTGCCTCAAAAATCAATATATGGGGGTTGTACCTCTAGTAATCTATGATCCTTACGGTAATATATGGGTTGTATGATCTATGGTTGAATATGATGGACCAATGATTTTCACTTTTTGAAGTGTTTTTTGTAAAACATTTTTTATAGGTGCTAATTTATTTAATATTTTTTAATTTATCATGCAATAAATAAATTTGGTACCTAAAGACACTTGTAAATAGCAATGTGATTTAATAATTAAGTGAAACGTCAGATGCCAAAACAGCTGAATAAAAATTCATTATTAACCATGGTCCAATTTCATTATTTTTAGAACCTCTGATGTCATAGGTAGAGAAATAATATTTCTACCAATGAAAAGAACAGTAATAAAGATGTGATTTTAGGCTGGTAGTGAAAAAAAATATTTGTTCCCATTAAGAATCTGTGGTGGTGGCGCAAAAATTAGAAAAACGATTTTTAAAATGTCGGAATTGCTATAGCCTGCGATCCGCTCCAAAAGAGCGCTGGTCAAATGAGCTCTGGATAAAACGGAGCTACTCAAAAGACGCTTGGACAAAATAGCGCGACCCAAAAGTGCGCTTGGACGAAATAGCGCGACCCAAAAGAGCGCTTGGACAAAATAGCGCGTCACAAAATAGCGCGTCTTAAAAGAGCCCTTGGACAAAAGAGCGCTTTCTGAATGAATTCATGGTTACAGTGCGCATCAAGCCCACAAAAATTAGTGGGGGGCGTTGGTTTACGTTTACGTTGGTTGGTTTTTTTAATGGGAAACTTTGGTTTGCGTCAATTAAATTATACCAAATGTACCAGCACGGTCTCTATGTTAGTATGAGATCATTTTGTATACAATACACACATTGCAGTATTTAATATCACAAGTATTAAATACCAATATAAATATAAATATAATAAATATAAGTAACAAATATGTATTTACAAATAAAATTTAGTATTAAAATTAGAATGCCATTTTCCGAGTGTAGTTGGCGCGTGTGATGTAATGTTGGGCATAAAATTGGTACACTGAAAAAGATTATTTAAAATTTTATGCAAGAACAACCAATGATCATGCAATTTAATTGCCGACTATCGGTCCCAGAATTTTAAATCAAAGAAAAATTTTACCGAATTTTATAATTTTTTTTTATAATATTTTATTTTTAAAACTTGATTTTAAAATATTACGTTGTCATATTACTTTAAAGGGTAAATTTAAAGATACAGGAAAATTTAAAGATACAGGAAAATTTAAAGATACAGGAAAATTTAAAGATACAGGTAAAAGTCCAAACAGTAAAGAATTTGGTTTAAACCATATGCATTTTATAATTTAATTTAAATATTACTCTCTAACTTTACCCCCACTTTTTTTACAGTGTAGGACATAGCCTCGGACATAGCAATTTTAAAGAAGTCAAAGTTGGGGATTGTTTGTGTAAAAAACTGTGATAAGAGTTTCAAAACTATCAGGCATGAAGTTATTTTCTGGTTAAAACATGGCCCATTTAAAAATAATGTCCGATTTATGTTTGTTTGTTTGTTTAACCTCGTACTATTCTTCTTAATTAAGCATCCCCTAAGTCCAGGACTTGTGTGGGCTAGTACTGACTTTCGAACCAGTTTCTAGGGAGTGCCCGTTTCACTTATCGCCTTCGCTAAATTTCAATTATTAATTAACTGAAAAAGGCAAATCGGCGCCAGTGAGAATCGAACTCACGCTAGTAGGCTTGCTATACATACGCGCTAGCCACTACGCTATGCCTCCCATTATACTGATTATTAGCACAAGTAATGAAGCTTATTTGGGGCTCTCCATGACTTTGTAATATATTACAAATAAATAATTAAATAGTTATTTAAGTAGTGTACCTAGATTGTAAAATTTAATATCCTAAATCTCTCTAAACAACAAATTTGATAGTTTTGGTGAATAAATAACAATGTTTACATCCGCGAGCATGTAGATTAGATACGATTAGGCACACAGGGTATACATTTTCCACGTGGCAAATATTTTTAATAACTGTAATTATTAAATCAAGGGCAAAACTTAAAGCTTTCAAGATAAACATTTCAAGGCAAAACATGTTTTCTATGGTCGTGTAAAAAATAGGGGTTTCGACTCTTATTTTTATGACAAACTAAACTTGTATCGAAAATAATTAGGACACTGAAAATGGTTTTGTTTAAATTGGATAGCTAAAACTTGTCAGCGAAAAACTAATTTTATTTCACAAATTTTGATTTGGGTTCTGCTTGAATGTGTTAAGGCAATAATATTTCAGTATTAACACAAAGTAATATGGTTTGGGTTCGATTAACTATAACCCAGATAGTTTAACTTGAAATTCCTAATTGCGCCACTGGAAATGAGTAGTACTACCACTTCTACCACTAAAAAATTTGAATGTTGAAAATGGGAGCTAACTTTCAGATTCCGACCTCAGATTCGGATTTAGCAGCTCAAAATTGACTAGGCGAGTCCGTCGGAGATCCAACTTTTTTTTGTGTAGCTCTGTAATTAATCTTTTATTCTTTGCGCTCAGTTTTAATTTATTTACCTTTGCTCACTTTAAAACCCGTATTTATTAATGGGACTCCACGTCAGTAGTTAAGCACAAACTGTTTACGTTAGTAGCTACGGGTTAAGTAAAACCAAATTATCTTTAAATTCTTAAGAGATTATTGAACTAGGAACTAATAGGCAAATGTACGTGTAAAATGTCATGTTGCAATTCAAGAAAATCGTTTAAAAAAATGTACTCTTACCAATAAGAGGCACTTACTGGTTTGGACTTTTTTTATATGTTTGTTTGTTTCGTCAAAACCCATTATAACATCACAATCACACGCAATAATAGTTCTCCGTATGAAAGTAAGTCTCCGACGATAGGGGGAGGAATCATTCGCGCTCTCTTCTTTCCGTCAAGAGCGTTATAAGGCGTGCGTGCTTACAACGGGCCTCTCACTTGAACACACATTCCAAAAATATTTCCGGTAGCCACAGATCCGTGCGTCAAACTATATCTTTACGACTTTGACCAATAAGGGTTATTTCTTCTCAATCTCTTACTATGTAAGGATTCGCAATTAAAAAACGGGTGTTTCCACCCGTAAAAATAAAAAAAGTATGTTCCAGGCCATCATTTTAAGAGCCGAAATTTTGGGAAAGTATTTCATATACCTATAAGTGTGCGAAATTGTATTATTTTGCGTGTTTAGACCAAAATCCTAAACACCCCTTTGTGTAAAAAACCACTTTTAAAATAACTGTTCTCTAAAAATTTTTCCCATATCGACGCACAAGGCATCTTTCTGGCAAAAGAATCTAAACATATTGTTTAATTGTTTATTAATAGGTTATAAACTTTAATTGTACAAGTTATCGATAAAGTTTTGTACATTTATTTATCGGGCTAATAATTTATAGTTTGTATATAGGGTGATCAGTCACTGCCGTGCCAAAATTTAAAACGTGATTCTACATCCAAAAACATGAAAAAAAGTTTCTATAAAGGGTGGTCCGGAAATGAGCCCTAAGCTACGGCCCTTCGAAGATGACATATTGAATGGGGCACAAATAAGAGCATCAATAAAATTTTAATGCTGCAGGGTGATTCTTCATTTAAAACTGAGCAAAAAAGTATTCTTCATCAAAACACCTAAATTTAATATTAAAGGAGTAATAGCCTTTTAAAAAGTAACTGTTTTGGTGGCAAAAAATTTTACTTCCTCTTACTTGCAGTTTTTTTTATACGGTTGCTCCTACAGTGTTACACTATATGACATTTTTTATGTATTTTTACTCAAGAAATCTATATTTTTTACTAATAAACCAAAAAAAGTACACATAAAATAGTTTGGGGCAAAAATGTGTTAAGCCTAATACATTTTTCCTTCTAGGGACGCCTCTGGATAAATTCAAAAAAATAAATTAACATAAATTTATATCTCTTATTAATACTAGTATACATGCAAAAGCTCGTCGCTTTAGCTTAAAGGGTACCAGAGTTATTAATTAAAAACCTTATTTTTATTACAATTTTAAAGGGCTGTACTCTGAAATGGAATGTTTGATTTGTTTGATAATGATGATAATTCAAAAAAAATAGTAAGTAGAAATTTGTGTATCCTTTTAAAATGAAAACACCCATTTCAATTGTATTTTGTATACAAACAACAAACAAGCCGTGAAGATATGTAATGCTTTGTGTTCCGTAGTATACTCCTCACAGTGGATAGTATATTGCGTTTTCTTTCGATATACTTCCCAAAATAGAATTGCTTTGATCTCCAGCGGCTACTTTATTTTTTATACTACTCATACCTTTTTTTTTGTAAAGGTTTTTTTTAAAGATTGGTAAGAATTTTCTTATTTATCAAAGTAATTTTTTCTGACAACTTCATTTCGAATGTTATAACCTTACTTTCTACTTTTTATAATTTTTTAAAAGTTGATCCCCCTATAACTTTAATATATTTTAATGGATTTTTTTAAAAATATGTACGATTGATAATTTTTCAGCTTTTATAGATTATTTTAAAAATTTATAGTTAACATTATTACTATAGCCTATTATGTATAGTATATTCAACTTCAAAATGAAGTAAGTGTAAACAAACGCACGTGACAACGACGGATTTAGTGACAGGGTAGGACTCAAAACAAAATATTTCTATATAACGGACCATTGCAATGCATTGCACGCTTCATCGTAAGTGCTCACGTACCGACCTGTTTAATTTTCTACATCCCTACTCTCGCAACATTAGAGTGTTTTAACCAATGAAACTACGCGCCGGCTGCCGCGTGCGCGATTCTTTTATTTACTTCTACTTCATCTTGAAGTTGAATATACTATGGTAAATTAAAGATCTCACACTGCTGCCGTTGTTTCGTATTTACAAGAAAACTTACTTACCGATAAAAAGTTCATTCGTAATAATTTTTTGATGTTTCATTCATAATTTGCGAATTTGATGTAATGCGCATGCGTAAGCGGGTGCCTTCGCCAATTTTAATACAAGGTCTTGGTAAAATACAAGGAATAAACACTTTTTAGGGCCTCTTCCATGAATTATGCTGGAAAATTTTAATTATTTGAGGAATAATATTTATAGAATATGATGTTATCTATGCAAAATAAACATGACAACAAAGCGGAAAAAAGATCAGGGCTACCAAATTTGTATAGTTGGATAATGAATGAAACACAAGATATTACGAATGATGTGTGTTGGTATAACTGGTCCACTGAAATACTACATAATAGGCTATAGAACTTGATTTTTTTCTGAAAATTTCGAGTCGATTGGATAATTCGTTTTTAAGTTATCGTGTACAAAAAACGTGACGGACAGATGGACAGTTTTAAACTTATTTTTTTATAAAACACATTTGTATCCAGAATTTTTTATATTTTTTGGCGATTTTGGAAAATTCGAAACTACCCTACCTATGATACTCTTCTAGCGCACGCGCTGTGAATGGTATAATAATTGAAATAAATAAATGAAACAATGTCCCAAATTAGCAATTATTAGAAATTAGACAAACAACTAAATAATTTGCCTAATTTATTGCTGATAATGACAACCTACACGTGGATGCATAATTTAACTTTTTATTTCCTTAATATTAATACACAGGATGATCAGTAACTGCTATGTCAAAATTTAAGAGGCGATTCTACAACCAAAAATATGAAAAAAAGTTTTTACAAAGGTCGGTCCGGCCCTTCGAAGATGACATATTGAATGGGGAACAAAAAAAGCACCTTTAAGATATTAATGCTGCAGTGTGCTTCTTCATTTAAAACTGACCAAAAAAGTACTCTTCACCAAAACACCTAAATTTAATATTAAAGGAGTAATAGCCTTTTAAAAAGTAACGTTTTTCCTTTTAATTGCATTTTTTTTAAACGGTTGCTTCTACAGTGTTACACTATGTGACATTTTTTATGTATTTTTACTCAAGGAATCCATATTTTTTACAAAAAATCCAAAAAAAGTACACATAAAAAAGTTTGGGGCAAAAATGTTAAGTCTAATACATTTTTCCGTCTAGGGACGCCTCTGGATAAATTCAAAAAAATAATTTAACATAAATTTATTGCCCTTATTGATAGTAGTACACATACAAAAGCTCGTCGCTCCAGCTTAAAGAGTACCAGAGTTATTAATTAAAAACCTTATTTTTATTACAATTTTAAGGGGCCGTAGCTCCCTTAGGGTCATTTGCGGACCAACCTTTATAGGAACTTTTTTTGATATTTTTGGATGCAGAATAACCTCTTATATTTTGGCATGCCGGTTATTGATCACCATGTATTACAATGTAGTCCTGAAAAAATAATGATGTCGAATAAGTCATTAAAAAAAAATAAAATAAATCAGTAAAATAATTTAAAAAAAAAACAATAATTGCTGGGCTTTAAAAAAAGTAATAGTTTTTACCAGAGACAATATCGATAAATTTGGTTTGTAAATATATGGCCCAAAGAAGTTTTTATGCGTTCCCGGCATACAGTGATCACTATGCCTCGTCTACTGTAATTGGGTGAAATCTCCGCACAAATTGCAAAACTGGACCCTTATTCTGGTTTCGAGCGGATTTTTTCCGTTCGATATTTCGCGTGGTCACCGAATCCCATTGAAATTGAGTGAAGATATTCTTAAATCTCACTTTACCTGCAGCGGATTTTCAGGTGGTCTCGACTAGGCGAAAACTCACATTCACCGTAAATCATGCGCAAACGAGTTATTTATTAAATGCCAAAATTAAATGTAACTTTCTTTTAAAGGCGGGTTGTTTTCACGTTTCTATTCCATATTTTTTCGAAAAACAAAACACACATATGACCTTAACCTAATCACACTATCAATAAAACAAATAATATTTAATACGGCGACACTTTTCGCATGATATGATTGGATATAGTTTGTATGAAAACTTGACAACGTTGTAAATTTGAGAATAGCAATAATTCCCGCACGTGATGTGAATGATCACTGCACCCGAAAAATTTTCACCTCACGCGTTTATTTCCGCACGAAACCAGAATAGACAGGGGGTCTTTATCTTTGCGGAGGAAAAAGACAAAAGCAAAGCGTACACTTGTTTAGGTGCCTGCCTGGCAGCGGAAAGCCCTGCACTGTGCTAATAGATACAAAAATTTAGGTTTTGTGCAATAATTTCAAGATGCTCTTAGGCAAAATTAAAATTAATTATTGAAACTCTTTAAATGGTAACAAGTTAAATTGACAATCTTATTCATTAAATAAAAATGTTTAAAATGTCGTAATTATTATATAAACAATTAACATGATTTGTTTACTTATTAACAACCAGTTTAATTACCGTTATATCTTTTTATTGTACATTTTAATTAATATATCAGTCGTTTGACGTTATTATGATACCTACTTTTGTTTTTAAATTACCTATTTATTTTTTTTTATTTATAAAAAATGTTTTTAAGTAACTTTAGGATTATTTTAAAGTGATTTTATACAAATAATTGAATTAATTAGTAAGAATAAATTAATATTGTTATGCAAGAATATGTTAACCCTTCAATTTATTAAAAAACGCACTCTTTTTGAACAAAAATACTTTTTCTTCAAGCGTACTAAAAAGTTCATATTTTATAACTGAGCACACTAGTTAGAAGTGATCTATTTTTTTACAGTAAAAAAATGAGTTCTTTGTTGTACGCCGTAAAAAAAAGTTAGTTAGCAAAACCACCCCTGGCGGCAGCACTCTGACTTTGATGACAGCCATACTTCAAACTTGCTTGTTTATTATGTAAATAGGTGGTTGACTCGAGATTCTTTGCAAAAATGACTGAAGAAGATTATATGGTTTATACACCTACAAATCTCTCCGAAATTGCAAATGTTACATTAGACAAGTTACCATGGAAATCGCGAAAAGTGTACGATTTAGCCTACGAAAAAAATTTAAAATGAGCTAAGGAAGGTTTAAGTTTATTTCGAAAGGGTTTTATTGGCCTATTTTAATAAAAAAACATACTTTATTACTGAATAAATTAAATGCAAAAATTAATATTTAAATATATATATATATATATATATATATATATATATATATATATATATATATATATATATATATATATAGGATGCTTGAAGAAAAAATAGTATGTTTCACTCAGAGGAAAAGTGATTTAAAATTAAAAAAAGTTATAGGGGACGCAAAAAAATCAAATTTCGGGAGAAAACGCAATACACTATCCACTGTAAATGGAAATCATTACATATCTTCTCGAATTCTTTATTTATTAATTCTAACAAAATTTCAAGGATATCAGGAAAAAGATAAACAAAAACATTCACCAAATTTTACAAAGATTAACTAGAAAATGTTACGCATAAAAATAGTTTTTTACACGTTTTATTAATAATAAATTACTTTTTTATTAATAATATTTAGGTATCTACTTACATTTTCCAAGCATTTTAATTTATACACGGTGTTTGCAGTCTTATGGCATATATTAAAGAGGATGATTCCAAATCACAAAACATGAAAAACCAGCATAGGATCAAAGACCCGAAAACGAACCCTAAGAGAGTTATAACCCTTTAAAATTGTACTAAAAAAAGATTTTTAATTAATAACTTTGGTACCCTTTGAGATAGAGCGACGAGGTTATATAATAATATAATATGTATATATAATATGTATTGAAAAACCTACAATAAATATGCTAAGTACACGTAAACGTCTCAAGTACATTTGTATGTGCATACAAAAAATACAAATACATCCCTCCAGGAACTCTTTATAAATAATAAAAATAATAAATAGTATATTAAAGTACTAGTTTCAAAAAATACGTTTTTAGCGCAATAGTACAAGTTCTAAAGTACTAGTGCGCTAAAACGTGTTATGAAACGAGTGCTATATATATTTTTTTCTACTTTGCTCTAAAACTTTAAAAACCTTACATTTAAATTGATGACTGATTTAGGGATTTTTGTTTCGGGTTGGCATTACAGTTTACACATTCCAAGAAAAAATAATATTTTGATATATTTTATAGTCGTCTTCTCTTTTTCACTGCAAGTAACCAAGCCACAATTTTAACACGGTAAAACATAACCTAAACACAAAATTTTGTAGAAAATTAAACTTTAAAGCGACATTGACATTTGCACGGAAAACGTCAAGCCAGGTCTGTTGCCAACTCAAAAGAACAAAAAGTTCCGACCTCTTATGGGCCTATAAGAACACGCAAAATGCGTGTGATTATGAGCTTATAAGATTCGAAAAATAGAAAAAATAAATACAATACAATACAATATATGCTAGTATTAATAAGGGCGATAGGTTTATGTTAATTTATTTTTTTGAATCCTTCCAGAAGCGTGCCTAGATGGACAACATGTGTACAGCTTAACACATTATTGCCCAAAACATTTTTTTTGTGTATTTTTTTTTGGACTTTGAGTAAAAAATATAGATTCCTTAAGCAAAAATACATAAAAAATGTGATATAGTGCAACACTGTGGGTGCAACCGTTAAAAAAAAATGCATAAAAATTGTTACTTTTTAAAGGGCTATTACTCTATTAAAATTAAATTAAGGTGTTTCGGTGAAGAATACTTTTTTGTTTAGGTTTAAATGAAGAATTGCCCTGTAGCATTAAAATTTAATTGGTGCTTTTTTGTTCCCCATTCAACATGTCCATCTTCGAAGGGCCGTAGCTCCTGTAGCTTGTTTCCGGACATATATTCCTTTGTTAGTTTTTCACGTTTTGTGACGTAGAATCATTCTCTTTAATATATGCCTTAAGACTGCGAACACCGTGTATACACAGAAAAAGTTTAATTCATTTTACAAAATTGTGCTTGACACCCAAGATATTTAAATTAAAAAAATTAGCAGTTGAATTTCTGATTCTAAATATCTCGGATCACAAAGCGTCAATTTTTAAGTGTGACACATCGTATTAAGTTCACATCGTTTAGTTTTTATAGAGTATTTGCAAATTTGGCGAAGGCGCCTTTATGGGTACCTGAAAATAAAAAAAACAAGCCGTAAAGATATGTAATGCTACGCATTACATTATATATTATTCACAGTAAATGGTATATTGCATTTTAGATTTTAAGCTTTCACGGCCATTAAGATATAAAGAACTTTCACTTTCGGGTTTAGACCGTGTTAATGGATTTTCACTTTCCGACGTTTCGTCTCTTACTACTAGAGACATCTTCAGGGATTAATCTGAAACAGAAAAAGTGAAAGTTCTTTGTATATTGCATTTCCCAAATACTTAAAAAAATAAATTAAAACAAATAACAAAAAACAAATTCATAAACAAGATTTTTTTGAAAAACGAAAAATTATTGAAAAAAAAAATAAATAAAAAAAAGTTTTCAATTTTTTTTTAGTGTTACGCCCATTATAATGGTATGGGAATACAGCGTTACAGGGGGGGGGTGTGGGGTCCAAAGTCCAATGATCAAAATTTGCTTTACGTAATACTTGAACATTCCCTTTCAAATAAAATGAGAAAAACAAAAATTCAACTTTTTATATTTTATTGTAAATCCAATTGTTTCTATTATTTTCAAGTAGAATTATCAGCCACGATCTAAAGTATGTATTTATGCCTAACCTTAACACACATTTTCTGGAAAAATATATTTATCATCGGAGCTTAGACAAACATGTGTGTAAGTTACGAAGTGTTGTGTTAATTTGTTCTCTTAAAAAAAATATATATATCGCTACATATAAATAAAATTATCAGCCTTGTACATAGGTATACGAAAAAGTTTAAAAATTTTACGTTTTCTATTCAGGTGAACTTTTATACGAAATCCAGGCAACAAAAATACAAATTTGATTTTTTTATTTAAATTTTAAAATAGTAATATGTAATTTCAAATTTTATAAAAACCAAAGAAAACTCTAGCACCGCTAGAGTTCTTTGCTCTTTTTGAAAAAAAAATTACTAACTTTTTAAGAAGTAAGGACAGAAATTTTTTAATTTTAAACAAAATTATAAAAATATTAATTTATTATTCCATCAATCTATTTTCTAATCATCGTACAGAGTGATATTGGTAGACTGACAGTTTCGGGCTGCTGGCCCTCTTCAGTCCCAAGAGTCAACTCTGCACGCTGATTAAGAAAACGTTTTTAGACTTTGCTCGCAAAAGGAATATAGCCATTAGATTGATTTAGACTTGTGCGCCATCTATTTCTAGATGTAGACAACTACTCATACCTCTCCTAATCTGGAGAGTGAATGGTAGCAAGTTGAAGACTTGTGTGTCTCAAGTACATAGTACCACTAACGGGTGGTTAGACGTAGAATTAGTAAGGACAGAAATTTTTTAATTTTAAACAAAATTATAAAAATATTAATTTATTATTCCATCAATCTATTTTATAATCATCGTACAGAGTGATATTGGTAGACTGACAGTTTCGGTCTGAAGGCCCTCTTCAGTACCAAGAGTCAACTTGCTACCACTCAAAGTCTCCAGATTAGGAGAGGTATGAGTAGTTGTCTACATCTAGAAATAGATGGCGCACAAGTCTACATCAATCTAATGGCTATATTCCTTTTGCGAGTAAAGTCTAAAAACGTTTTCTTAATCAGCGTGCAGAGTTGACTCTTGGTACTGAAGAGGGCCAGCAGCCCGAAACTGTCAGTCTACCAATATCACTCTATACGATGATTAGAAAATATGATTTCAGACAAGAATTCCCTAGACACAGAACTCCTTAAACTAACCAAAGCCTTGACCATGAACGGTTATACCAAAAAAGACATTAATAAGACCATATACAAATACAGAAATCCCAGACCCAAACAACAGGACAATAGTGACAATGACAGACAGACACAAGTTATACTTCCCTATGTAAGCGGTATCACGGATAAAATAGGTAAACTTTTGAAGAAGTCAAATATTAAGCCTATATTTCGGTCCAACCAAAAATTAGGTCAATGTTTGACTTCAACAAAAGACAAAATACCCCTGAGTTCAGAAGGCGTATATAAAATACCCTGCTCCTGTGGTACGGTTTACATAGGTGAAACTAGGAGAAAAATTTCTACAAGACTTCAAGAGCATGAGCGCAAAATAAGAAAGAAACAAATTTCCTTATCGGCAGTAGCCGAACATGTACATGAAACAGGTCATAAAATCAATTTGTCTGAAACAAAACAAATATTAACAGAAAACAGAAAAATGCCAAGGAAGATACGGGAATCGATAGAAATCATCAAGCATCCTAACAATATCAATCGGGACACTGGTTACCACTTACCTGCAATATGGAAGTCTTTGATAGGAAAAACCTCGTCACGGGTGAATAACCACAACTCGTCATAAATAGTGACACAAGTTGATTCGAAACTTAGTTTCAGATTAATCCCTGAAGATGTCTCTAGTAGTAAGAGACGAAACGTCGGAAAGTGAAAATCCATTAACACGGTCTAAACCCGAAAGTGAAAGTTCTTTATATTAGAAAATAGATTGATGGAATAATAAATTTTCAAGAAGTGTTTTACGCAAGACATTCCTTGGGAAAAATAAAATGAACTTTCCTATGTGAATCTTGTTTAGAGAAAAGTGAATTTCCCAAAGGACTCTATAGATATGTACATATTTATACAGTGCGGTCCAAAAGTCACCCCCCCTTTAACTTTTGAACGAGTTGAGATATCGACTTTAAATTTAGAACTCTTAAATAAGACAACTTAAACTATCTTTTAGCATATTTGATATTTTCAGCTCTTAAAATGTGGGCAGGGGAGCATTGGGGACATTTTTTTAAATTGAAAGGGGGGTCGTGTGATACATCATTTTAAAGCTTATAAAATTCTCTATTTAAACTAACATTTTTAATTATTTTAAAAATGTTTTTTAAGGTTTTGATTTTTCAATTTTTTGTGCTAAAACATTCGATTTTTTAAGTTTTTTTTTATAAATTTTTATTTATGTCAACTAAAATTAGTTTAAAAGTATAATTAACATTTTTTTTATAATGAAATTAGGCATTTTTAAAAAATTATTTGTTTTTTTTAGAGGAATTTTGACATTAATACCCATTTTCAACCCCATTTTAAACCCAATTTTTTTTTAAACTTAAAAATATGGAGTTAAATGGAGAATTTTATAAGCTTTAAAATGATGTATTACACGACCCCCCTTTCCATTTAAAAAAATGTGCCCCCATGCGCCCCTGCCCACATTTTAAGAGCTAAAAGTATTAAATGTATGCTAAAAGATAGTTTAAGTTGTCTTATTTAAAAGTTCCAAATTTGAAGTCGATATCTCAACTGGTTCAAAAGTTAAGAGGGGGAGGGGGGTGACTTTTGGACCGCTCTGTATTCCAGACCTATAGAGGAAATTCTATCGCCTACTGGTATCTGTACACAAAATAAAAAAACAGAAAAATTTCATCAATTTAGTTGTGTACTAATTATTCAGTGACGTCCACTGCACTTGTTTAATTGATCTTGTATAGTCCAGGAAACAAGATTAATCTTTTGCACACACTACCGGGTACTTAAGGCGAATCACTAGTTTATTTGGCGTTTTAGAACCATTGAAATAGAATAGAATAAAATATTTTATTTAAGTTGCCTTCTAAAACGACAATTGTAATTTGTTGGGTCTATATTTCGTGGTCAGGGCCGTAGAGAAGAGGATGTAGTGGGGGGGGGGAGGTCCAAAATCACAACTTTTTTTAGTCTAAAATTACAGCTTGAATCCCCTGGACAAAAAAGTTGGTGAATAAAAAAATAAAGTTACCACTTCTGCCCAAATTACAATTTTTATATTTACAAAATGATCAAAATTTGCGTTACGTAATACTTGAACGTTCCCTTGTGTAGTCTTAATGAATTCTTATGTATTTGTACAATAGTATATTTTCAATACCTAATAAATTTCCAATAGATTTTTAGTAAATTCTTAGCAAAATCTTAAAAAAATCTTGTCCAATTGCGTTGTATGTAAATTTTATCTAGGGCTTTAAGGGTACGTTCAAGTATTACGTAACGCAAATCGTACAAAAATTCATCCACTTCATACCCCGGTTCCCGCGTTATTAAAGCTGTAGAGATTTAATATTTTGGTGACCCCCCCCTACCACACCCCCTATTTGGGGCGATAGCCAAAACCTGAAATCTCTACAGCCTTTAATAACGCGAGAAACTGGGTATGAAGTGTATGAATTTTGGTACAATTTGCGTTACGTAACACTTGAACGATCCCTAAGGTATGATAATTGTATTTTTAAAATATCTTAATAATTTAGAATTAAACAACGAACTAATAAATCTTTTCTCTAGAATAGGCATTTCATTCGTTAAAACTGAGAAAAACGTCGGCAACATAAACATTTGTCTGTCTTACTCGCACATCTTTGTTTTAACAGAGACAACAACACCAGTTACTGGTAATTGTTATTGTTCAGGCCTGAATATACCTACTATTTGTTTACAAACAAACCGAGATGTTGGCGATAATTTATTTTAATGGTATGCGTATTCTAGAAAGAAGAGTTATTAGTTCGTTGGAATTAAATCGAATATGATTTTTCCGGACTATATTCTTTCTATTAATAGAAATGCAAAAACACACGGAAATAGTGATAAACGTTATATAATAATTGCCAAACAAAATTTCGAGCATTAGAAAAAAGCCCACGTGTACGCTTAGTAGTAAATATTGTAAATCTAATACAAGCTGATGATAATAATTTGTGAACTGGCGTAAATGCTTTGTTTTTTAAAGAGTAATCTTCAAGGTTTTTTTTTACTTTTTCTATTTGAGTTGCTTTATACAGTGCGGTCCAAAAGTCACTCCCCCCCCTCTTAACTTTTGAACGAGTTGAGATATCGATTTCAAATTTAGAACTCTTAAATAAGACAACTTAAACTATCTTTAAGCATATATTTGATACTTTTATCTCTTAAAATGTGAGCAGGGGGGCATGGGGGGAAATCTTTTTAAATGGAAAGGGGGGTCGTGTGATACATCATTTTAAAGCCTTTAAAATTCTCTATATAATGATACATTTTTAAAAATTTTAAACATGTTTTTTAAGGTTTTGATTTTTCAGTTTTTTGTGCTAAAAAATAAATTTCTAAGTTTTTTTTTTGTTAATTTTTATTTATGTCAACTAAAATTAGTTTAAAAGTATAATTTACTTTTTTTCATTATGAAATTGGGCATTTTTAAAAAATTGTTTGGATTTTTTAGAGAAATGTTGACAAAAATACCCATTTTCCACCCTATTTTAAACCCAAAAAAAAATGTTGAGAAAAAATAAAAAATATACAGTTAAATGGAGAATTTTATAAGCTTTAAAATGATGTATCACACGACCCACCTTTCCATTTAAAAAAATGTCGCCCCATGCCCCCCTGCCCACATTTTAAGAGCTAAAAGTATCAAATATATGCTTAAAGATAGTTTAAGTTGTCTTATTTAAGAGTTTTAAATTTGAAGTCGATATCTAAACTCGTTCAAAAGTTAAGAGGGGGGGGGGTGACTTTTGGACCGCTCTGTATGCTCATAATCACATCTATAAACATATGCATATTTGTATTTGCTTGGGTTGCCAAAGGACATGAACATCACCTATTGGTTTTGGGACTATACCTACGTTTGGGGCTGTCCATATATTGCGTAACGCAATTTCTCAAAAAAATAGACCCCCCCCCATGTGTAATAAACTGTCACATTTACCAACACCCCCCCCCCCCCCTGTGTAACGCGTGACAATATAAAAAAAAAATTCTAACATATCTCGATACAGAATTCCGCATAATGCAAGACGATAAAGAGACGGTCTAAAAATGATACATATTTATTATAATAATACATATAGCACTTAATGTACTTAAACGAAAAATCACTCAAACTTTACAAAAATATTCATAATCAATATCACACAGGAAAAAAATACTAGGTACCTCTTTTTACAATGAGTGTCACATATAACACGTATATTGTTTATGCACAGGTACACAAAATAGTACACACATTGGTGTTCTGTGAGTACACATTCCGCGCGAAAATGAATCATCGCCGATGATTCATCGGCAAGATCACGCAAGAACAGGGCCGTAAGATTTTTTTTATTTATCAATGTCAACAGTTTTTTTACTGATTACAATATTATTTAAATATACATAGTTTCGTCAATTTTTGTGTGAAAAAGGGAATTATGGGCCACTAAATAGTAATTTATGTTGAAATAAAAATACATCTGCCAAGCTTAGGAAATAAACATTAAATTTATTAAATTCCGTTACGTAACGTTTACCTAAATAATTCGCCAAAATTTTATAATGTAAGACTAGCCAATAGAAGATTTTAAACTTATATTTCAAATATTCTTTGGGCTGATTTTCTACTGAACAGCATCAAACTTACTTAAGTTAGCCTAGCTTTAAGTTAGCTATATTCCTTTTGCGAATAACGTCTAAAAACGTTTTCTTAATCAGCGTGAAGAGTTGACTCTTGGTACTGAAGAGGGCCAGAAGCCCGAAACTGTCAGTCTACCAATAGCACTCCGTACGATGATTAGAAAATAGATTTACATAGTTTGCCGAAATGTTTACATTTAAGGATACCTTTCAAATATTTTTATAAAAGTAACACAATATTCTTTGTATTGTTAATAACATTGTTTTATTGGTTAATTTCCTAGTTTGTACCCGCGTTTCTATCTCATTGAAATTCCTTGATTTTAGGTTAAGGTTAACAAAAAACAGTAAAAAAATAAATAATTCTGCAGATCACGTTTAATACTATTTCACACAAAGTGTTATTAATTTATTAATAATATTAATATTTATGGATAAAGAGAAAATTCTATTAAATAATATCTTGACAGCACTACATAAAGATAAAATACACTGTCCAGTAAAATCTGAATCTGAATCCGCCATCAAAATAGGCCCAACCGGTCTTGGTTTAACCCTAACCTCAAAAAACACAAACAATTTTAGCGATTTTAAGGTGTTTTTTGAGGTTGGTTTAACCCTAACCTCAAAAAACACCTTAAAATGGCTAAAATGACACGTTTTGATTGTGTTTTTTAAGGCTAGGGTTAAACCAAGACCCGCTGGGCCTATTCTGATGGCGGATTCGGATTCAGCGCATCAAAATACATAGAAATATACTTGTCTCGTTCCCAGATCAAGAAACGTTTTTTTTTGAGTACCAACACAAAAAAAATGTCTTGATCTGGGGACGAGACATACATTCCTACGTATTTTAACGCGCTGAATCTAAATCCGCCATCAGAACAGGCCCAACGGGTCTTGGTTTAACCCTACCCCAAAAAACACAAGCAAAACGGGCCATTTTAGCGATTTTAAGGTATTTTTTTGAGGTTAGGGTTAAACCAAGACCTGTTGGGCCTATTCTGGTGCAGGATTCAGATTCAGCGGATCAAAATACATGAGAATATATATGTCTCGTCCCCAGATCAAGACACTTTTCTTTTTTTGTGTGGCTGTGTTATCTAAAGAAAATAACTGTAGTTTTTTATACCGTGAATTCAAAGCGGGGGATCAAATGCACGTGTTGCGGTATTTGATACGTTTGTCTGAAAAAAGGGCACATGTGACGACGACTACTGTTGGTATAAATAATAAACACACCATTTTTTTTGCTGCATATTTCCATGAATATTCGCAGATTAAACGTATTTGTGCCTTTGAGGTGGTATTTTTTGCGAAGTTATAAATAAATTAGTACTACTGCAGACAAATACACAGAAAAAAATCTACAAATTTTTAACTTTAAAAATGCAAGTTACCGTACACTGATAAAAATATATGTTTGAATATTCCCAACGTTATATGAGTTTTCCAGAACATATTCTGTAAAATTTCATATAAGTTATCCGAAATAAAATTTTACGGAACATATTCTGTAAAAATATATGTGAAATAAAATTTAACAGAACATATTCTGTAAAATTTTATGTGAAATAAAATTTTACGGAACATATTCTGTAAAAATTTATGTGAAATAAAATTTAACAGAACATATTCTGTAAAATTTTATATGAAATAAAATTTTATAGAACATATTCTGTAAAAATGTGTGTAAAATAAAATTTTACAGAACATATTCTGTAAAAATCACATAACTAAAATCATCTACTCCATACCACTTTTACCCCCTTCCTCAAAATTCGTAATTTCGTAACCCCAGAATCCCCTAACCTCGGAATACCATTACTCCATAACCTCCATAACCTCAAAAGTCGAAACTTCATTAAGTAGAAAAATCTGGTTTGGGAAAACAGAACAATTACGTGAAATTTTCTTGTAGAACATAATTATGAATAAGTAACTGTATAACCCTAAAATCCCATCACACCTCCTAACCCCTTCACTCCGTAACCCCATATATTATAACCTCTTAACCCTATCATCCTATTCTGTGGAGAAGTCCGGTTCTCGAAATCATAAGAGTTTTGTGAGTCAAGTCATGAATCAAGGTCTATTTTATTATTTTTTTAACCGGACTTTTCCACAGAATAGGATAACGGGATTAAGGGGATATAGTATATGGGGTTACGAAGTGAAGGGATTTTGAGATAATGGTGTTAGGGGATTTTGGGGTTATAGAGTTACTTACCTATGACTATGTTCCACAAAAAAAGCTGAAGAATTTGTTCTGTTTTCCCAAACTAGATTTTTCTACTTAATGAGGTTACGGGGTTTTGAGGTTATGCGGCTATGGTATTATGAGGTTAGGGGATTATGGGCTCTGGGGTTATAGAATTAGCAATTTGGGGACAGGGCGGGTGACAGTGGTATGGCATAGTTGATTTTAGCGGTTTCAGTAGTTTTTCGGGTGTTTTTTGAGGTTATATCAAAATCCTGACGTGTAGGGGTTAAACGGGTTGCGGATTCAGATTCAGCGGGAAAAAATACTTAGGAATATCATATTGAAATCCAAGACTCACAAAAAAAAATGTGGGCCTGTGTTATTTAATATTTTTTTCTGTGTGAATACTTACCATTGGAAATGCATTCTTTTTGTAATAAAAGCATACCTGAAAAAAAAAAGATTATCAAATTATTTACATAATACAAAATGTACAATACTCATTTAAGTCACATTTTAAAAATTTATTGCATTTGCAAAGTGCACTTAAATTTACCCATTGACCCAATTAAATAACATTTGATAAATAAACAAATGTAGGCACAATAATTTTACATTTGTTATAAATATCACTTCTATAAACATAATAAAATGTGTAAAATATTAAATTTTGTCTGCCCACAACCAATTATTGTTCCCCCTTTAAAATATACTTGAAATTTTATAATTTTAAAAAGATTTATTCGTTTTCTAAAATTATTTTTCTATTTTGCGACTCTTATAAGCTCACAATCACGCGCATATTGCGTGTTCTTATAGGCCCATAAGAGGTCTGTACTTTTTTTTCTTTTGGGTTGGCAACAGACAAAAGCCTATCGCTTGACGTTTCCCGTGCAAATGTCAATATCCTTTAAAGTTGAATTTTCTACAAAATTTTGTGTTTAGGTTATTTTTACCATGTTAAAATTGTGGCTTGGTTAATTGCAGTAAAAAAGAGAAGATATGACTATAAAATATATGAAAATATCATTTGTTCTTAGAATTTTAAACATGGTGTAAACTGTAATGCCAATCCAAAACAAAAATCCCTAAATCAGTCATCAATTTAAATGTAAGTTTTTTTAAATTTTAGAGCAAAATAGAAAAAGTTGTATACATTAGCGCACTAGTACTTTAGAAAACTCGCCGCAAGCGGCTCGTTTTCTAAACTTGTACTCATGTGCTAAAAACGTATGTTATGAAACTAGTACTTTAATATACTATAATATGCTCTCCTTAGAATTTTTCATAAATAAATAAAATAAATCTTAGGATTCTTCATAGTCACTTCAAAAGCCACCCTCCACCTCTTAACTCTTAAACGAGTTAAGATATGGACTTAAAATCTAGAACAGATAAATAAGACAACTCAAACTATCTTTTTATTGCAAATAATAAATATGTTAAATTGCAATAAATGTACACGGGCTGATATTTTAGAGGTTAGTAGTGGATGGTAACAGAACACACCTGTTAGTTTTTCACCGGGTGATTTGAGTAAGGGGTGTCCGCTATCTTGAATTTTAGAGGTGAGTGCGGTTATCTCGCCAAAGTATACGAATCTTACGATAAAAGTTGCATATAACCAAATTTCGAGCTATAAATATTCTAAAATGGCCATGTTGGGGGTGAAATTGTTTTTTTCGATTCAGCCAAATTGTTCATCAGAGGATAAAAATGGTTATGAGCGTACTTGTAGCTCTTGAAATTCTCTATAAGTTTTATATATTATGCATTTTCGTAAGTATTTTTTTACGGTTACAGTGGGCTATGAAAATTTATCGTCCGATTAATAGTTTGGCTGAAAAATGGAAAAAATCCATTGCAACTCCAACATGGCTATTTTTGAATTAACTCGATTGTTATTATTATATTATAAAAATGATCCAAACAAAAATTGTTGGAAATTTCCTCCTTAACAAAATTGGTTATATGCATTTTTATCGTAAGATGCATATTAAGCAACTCAGCCCTAAAATTCAAGATAGCGGACACCCCTTACGCCAATCACCCGGTGAAAAACTAACAGGTGTTCTGTTACCATTCACTACTACCCTTTAAAATATCAGCCCGTGTACATTTATTGCAGAGGGGCCGCAGAGGTTAAATTATTAGGCATCTTTATTAATAATAAGGAGTACTTTAATGAAACGTAGGCTTACAATTACAGGTTTATTGTTGCAAATTCTAGAAATGCAATAAACTTCCATTTATATATTATGTAAAATATGATATTTAAAAAATGTGCACCGATAAATTAATCGCTATATCCATGTTTGATTTTAAACTAGGTCAATAGTAAGGTGCAAGTACTGTAAACAATTATTCAATTGTTTATTTAGTTGAATAAACAAATAAATATTGCAAGAAATGATATACAGGGTTTATGCTTAGGTAAAACACCAAACGGAAAAGTATTTTTTTGTAATTTCCAAAAATAATTTTGGACAAATATAATAAAATTGTAATAAAAATAAGGTTTTTAATTAATAAATCTGGTACCCTTTAAGCTAGAGCGACGAGCTTTTTCATGTATAGTAGTATTAACAAGGGCAATAAGTTTATGTTAATTTATTTTTTGAATTTATTCAGAGGCGTCCCTAGACGAAAAAATGTATTAGGCTTAACACATTTTTGCCCCAAACTTTTTTATGTGTAATTTTTTTGGATTTTCTGTAAAAAAATATGGATTCCTTGAGTAAAAATACATAAAAAATCTTCTATAGTGTAATACTGTAGGAGCAACCGTTTTCAAAAAATATGCAATTAAGAGGAAGTAACATTTTGTGCCATCAAAAACATTACTTTTTAAAAGGCTATTTCTCCTTTAATATTAAATTTAGGTGTTTTGGTGAAGAGTACTTTTCTGCTGAGTTTTAAATGAAAAATCACCCTGCAGCATTAAAATTTTATTAATGCTTTTTTTTTGTTCCCCATTTAATACATGTATGTCATTTTCGAAGGGCGTAGCTCCCTTAGGGCTCATTTCCGGACCAACCTTTATAGAAACTTTTTTTCATATTTTTGGATGTAGAATCACCTCTTAAATTTTGGCATGGCTGTTACTGATCACCCTGTATATTTAGTCAGATATATTCGGATATCCCCATTGCACAATTTGTGTACAACCTTTCGCAAAAAAAAATCCTGCGAAGCATTCCAGGTCATACCTTAAAGCTTTTTCTGAAATACTATACCCTTGATATTTATTTTTTTATGAAGAATTTGGGATATTTGGATATATTTTACAAGCTGTAGGGATACGAAGGGCCGGCCTTTACCGCGCAGAAAATACCGGGGTGGTCATTACCGCGCTTGTCATTTACCGCGTCGTCTAATACCGCGCGTGTCATTTACAGTGCCGACCAATTCTGCGCGTGTCATTTACCGCGCCTGGCATCTACTGCGCGTATCATTTACCGCGCATAAAGATACAACAATTCACATTTCATAAAAATTATTTTTTTTATTTTATTGTGCCAAGACTCCATAAAATTGTTGGTTTTCGGAACTTTCTATAACATTTTCGTATTGATTCCACGCTTAGTTGAAAAAAGTTTCTTTCTTCGCCTATTTTCCCTCATATCCAGTATATCCAGTGGACATTTATTTTTTAACCTCCCTAAAGTATATCCACTGGATATCCATTAGAGATCCATCATGGACTGGACGTTCAGTGGATATAGGGCTGTCTAATGGACTTCTAATGGTTATTATGTGCTGTCTGGGAAGAGTATAAAAACAAATGACATAAGTAGAGGTATTATCGACGTGTGTTGTTGGAATTAAATGTGTCTAGTTAGACGTAATAAATAGATTCGAAATAGGTCATGGATGCAGAGTTAATAATTCATACTTGTTTATTGGCCACAAAGTGTGCATGTATATGCTGTTTCTATCATTCAACGATTAAGTAAACAATGCTATTAATTAATCGGACTATTAAAAAAATTACCTGCGATACGATTAATAAGGATATACAGAATGGCTTAAAACAATATACTTTTGTCCAATACATACAGATAATAAGACAATTACCAGCTTTATTTTAAATAGATAAACTCAATAATAACCCCCGCGTGGCTTTTACTTTATTGAGTGGATAATTATTTATTTTACCCACTCAACTGTCAATTGTCAAATTATTTTCTTGTAAATGTCATTAAAATTTTTAATAAAAATATGAATTCCTAAGCTATTTATTGAATAAAACCTTGTATGGCACTCATGGGTAAACCGATATTGCCCTCTCGAAAATTAACCTGTTTAGCTTACATGGGCAATATCTTACTTTACCCACTAGTACCATAAATAACTATTTCTACGATCTAATAGAAAAATTAACATTTCTACAAAAACAAATGAAGTTTTCAGACTTCAAAATAACCTATTTCTTGGTATTTTGCTTTTCTGCTCGTTACCATGATAGCAAGCAGAAAAGTGATTCTTTTCGCGCGCACACTGTAGGCAACCGGCATGTCAATCGTAAAACAGCTGTCAGTTATATGCGACGAGATGTTGGTCCGCCATTTTTTAATATGAAATTATTATTTATTTTGAATCAAATCTTACTTTCGTGTGCTAAATATTTGTGTGCTATATATTTGTTGTTACGAAGGAATTATGGAGAGTTACTGTGATTAAGATTTTACTTTTACACCAACAGATTTGTAGAAAATTGTACTCAGGTGCTGCGACCTTGTAAGGTAACTTTCTGTGTGAAATTTATTTATTTATTTTAGATCGTAGAAAAAATGTTGTTTGTATTACGAGCGCAAAATGTGATTTCTGCTTTCGCGTGATTGCTATTCTCGGCTAGAAGCCTCGATCAGAAAATTCCACGCTCAAGCAGAAATCAGTAATTTAGCGCTCTTATTACAAAATAGTTATTTTTGTATTAAGAGCGCAAAATCACATTTTGCGCTCGTTATACAAACAACATTTTTTCTACGATCTAAAATAAATAAATAAATTTCAGACAGCAAGTTACCTTACAAGGTCGCAGCACTTCAGTACAATTTTCTGCAATTTGTTGGTGTAAAAGTTGGTGTAAAATCCTAATCACAGTAACTCTCCATAACTCCTTCGTAACAACAAATATATAGCACAAAAATATTTAGCACTCGAAATTGAAATTTAATTCAAAATAAATAATATTTTCATATTAAAAAAATGGCGGACCAAGATCCCGTCGCATATAACTGACAGCCGTTTTACGATTGACATACCGGTTGCCTACACTGTGCGCGCGTAAAAAATCACTATTCTGCTTGCTGTCATGGTAACGAGCAGAAAAGTAAAATACTAAGAAATAGGTTATTTTAAAGTCTGAAAACTTCATTTGTTTTTGTAGAAATGTTAATTTTTCTATTAAATTGTAGAAAAATAACTATTTTTACTACCAACTAGGTAAGTTCACAATACTTAATCATAGAGTCGACAGAAATGGAAGGCACTATATCGAGCACACTAAGTGATAGATGAAATCAGTATAAACAAAACCGTAAGTAAAGACAGAAAAAACGATTTACCGCGCAAGGACACTAATCGCAGGGGACTTTTAGACACAAGACTACTATTTCTAATTTTATGGAGTAATTCCATAAAAAAAAAATTCCTTGAATGGGGTTCTCTACAACTAGAATTATGAAACAAAAGACGTCTACCCTATCTCTATCTCATTTGTGCTACACTTTCCAGCCAACCAAATAAATACTGTATTTGTTTTTCATACAACAAATACAGTATTTATTTGGTTGACCGGAAAGTGTAGCACTGAGCGGCACGAACGAACATAGCTAATGTGAATCTGTAGAATAAGATAATTCTACTAAAATTTAGATGGCGCCAGTAATTTCTTTAATAAAAATAATATAGTTACGCTTTTCGCCCGGCCAAGTTTTTATTGTATTTGTTCAACAAAGAACAAATACAGAATTTGTTTGGTTGGGTGGAAGTGGGAGTGTATGTATGTCTTCTATCCTTTTTGGGTAGAACTTTTGTCCCTGTCTAATCTAACGGAAGAAATCGCCATTGTCACACATATAAATGTCAAAAATATTATTAATCAAATAAGATTAATAAAACGTAATGCGCTACTCGTAGGTAAGTTTTTTTTCGGAGGGTGTTTAGTTTGTTTTGGTACGGGCGTCAAAGTGGGCGCCAAATTTAATAAAGATTCTACCCCGCAAGAAAAAATCTCCGCGCCTGGTAGTAAGTCAAGTAAATATTTTGAAAACAGTTTTTTCAGCTACAGGCTGGCTCAATATAGTATTTGTTAAGCCTCTTAACAAGCAATAAACTTTAACACATGTGTATAAAATAAATATCAAGTGAGCGTTAAAGATACAAAATATGTCTAAAAGATGCGATGTTTTAAAACAAGATCTTATTATATCTATATGAGATGTCCCGAAGTAATATTCGGGATAAAATAACAAAACTTGATAAGTTACCAATTTTACATAATTGAAAGTTTCTCAAAGATAAAATTTGTAAAGTATCTATTATAATATCTATAATTATAAATAATATCTATAAGGGCAATAAGTAAAAAGGTAGATTAAACAGAATAAGAATATAGCTGATTTTTAAGGCTCAAGATCTGACAAAAATGTTGCTATGTGTGACAAAAACAATCTAGGATGTAGGAAAATATTTAGCATTAGTTAACCTAGTCTTCTTTTACATGTTAGGTAACGTTCAAGTATTACGTAACGCTCCTAGGGGGGTGGGGGTCATTTTGGAGTGTTACGACCATGTTAATGGTATAGGAAAATAGCGTTAAAGGGGGGGGGTGTCCAAAATGATCAAAATTTGCGTTACGTAATACTTAAACGTTCCCTTACTAGGGCCATCCTATAAAAATTAAGGTGTAAATGTAAATTACAAAAACTACTATGTAAAAAACCACTGTAAAAAAACTTGTTTTCACATGCTCGCGGTTACAACCAACGAAAGGCGAGCATGCTAATGCTATTTTTACAGTGACTAAACTGGATATGTACAAATATCATGTAAGGGCACATCCACAAGCTCTTATGCGAAGGTTATAACCCTGCGCACAGGATACATGACGGCACATCAAGCCAATCATGGCATCGTATGTTTTATATTATGCTTCTTATGCGAGCCTGTGGATGTGCCTTTAATGTATATTTTTACTGACGTGTGTCTGTCTCGGGACACCCTGTATTTTATTTAAATTTGCAACAGTTTTATGTATATTATTTTTATGTTATTTAGTCTAGAAAATTATTAGATATACTTACTGTTTACGTTAAGAATCATTACCCAGGCTTAAATTTTGTATAAAAATGTTTCTGAATGCTCTAAAAAAAACTTTTTACATAAAATAGTCATTTTAGTAATATTAAAGATATCTGTAGGAAATGGTACTAAAAAGCTGTATCCTAAATCCCAATAAATCGATTAAGGTCCTTAGGGAACGTTCAACTATTACGTAACGCAATATGTACC
This sequence comes from Brachypterus glaber, assembly GCA_958510825.1. Lineage (NCBI taxonomy): Eukaryota > Metazoa > Arthropoda > Insecta > Coleoptera > Kateretidae > Brachypterus > Brachypterus glaber. Next base: position 54,257,324 of record OY294047.1, on the reverse strand, counting down.
AAAATTCATACACTTCATACCTCAGTTCTCGCGTTATTTAAGGCCGTAGAGTTTCATATTTTGGCTACCCCCCTTACACCCCCTCTATTTTGGGGGGGGGGCTAAAAACCATAATAAAGCAAGAGCTGGGGTATGAAGTATATGAATTTTGAAACAATTTGCGTTACGTAATACTTAAAAGCGGGGTCGGCTCCCACCTGATTCTAAGTTGTATTTTTAAGATTTTTTTCAGAAATAGTGTCAGATTTTAGGTAAACTATTTTTTTTTTCGATCTTTTTAAACTGGAAATATGTACAAAAAAAATCATATCATATCATATGAAGAACTAAACTTCTTTCAGTTTTAGTAAATGTGCCGTAATTTTTGGCCCCTTTCTCACTTGTCCCACTGGCATAGAAGCCTTGTTACTCTAACCGTCAAGCAAGGCTCTTTGCTGGCGTGAGTACACAAATATTCTTCCTCGACTACTTCCAAACAAATTAAAATTGTAAAGCTGTATTCGTGTCTATTTTTACTCTCATTGATGTAAACCTAAATTTTTCCCGGTTAAATTTTTTATATATTTTAAAGTAAATTCTAATTAAGCTATTTACAGGTTCTGGATCCGGTTCCTTTGGGTGCTAGAAGCCCCTAAAAAGGTGCAGAAACAAGTTACCCTAACAAATTATTTTTAACTTAGAGCTCAAGGAGTAAAAACAGTTTTTTGGCATGAGTTAGATCTAAAAAAAAAACTCATTTGATCAAAAAGTTGTTTTATAAATTATCAAAAATTTAAATCTGTCATTTATCAGACACTTTTTAGAGACTGTTTCCACCCCTTAGCTCCAGAATTATTCTGTAGAACTATGAAAATTGCTTTAAGCTATTAGCTTAAGCTAATTTCAGATTAATTAATCTGAAATTCAGATTCTGAATCCAATAAATATAATGTATATGATTCGGAAACTTAAAAACTTATATATCAAGGGAAAAAACTAGATTCCACATCCCCTTATGTATGGCCTTAGGTTTAGGTAAATTTACCTCTAAAATGTGTGTCATTTTTAGAATGTCAAGTACCTATACCGATTTTTGTTAAATTTAAAATAAAATAGTTAAGAATGGAATGATATAAATACACTAACGAATTAAATGCTCTTTAAGGTACCAAAAAAATATTTATAGTAAGTATAAATCACCTACATAAATTTTAAAATCGTTTTTTACGTTTCCTGAAAAATTTGAAAATATTGAGATAGGTAAATTTACCTCTTAACCGATTATACGTGAAATTCATCTGGGATAAAATAACTTGTTAAAAATGTTTACCAGCTCTCCGACTATTAGCTGTTGCATCAACAAGTCAAGGGTGTTTTCGCGTGGCGGGCGCCAGAGGGGGCGCACGGGGGGCGACATGCCAAGCGGGAAGTGCAAGTGCAGCGGACTTAGCCAAGGCCAAGTCGGCCTGGTATGCAGCCAGCAGGCTGGACAACGTTGTCAAATTTGGGAATAGGGAAGTGCGATTGATATTCTAAAAGATTATTCAACGTTAGAGGAGAAATCTTTTACAGAAAAATCAAATAATAAACAAGCCTTGAGGACTACAAAAATAAATGTTAAAGGCTCGATATTCGTAAACTGCGGCAAAAATTATGCCATAACATGCGTTTTTTTATTTTATACAGTTAAACTAGATGAAACGTTGCAAACACCCTGTCAAAACATCGGAACTATTGTACACTAGAGCCATCTAGTTTGCAAATTTCAAACTAGGTGTTTTGTTTGATTTTAAATTCTGTATCTTTAAAACATATTCTAGCAAAAAACTGTATATAAAATTTTTTACAGGGCTTAAAAAGAGCTTTTATTTAAAATATAATTTTTTGAAATCGGGTTATAAATATGTGAGATATGCTAAAAAAACCGTTTACTGCTTTAAACGCCAATATCTCGAAAACAATGCGTTTTAGGAAAACGTTGTTTATAACATTTTTTGACCAATTTAAAATTATCTTTTATATAAGTGCTAAATTAACCAAATACAATAATAATTGCCTTAATTATAAACAAAAAACGCTAAAATAGGAGGTTTACCCTATTTTTACCCCCTTATTCCCAATCGTTTACCCCCAAAATCTAATCAGCTCTTCGGAATACGATAAGAAACAATATGCAAAAATCCGCAAGTCGATAGCTCATGTAGAAATGGAGTTGGAGAGACATACAGACAGACAGACAGAAGCAAAATTTTTTTTTACTGATTTCTACTCAGAATGGTCTAAAAAATTTTAATTAAATTGGGCGAGGAATAACGTAGATAATATTTTGGTGTAAAATTTATTTATTTTATTTATTTATTTATACTCTTTAGAGAAGTATTATTATTAGAGGAAGTTTTTTATTTAATTTCTGCGGATAAACATTTGGTTTTAATAATTAAATTTTAATGAATCATTGGTTTTTCTGACAGCTATAATCTAATATCATTTTATAATAAATAATTGGTATTGATATCAAAACTTTATCAAAAACAATATTAGTCAATATTTATATAAAAAATAAGGCGTGTGTATCCGGCGCCCAAAAAATAACAGTTTCAGGAAAATAAACTAATTAGTGTTTTCGTTTAGTTTAAAAACAAGTATACCGACTTTTCTTTTTGAGAAGGTATGATACG